>CM064486.1:21336316-21466846 GCA_032716605.1 Paralithodes platypus
AGAGGGGAGGTTCCAAGACAGGAAATAAGCCCAACTCTATGTCACTCAAAAAAAAGGAATATAAATATGTGAAAACAAACACTAAACTCCTACAGTAAATTGATCCAATTACTACTCGTATTCCTTAGAAGTGCCAAAATTTTGTCAGAACATGAGAGAAAAAATAAAGATAGAGAGGTAAATAGAGAGATATGTCAGGAGAGAAAAGAGAACAAGAGAGAGAATTGAGAATAGAGAGACATAATAAAAAGAAAGAGTGGTGAGAGAAGAATAGAGTAATTTCAAGAGAGAATGAGAAGAGACAGAGAGTCAGAGAGAGAGAGAGAGTAAAAAGGAACCACGTGGTTAGGACTCATAACAAATGTAGGGGGAGGTCCTAAGACAAATACATGTTGAGCCAATAGATACAGCCTTATTTATGCTAGTATAAATAAAGATACATTACATTTATAGGAGACATTGTAGCATATTTCTTACATATGACGCAGCCTCCAATCGAGTTATGGTGAGGGTTCACGCTCCTTCAAACCATGAATGAATTTAGCTGGACATAGGGTAAATACTATTCCATAGGAACATTTTAATATCACTAAACTAGTGATTGTAAGAGAGTGAGAGTGAGAACGGAGAAAGATAGGCGACGAGCAGGGAGGTTTTAGGAAGGGAAGAGGATGTGTAGTCAGATTTTTACCCTGTTGTGTGTGAGAAGTATCGGAGAAGAAACAAAAGGTGTATGTGCCTTTATGGACTTGGAAGAAGGCCTATGACAGAGTGGATAGAGAAGGTTGGTGGAAAGTACTTAGAAATACGGAGTAGAGGGCAAGTTGCTGAAAGCAGTGAAGAGCATGTATGAGGGTGCAAAGGCGGGCAGTACGTGTGGAGAGTGAGCAGAGCGAGTTCTTGACTGAAGGTTTGAAACAGGGGTGTGTGATGTCCCGTGGTTTTACTGTATATATGGATGGAGTCATGAAAGAATACTATCAAGAGGCAGTGAATGTTGGTGTATCGCTGAAAAGGGAGGGAATGAGGGAAGCTACCTATACTGCTGTTTGCGGGATGATACAGTTCTGATGAGTGATAATGAATGGGAGTTGCAGGGTATGGTAAATGAGTTTGGAACAGTGTGCGAAAAACGGAATTGAAGGGTAAATACGGGAAGAGCAAGGTATGGTCTTCGAAAGGGGTGTGAGTCACAGAGTGTGAGGTGAAGCTGAACGGTCAGGCTATGGAGATCGTCAACTCTTTTAAGTATCTGGGCAGTGTGTGTGAGTAAAGATGGGACTATGGATGAAGAGGTGCGGGAGAGGTACAACAGGGGAAGAGGGTTGTAGGAACGCTAAAGAAGTAACAAGAAATAGGGGGTCAGTATGGAAGTGAAGAAGTCCTTGCATGACAGTGTGGTAATCCCGACACTGACTTACGGAAGCGAAGCATGGAAGTGGTTGAGAGACTCAGACCAAGAGTGAGAGCAGTGGAAATGAATTACTTTAAGGATGCGTGCGGAGTTACATGGAGGGATAGACAGACTAATGAGGAAGTAAGAAGGAGGTGTGGTGTGGAGGTAGATGTGCTGGAAAGTGTGAAAAGGAACAACTTGAGATGGTTCGGCCATATGGAACGTATGGAAAGCGATGAGAATGACTAAGGTGTACGAGAGCGAGGTGGAGGGACAGAAGAGGTAGACCGAATATGAGGTGGAAGGATGGAGTGAGGAAATATGAAACGAAGGCGGTGCTGGTTGGGGGGAGGGGCGTCGACTGACTGGGGACAGAGGTGCATGGGGGCGGTTCGTTCGTGGCCACCCCCTCGGGGATCACGGCGTCAGGCAATAGATAGATAGATAGATGTAACTATCTTTATATTAAACATAAAATAGGCGCATATGAATAAGTAATAACGATATTTATCGGTTAATGACTATTTTCGTCAGAAATTAATGCAATAGCTCCGCCCCACACAACGTTTAACGAATCGGAGTCTCGCCGCAGATAGGTTAAATACCCCCGCCAAGGAACCCGGGTAAAATATTGAATTCTCAGGATTTTGCCGCGCTTTTTTATACATGAAAAAATGGCCTAACCTAGCTTATATACTGTATACATATATCCAGCGTCAGTTTTTGTTGTTGTCCTGCTTTTGGTGAAAACTAGAAGTCTTTAGACCAAGTGGTTCAGTTTTTATGATAAAAATATTTAGGTTAGTAAAGATGACGAAAGGCTAGAATTCACTGTTTACCTCAGACTTTTGCCATTTATCGATGCTCATATCTCTGCAAATAAATGGCCTAACCAAGTTTTTATGCATACCAGAGGTAGATATGATCGATGCCGTGCGATGGGTGGAGACTAGAACATTCTACATTGTGTAGTTATTGTGTTAGGTGAGAAATAATATGGCGAGTGAAGCGGGAATGCCGACCTTCGTCCAAATTCAGGGATGCCGCTCTGCCGACCGCGGCTACGGTCTGTTTATATTCGTTCAACAATTGATTATTTATTTATTTATTGATTATGGATTATTTATTATGTATTATGTAATAATATTGATTATATTGATAATTGATTATTGATTACTGATATATTTCACCATTGTAACCATTCCTAAGTCACTCGTCTGCTTTCATGCATGGTTTGGGACTTGGGAAAATCAATACAAAGCTTCCGTAAGGCTTGCCTTCTAGCAGTAGTCAGCTGTCTGGCTGGCTGTGTGTTCTTGTTGTTGTTGGTTATACGGATGACCTGCCAAGACAACAAAACTTTCTCTAGTGCGGTTTTAAGCCTTAGATTAAAAGCAATTGATTTCAGCAGCCCATCCGGGTCTCACAGAGCCAATAGCTAATGGGCTTCTGGAAGCCCAACCGGGAACCGAGGGCTAATCTATATAATGACATCTGACCAGTGACTTATATGACTTGACTTACTAACTCCCCACTAACCCTATAAGGGCTTAGGAGGGCTAGTAATATAATGTAAAATTTGCAAAATAAACAAACCAAAACTTGGTCGAACATAGTAAAAAGACAAAACAAGTTATCAAAATCGCTATGTGGAAACAACGCTTAAACAAAATAATAATTTATAAATAAAAGAACACAAACCGCCACATAGGGTGTACATTACTACATGAGCAAGTTAAATGTTTCCCAAGCAAACTAATCGCACATATAACAACGCACTATTGTCACGTTCAAGGAATGAGTAAATTTGGGAAGTCCGGGACGTGTTGGTAAATTTTACTAAATTCTGTATGAATAAAGAAACTACAATTAATATCGAAATTTAATATTTAACTAAATTTGCAATATGACAAGATATCAAAAATAGTACAAAATACAAACAGCACTCACTAACGATAGTGCTATCGGGTAGGTACCTGGAAGCATAGCGTGCCTCAAGTAATTAATCTTCAACAACAACTACGACCGTATTTTAACTGGTAATTCTTCTAAATATCGATGTGTAATGTATAGTTCAAACTTCCTTATAGCCTGAAACTTGCAAGTGGTCAATCAAATCTAGCTCTCACAAGTTGCTCTTAATCTGAATAAAATTGTCTAATAGTAGCCTGATTTTTTTCTTCAAAATGTGTCATAATCCCCACAAGTTATTCCTATGAAAAGGGGAAATAATAGCCTGAATAAAGTTTCAAAACATGTGATAATCCTCATGTGGTTAATAGATTCAAAGCTTGAAATAAAGGCATTGTTCATGTTTTAGAATTGTTATATATCCTTGCTCTGCCTCGAGTCAGCCACCCTCAGCTATAGGGTGTGTGACAAAGTACTGTATATACATACTGTACTGAAGAAACATACATACCGGTACCTTACTAAAGATATACCCAAGGTTATATTGTCGTGCTTTTTAGAAATATGTTTTACCAGTTTATTCATCTTTTTACATATAGAATAATATAGTATGGTGCTTTTTAGAGATATGTTCAACAGTTTATCCATTTTCTTTCAGATCAAATATGCCAAGCCTCCGAAGCCCAAGAACGAGGAAGAAGAAAAGGTTGAGCGGCGAGTGACCCGAGGGAGACAAGTGAACTATTTCGACGCTCTCATTATGACTGACGAGAGTGATGAAGAGGAGGAGGAGGTAAGGGTATTGGACGGGAATAGCTGCCTGCGTAACTAAACACTCTACTCTACTCTCTTCACTCTCTCCTCTCCTCTCCTCTCCTCTCCTCTCCTCTCCTCTCCTCTCCTCTCCTCTCCTCTCCTCTCCTCTCCTCTCCTCTCCTCTCCTCCTACTCCTCCCCCCCTCTCCTCTCCTCTCCTCTCCTATCCTCTCCTCTCCTCTCCTCCTATCCTCTCCTCTCCTCTCCTCTCCTCTCCTCTCCTCTTCTCTCCTCTCCTCTCCTCTCCCGCCTTCTCTTTTCTTCCTCTCTTCTCTTTTCTCCCTCTCCTCTTCCCTCCCTTCTCTTCTCTCCCTCTCTATTCTCCTCTCCCTCTCTTCTTTCTCTCCTCTTCTCTTCTCTTCTCTTCTCTCCTCTCCCTCTCTCTTCTCTTCTCTTCTCTTCTCTTCTCTTCTCTTCTCTTCTCTTCTCTTCTCTTCTCTTCTCTTCTCTCCTCTACCCTACCTTTCTTCTCTTTTCGTCTCTTCTCTCCTCTCCCTCTCTTCTCTTCTCCACCCCCGAATCCTAAAAGTATCAAAGAGGAGATCGCAAAACCACTAAGCAGGATCTTTAACACATCTCTACAACAGTCTAATCCTCTCTGCCTGGAAAGAGACCAATGTAACACCTATTTAAAAAAAAGGAGATAAAGCTCTGGCAAATAACTACAGACTAATTAGCTTAACCTCAGTCATAGGCAAAGTTTTAGAATCAATCTTGAGAGATAAGCTGGTAGATTATCTTGAAACTAACAACTTGATTAAGAACAGCCAGCTTGGCTTCAGATCACAGAGCCGCGGCGGTCGAGTGGAGAGCACGCTCACGTGTGAATCTGCTTGAGCTGGGTTCGATCCCAGCCGTGGCGAACATTTAGTGGGTGTGGTAGTACGTCCTAGCATGTATATAATTTTCGCACTTAGTCGGGGGACACCTAAACGACGTATACAGACTATTAACACACATACCAAAGCCATTCCAACAGCTTCCTCTATCTACAACAAGTGGTGATGGGCTGGTCTATCAGAGTGAGAACCGAGCGATCTCTGCCATACCCATAGCTTACTCTGACTGTTCCTTTTACTTATATATTTTCTAGATCTCAAGTGACGGCGCCTCTTCCGTGGATTGACCTCCCAATCTTCCAAGATTGGAAGCCGAAGCGTCACATTTTTCCTTTGCCCCTCAACATTTTCATCATAATTGCTGAGGGGCACAGGGCCCTGGGTGGGTCTTTGGTTTCCCGGGCGTTTCCGCACCCTCCTTAGCTCCCCGCCATGGAGTGGCTTCGATCACCCAGGCTTTATTGTGGTCGGCAGGGAGGGTTCTGTGGGGGCGCTCGGTTATGGCCTTGTCCTTCAACGGGGCCTTGGGGCTGTTCGGCCAGGCAGCTTGGGGAACAACAACAACAACAACAACAACACCCCTTCTCTGCTATCTACACTCTCCCAGCTGTATGGTCCTAGTGTACTGTCTGATGGCGTTAATGGGTTTCCAAATGTAAGACAAATCATGTGTGACCAACCTGATAGAATTCTACAGTCGGCTCCTGATGACATAACCAAATCACTAGATATTATCTTTCTGGACTTCCGAAAAGCATTTGACAAAGTTACTCATAAGAAGCTACTAAACAAAATGAAGGCATTGGGTATAACAGGATTGATATTCAACTGGATTGAAGACTGGCTAACAAACAGACGACAGAGTAGTTATTAATGGAGTGGAATCCGACAGACTAATGGGCATCGATGCCCTGTTCTCTCTCAATCATCTTCCCACTCGTAATAATGGTATGAAACTACTGACCAAAAAGGCAAACCTAGACATAACCAAGAACTTCTTTAGCTATTCTGTTATAAATGAATGGAACAAGCTGCCAAATGATATGGTAGGTAGTAGCCTACATCCATCGACATGTTTAACCCTTGTCTAGCGGGGTGTTTTTTGGCTCATTTGGGCATATTCAGGCCCTCCTGCATGATAAATCAAGCATCTGCATGAAAAAAAAAAAAATTTAGCAAAAAAATAGGCACTAAAAGCTTCAAAATGAGACCAGAACGAGCTACGTAGCACTCCTGGTTCTCTTGCAGTGATGCCACGAACATGGGAGTTTAGCATATATCGGTATATTTTTCCCAGCTATGCTCACTAGTGGCTACACTGCCGGCCTCTCGAGAACACAGGGAACATGAGTTAATGGGCGGCGGTAAACCCTGGGAGTCGGCTGTCTGGCCCGCTGCGCTCCCGGCCATTTGCACTCTATTTTAACCCTTTAAAAGCCTTAATAATGCTCCTAACTTGCTGTAAATTGGTGCACGACTTAAGTCGAGCGCCGCCAATAAGGGGTTAAAAAACGACTTGGTGCTCACCTTAACCCCTACTGTACCATGGCATAGTAGATAACCCTCCAGTACCAGACTTGTTGCCATGATCAATGAGACAACACCCTCTCAGCTCAAGAGTTGGTGGGTAACTGAGCCAGGCGGGCCCGAGTAGCTGAGGGGGACCATGAGAAGTGGTGTCAACTCGTCACAGTTGTGCCTCCAAGTCATGTTAGCAGCTTTAGCTAGATATTAGCAACTTTAGCTAGATATTAGCAGAACGGCTGAAAGCCGTCCCTGGTACTGGTGAGTCACTTTTTTTACTGACGGCTCTGTGCCGTCGCTGGTATAGTAGGGATTAAGAGAAAAGGAGTCCAATAATAATTAAGATTTTAACCTCACCAACCAAAATTATTTTATGCAATAATATCACTCTAAATGAGTTGGCCCTTAACCGGACCGTCTGGAGGCTCTGCGAGAGTGGAGGCTTCAGCTATGGGCCTGCCGGCCTGATACAG
This sequence comes from Paralithodes platypus, assembly GCA_032716605.1. NCBI lineage: Eukaryota > Metazoa > Arthropoda > Malacostraca > Decapoda > Lithodidae > Paralithodes > Paralithodes platypus. The sequence goes on from CM064486.1 coordinate 21,343,275, forward strand.
TCCGGAGGTCTATGGTAAGTCTTCTATCCTTCCCTTCCCTTCTCTTATGTTTAAAGAAACTGACTGGAGCTTTTTAATTAACAATAACGACATAAATACATCTTGGAAGTTATTCGAAACCACTTACCTAAAAGCAGTGCAAGACTGCATACCATCGAAAATACGGCGTCCAGGCCATAATAATAAGCCCAAATGGTGGAATAAAGATATTTCAAACTGCCTGCTTGCTAATGATAGATTAAAATCTTCACAAAATGACGAAGAACGGGTGAAATTTGTAGAGCTACGACGCAAAGTCAAAAAGTTAATTAAGCAAAGTAAAAAGACCTTAGAGTTACATATTGCGAATCAAAGTAAAACAAACCCGAAAGAATTCTATAGTTATATCAGAAAGAAAAAAGTAGTTACTTCAACTGTTGGACCGTTAGTCGATGAAAATGGAGAATACACTAAAGACGAAGTACAAATGAGTAATGCCCTGAATACCTTTTTTGCATCAGTTTTTACAACAGAAGACCTCAGTGATATCCCTACACCATTGCCGATTCAGATTGATAATTCAGATGTTTTAAGCAATATCACCGTTACAGAGAGAGAAGTATTGAATTGTTTAGATAAACTCAAGGTAAATAAAACGCCTGGACCTGATACAATCTCGCCTAGAGTTCTAAAGGAAGCTAAGGATGAGCTCTCCAAACCACTGACATTACTATTCAATAAATCCTTGCAGTCTGGAACTATGCCTGATCAGTGGAAGCTAGCCAACGTAACACCGATATTAAAAAAGGCAGCAAATCCCTACCCAGTAACTATCGTCCAATTAGCTTAACCTCAGTTGTATGTAAAATGCTAGAAACGGTCATACGAGACAGACTCGTAAATCACTTAGAGGGAAATGACATACTTAAAGATACTCAACACGGCTTTCGTAAAAAACGTTCCTGTTTAACAAACCTCTTAGACTTCTTCCACGATATCCTCAACCTCTACGATGAGAGTAAAGCTGTAGATATTATATACCTTGATTTTCAAAAGGCCTTTGACAAAGTTCCTCACAAACGTTTACTGCTAAAACTAAAAGCGCATGGAATACAAGACGGTGTGTTGAAATGGATAGAAAATTGGCTCAGCGACAGAAAGCAAAGAGTAGTCATAAACGGTAAGGCATCTAAATGGACCAATGTAAGTAGCGGGGTACCCCAGGGATCGGTACTAGGACCAATTCTCTTTCTAATTTACATCAACGACATAGATGAGGGTCTCACCTGCACAATCTCAAAATTTGCTGACGATACAAAAATTGAAAATAGCGTACTCTCAAAAGAACAAGTTGACGATATGCAACACAATCTAGATAAATTGTCATGTTGGGCCCAAATTTGGCAAATTAGTTTCAATGCGGATAAATGTAAAGTACTACATATCGGATACCTAAATGAGAAAGCAAACTATTCGATGAATGGCACTCAGCTTAAGAATGTAAACAGAGAAACCGATCTGGGAGTAACAATATCGAGTAACCTAAAACCGAGTCAACAATGTTCAGAAGTTGTTAAGAAGGCAAACAAAATAATTGGCTTTATAGGCAGGTCATTTGAGCATAAATCCAAAGACGTTATCCTAACCCTTTACAATTCCTTATTCCGCCCTCTTCTGGAATACTGCGTTCAATCCTGGTGCCCTTATTACCAAAAAGATATAAACAAGCTAGAACGAGTTCAACGTAGAGTTACCAAAATGATACCTAGCCTAAAGAACAAACCATACGAAGAGCGTCTTAGAGAATTAAATCTATTTCCTTTAACCCAGCGCAGATTAAGAGGTGACTTAATTCAAGTGTTCAAAATCATCAAAGGCATCGACAATATGAACTGTAGTAAGTACTTCACTATCGACCAATCTAATTACACGCGGGGAAACGGTTGCAAAATTATTGGTAAATCTTTTAACTCACACGAATCTAAGAATTTCTTCTTCAATCGAGTTGTCAACTTGTGGAATGAGCTTCCCCGAAACGTTATAGACTGCATCACCGTTGATTCATTTAAACTCCGCGTAGACAAATATCTCGCATCAAACCCGCGACTGACTGCGTTTGTAAATGAATAACTTTATTTTATCCCCCCCCTCAGTTACTAACCCATCTGTCCCCTACTAACTTCCTAATCCTGCCACGGACATTAGTTCCAGGGCAGTAATTCCCTTTCCAATGTTTCCTTACCCACTCTAAACCACTGTTTGGACACTTGATCCTCAGTGTTTTGGAGGACAAGCAACCTAGAAGGGTCACTAGATCTGTTGTTGCTTGATTTCCTTTGTACTCTTCTGTCCCTCTCTTTTCTGTTCTGTTCTCTTCTCTTTTCCCTTCTCTCCCTCTCTTTTCCCTTCTCTCCCTCTCTTTTCCCTTCTCTCCCTCTCTTTTCCCTTCTCTCCCTCTCTTTTCCCTTCTCTCCCTCTCTTTCTCTTCTCTCCCTCTCTTTCTCTTCTCTCCCTCTCTTTATCTTCTCTTCTCTCCCTCTCTTCTCTTCTCCCTCTTTCTCTTCTCTTCTCTAAACTAAAAACAAAAAATATTAGTGGAACCATGGTCTGAATGAGACGTCACTGAACATAAGAACATGACGACACTACAGTGAATAACCCGAATAGAATCTTGTACAAAATCATGTATGTATATACCCCATTGCTGGGGGTGGCCGACTCGAGACAGGGCCCGAATAGAAACAACTTTCAAGGGTTCTAATTCTCAGGGTCCAGGACCACTTTCACGTTCCTTTGCCCCTTTCTCTGTCGATGCATAGGAGAATTTTACAAGGGGAGGAGGATTCCTAGCCCCCTGTCACCAGAAGGAAAAGTAGGACAGTAAAAGAGACAGACAGAAACATCTAAGGCTGGGTAGAGGATGCCAAACCTCACTCTGGATAGGACCATTGAATTATAATATCCCCTAGAGATGATAAAGAACGGCACAGCAGCTTCTGTTGAGCGTACAGTATGGCCATATGAGGTCTTATGTATTTGCACTTTCCTATAGTGTATGCATGAGTTCTTCAGAAATTTTGAATGACTGACATATTTCTCTTATATATTGCATACTATGTTATATAAGAGTCAAAATACTCCTATGTGTATATAATTATCAACACTTTCCCACGAAAGAAACATTAATTCTCAGAGCCCGAGCGTCCTCATATGAGAATGTACTGTAGCTCTTTTTCGAGCTTTAAACCGTGCACGAGAAAGCTTTGTTTGTCAGGGTGGTACTGCCAACACACCAAACACTCACTCTCAGTCTTTGTTCTGGTACTGTCACACAAGCACAGCAGTCTACATGTTCCACGGCATCTGAACCCATGCACGTTAGCACTGTACACTACATACAGTCCATACATTTAAAGACAGAGGGAGTCTTTATTCTGGTACTGTCACGCAAGCACAGCAGTCTACATGTTCCACGGCATCTGAACCCATGCACGTTAGCACTGTACACTCTACATATAGTCCATACATTTAAAGACAGAGTGTTTCACACGAAGTGCTGTTCCAATCTCAGTGGTGCTCCTAAGCAGCCCTGTTCAGAGCTGCCTCACTGGTCAGGTTATTTAATTAAAGATCAGTATGGTCTGCATGGAGCACACTGATTTTACTATGGGTGGCAAGCTAAGAACCTCCTGGAAGTGTCTGGCAACAAGTGGGGTGGGTTGGTGCAACCAACTTAGCTGGTACTGTACTATAGTCCGTTCATTCTAGGTTGGGTAGAAATCGTGACTCCTAATCTCTCTAACTCAAAAAGGGCTAGAGCAAATGGGCTGTAAATGTCCACACGTATTCCCTGGGCAAGTCTTCCTATTTGGTAGAAAAATTAGCTTGATTACTCTAGCTAGCCCTTTTTTGAGTTACAGAGGTTAGAGTTTACGATTTCTGCCCAACCTAGAATGAACAGACTATACCAATATGTACATGTACGTCAGCCACACTATAGGCCTTTTCTATATGTATGTATGTATATACCGGTACTCAGGCATATACCCCATAGTCAGGGGTGGCAGACTCGAGACAGAGCCCAGACAGGGACAACACAACACTATTTCTATATACTGTATCTAGTTGCTCAGGCCCATTCCCCATTTTTTTTATATATACCGGTATATACTGTATATATATATATTTTTTTTTCCTTTTTCTGGGGGTGGCCGATTCGAGACAGAGTCGAACAGGGATAACACAACAGGAAAAACAATGACCACACAAAAACAAAACACTAATTCACACACAACACAATATTGAAAAAAATAAAAATAAATAAATAAAATACACACATCTACGTCACCCAGGAAAAGACCCAGAGACGATTGCTCTTTGTGTAACTGAGGCACAGAAAAAAACAAAACAGCAAAGGAGATCAGGTGGTGAAACAGGATGTCTAGCAATCTTTATACTCCACCTAAGGCTCTCCCCAGGAGTATTTCCCTGAATGACTGGGGTTCTTTATAGTCTGTAAAATTAAAAGAACCTCGCATTTGTACCTCGTATGTAGCCCTCACAAATTCACATAGAAATAGATCTGTTTATGCTTGTATGACAGCTTACAAAACACCTCTTGCAAGCACAGGCCTGCTCACTAGAAAGCTTTGTGGTACACTGAATGACTCATAGGAGAGGAGCCTGTAGCTCTATCTTATGTCTGGCAACAGCAGAGACTTCTCAGTACTGTAATTCATATTTTTTCACCAATCAACTTTACTTCTAAACTCAATTTATGAAATCAACAAATACTGTACATGTGGCACTCCAAGGACTTGAACCTAGGGTACTCGCACCAAAATCCCACATATTTATGCATTATGCTATCAAGACAGTACCAAATCATATGGCTACATCGCCCGCAGTACTGTATATGTATTACTGTATTTACATTGAACGTGTGCGTATCTTGGTCAAACTAGAAGGGTCAATAATGGCTTCTGTTTATTTTTTTTTTTTTTTTTTTTTTTTTTTTTAGTAAATTAGTCTAAACTATGTTTATGCTTTCTTGAGGTGACTTTTAGATAAAAAATGTATGTGTTCAGCTATGATAGATCCATTGAAGCCTTAGGAGTAAAATTGCAATGTATTGATTTTCAGCCCAAGAAGTGGCGAGGTAAAGTGATGAAGGGAGAGCATGTGCCGACCGAAAGCAGCGAATACGAGGAATCTGATGACGAGATGATGAAGAGGCGTGGGGTTAGTAGTGGTCTGGGCCGGGGCAAGGTCATGAAAGGCGAGGAAGAAGGTAAGGATCATACCACTATGCTAATGTGTATATGTATGTACAGTACTGTATATACTCCGGCACATACCCCATGAGACATGATAGTACAGTATCATATTTAGAAATCAGTTGCTAAGGGATTCAATTTACTGTCAACTGAAATAAAACGCACTATAGTCCATTAGCCAAATCACCAAAATTTCACAAATCAGTACTAAATATGTAGCATTATTAGTTCTTGTATGGAAGCCTGTGTAGTGGGAGGGTAGCGTACATACCTCGCAATTAGGAAGCAGCGAGTTCAAGCCCTGTTGGTTGAATGTCTGACACTGATTCCCATGGCCTCCCAACCTCTCTCTGCAATGGCAGACATCAGAGGTGAAATATACCAATATGAAATTTACAATGTGAATGCTACCATGTGTTCAGAATGATCAAACAGATTATGCTGGTTACATAATACATTCACATTCACAACCATACCAACAATACGATTTTGTTTCGCATGCACCTCACATACTATACACATCAATAGACGGTTGGGCTAGAAACCCTTCCCTGAAAAAAAGCTAGAGAATAAAACAAATTGCCTCGAGAGCGAGGTGGAAGGACAGAGAGGGAGAGGTGGAAGGTTGGAGTGAGGAAGTACATGAACGAAGGCGGTGCTGGTTGGGGGGAGGGGCGTCGACTGACGGGACAGAGGTGCATGGCGGCGGTTCGTTCATGGCCACCCCTTCCGGGATCACGGCATCAGGCCTCGATGGAGGCAATTAATTTGTGGTCATCCCTCAGGCATCAACATATCTGGCGATAGATATAGTAAACAGCTACTAAAAGATGTGATTACTCATTGGCAATTTGAATTTATTTGAAATAATATCATCACACTAATAGAATTATTAATATATCGATAATTATATTAATTATATTTTTTCAAAAAAAAAAAAAAAAAAAAAAAAAAAAAAAAAAAAACCCGAGCACCGGCTGATTTATAATAAATGTACACTCCAGGCCCAGCAGGTTGTCAAAAAAAAAAAAAAAAAAAAAAAAAAAAAAAAAAAAAAAAAAAATCCTGAAAACGCATGGGATGGGTTAGTAATGAAGGAAAAAAAAAAAAACGCTCACCTAGGTCATTTAGGGGTCCTGCGGGGCGGCGGAGAGTTGCCAACATGGGGAGATGGGTAGGCAAAATACTAGAAAATCACTCACGCGCCGCACGCGGCTGGACTTGGAGGGTTTCCAACCATCGGTATTGTTGCGTGGGATACTAAAGCAGTTCCCATACAAATCTGAACCCTCTACTGTAGGTGCCATAGGATGAGTAATTAACGCTGACGCACCCTATGCGTCGCTGGGGTTTAGCGTTACAAACATAGGTGACGCATAACGTGCGTCGCTGGTACTCGAGGGGTTTAAGATTTTAACCAGCTTCGATGGAACCAATTTTTACTCTGGCTCATGGGCTATATATACATTCATCATGCTAGACGATTGATTGATCATATCTTTTGAAAGTGACCAGACAAATCATTTAGTACAGTACACTATTTAAAACCAATAGTTTTCAGCCAGTGCCAATTCAACCAATATTATTAGGTTAAGACTTTAACTCTCAACTCGTGGCGACCGTCTAATGACAGGAGAGAGAATATTGGCCAATCCTGCGGCGCCCGTCATGACTGATGCCATTTTGAGGCCATTATGAGCGATGAGAGAGAGACCGAGCGTTGGAGAGACGATAGGCGGCCTTGGACCGCTCGCCACGGCTGCGTGGCCAGCACTAGGGTCTTCGGTATACCTCCCTCGCCCCCTACCTCTCTCAAACAAGGATAAAACCTTAAAAAATACCTAATTTTCGTCCATTTTCCCCTTCAGTTGCACGATCGTTGCAAGATAACCCGAGGTTGTACAAGGATGATTCAGGTGTAATTAAAAAGCTCTTATCATCGCCCTTTCATGGATATGTAATTGTACAGTATTACGCTCTGGCTCCTGCTTATGCATGAAAAAGCGCATGGAATGAATAATTTTCTGTAAATAAACCCACCTGGCGCAACGGTGATATAAATAAGACAGCCCGCTCTACAAGAGTTAAGTTTGCTTTGGAAGAGTTTGCACTGTTCAAGATTTATTGATTGAAATGGTCTGCTGGTTGTCCAGGAACCATTTTGGATGACTGATGATATTTTATATTTTCTAATTTATATTTATTTGTGTATTGTATTTATTTATATTTTATTTTTATTTTATTTATTTATTTATTTATATAAATACTAGCACTACCGTTAGTGAGTGCTGTATGTATTTTGTACTAGTGTTAATATCTTCTCAAATTGCAAATTTGTTTAAATAGAAAATGTTGACACAAATTGTAGTTTCTTTATTCATGCAGAATTTAAAAGAATTTACCAGAACGTCCTGAACTTTCCAAATTGACTAATTCCTTGAACATGACGATAGTGCGTTGGTATATGTGCAATTAATTTCCTTGGGAAACAAATTAACTTGGTCATGTAGTGATGTACACTCTATGTGGTGGTTTTGTGTTCTTTTATTTGAAAATTTTATTTTACTAAAGCGTTATTTCCACATGGTGATTTTGATAAGAGCCGTGGTGGTCGAGTGGTGAGCACGCTCACGTGTGAATCTGCAAGACCCGGGATCGAATCCCTGCCATGGCGGACATTTAGTGGGTGTGGTAGTACGTCCTAGCATGTTTCACATGCTCGCACCCAGTCAGGGAACCTCCTGATGACGTATACAGACTAAACACACATAGCAAAGCCACTCCAACAGCTTACTCTCTCTCCAACACTCCTTCTCCCCTCTCTACACGCTTCAGAAAAATAAGAAAATAGAATGTAAATACAAGGTGCCGTTGTAAAGGCTTATCCCTCAATACTTCATCTGACATCTGAAGTTCTTTTGTCTTTATATAGTGTTGTCCCTGTTTTGATTTGTTTGTTTAGCAAGTTTTACATTATAATATATATATTCTATTTTTTGTGATCTAGCAGAATTGGAATGTCCATGATCCAGCAAGGATAATTTTTTACCATTATATATACAGTGGAGCCCCCCATCTTCGCCACATCAGTCTTCGCTGTTTCAATCTTCGTTGTAGACACCAAATACAGTATTCCCAATTTCCATGTTCGCTCAAAAAGCTTCCAACTTGGGCACACAAATATTCCAGTCAAAACCCGAAAAAAGCAAAAATAATGATTAACTCGACATAAAACTAGAAAACATAAACAAAAACAATAAAAAATTTAACTGACCTAAAAGAATCTGCCATTGTCAAGGTGTTTGCCGCTTAGAAACGAAATCCGAGATCCGATCGTCAATTGCGCAAGAAGCCGCCATCTTTGTATGACGTCAACACTAGCTGAGTATCTCACAGTTGAAAAACCAGCTGTTTTGCAAGCTTTTTTGTTCCTGAACCTCGTATCTCTCGCGTTTATTATAACCTCTAGTACATCTGGTGATAGGGATGGTGGTCCTGGTGGTAGTAATGAAGGAAATTCATGCTCAAAACACAGCAAAGGACGAAAGCGGATGAAATAGCCAAGACGATGTTAGGCTAGGCTAAATATGACAATGATTTAAAATAAAGTCTGTTTGGTAAGTAAGCCAAGATGATGTTAGGCTAGGCTAAATATGACGATGATTTAAAATAAAGTCGGTGTGGTAAGTAATCTTCTCATATGTATTTATTGGATGTATTTGGGGCGAAATGGGTACTTGAGGGGTGACTGGACGAATTTAGAACCTAGGCCTAGCCGCCTAGGCTACCATTTTTCCCATGATAAGAACATAAGAAAATAGAGTCTGCAGAAAGCTGATTGGCCCAAACAAGGCAGATCCCTCTCACACTTAAACCTAATTATAAGGCCTTATAAGCTGGGCTTATAAAGCTTAGCTCACTAACACCATTAGGACTGACCTCACCGAACGGTCAGAGGTAAAAAAACGGGGGTCTACAGAGCGCCGATTGGCCCACACCTGACAGATCCCCCTCACACCCAACCCATCTCGATAAGAACAATACCCCAATCTACAGTATTTATAATGCACCAAAGTTTTATGGTTAGGACTGTTATAAGTGTTATTTAGCCATGTCTACATTATTATTTACAAATGCATAAGATTACTTTATGTACTGTAGACAAAAAACATGTTTTCATAGGCTAAAACTGGGAAAAAGTGCAATTTTTTAGAATGAGCACGGAGCCGATTAGAATTTTCCCCAGAAGAACAGTGCCCCGATCTTGGCTGTTTCAATCTTAGCTCGATTTATGCGGAACCGATTAGCAGCGAAGATGGGGGCTCCACTGTACTGTCTTGATAGACGAGTCCTTGGAGTACCACATGTATTCATTACTTTCATTGATTTCACTAGTTAGGTTTATTTGTAAATTAATTGGAGAGCTTGTGAAAACAAATATGAATATATGCAGTTAAGGTCCTCTTTCCTTTCTGGCTCATGGATAATTTAGTGTTGAACTACATAAGCAAAATACACAACTACTTTGCCAAAAAAAATATCACCCACCCAGTGTCAACCACTGAATCCAGCAAATTAATTAAAATGTAAAACTTGCAAACTAAACAAACCAAAATTGGGACAAGGACAATATAAAGTCAAATTAAATTATCAAAATCGCTATGTGGAAACAACGCTTACTAAAATGAAAATTATTAAATAAAAGAACACAATCCACCACATAGGGTGTACATCACTACATGAGCAAGTTAATCTGTTTCCCAAGCAAACCAATCGCACATATAACAACGCACTATCGTCACGTTAAAGGAAGTAGTCAAGTTTGGGAAGTCCGGGACGTTCTGGCAAATTTTACTAAACTCTGCATGAATAAAGAAACTACATGTTAAATGTCAAAATATTATTTAAAATCAAATTTGCAACATGACAAGACATTAACAATAGTAAAAAATACAAATATTGATAAGATATCTATACTATTACAAAATAATATATAAAATACAGTACAGCACTCACTAACGATAGTGCTATCGGGTAGGTACCTGTAAGCATAGCATGCCTCAAGTGACCCCTATCAATAACTACCCTACAAATAACCTACATTTATAGCACAAATAAACTAAGGAAATCGCAAAAGTAAGCAATTGATACTATCGACAATGAATACATATAATATAAAGAGAAATACTTGCAAAATATGAAGTAACAACAGATTTAAACAAAGAGTACTCTTTTAACAAGAACAATAATTTTAAAAAATCATCAATATTCTATCTATCTATCTATCTATTGCCTGACGCCGTGATCCCCGAAGGGGTGGCCACGAACGAACCGCCCCCATGCACCTCTGTCCCCAGTCAGTCGACGCCCCTCCCCCCAACCAGCACCGCCTTCGTTCATGTAGTTCCTCACTCCATCCTTCCACCTCATATTCGGTCTACCTCTCCCCCTCTGTCCCTCCACCTCGCTCTCGTACACCCTCTTAGTCATTCTCTCGCTTTCCATACGTTCCATATGGCCGAACCATCTCAAGTTGTTCCTTTTCACACTTTCCAGCACATCTACCTCCACACCACACCTCCTTCTTACTTCCTCATTAGTCTGTCTATCCCTCCATGTAACTCCGCACGCACTCCTTAAGTAATTCATTTCCACTGCTCACTCTTGGTCTGAGTCTCTCAACCAACGTCCATGCTTCGCTTCCGTAAGTCAGTGTCGGGATTACCACACTGTCATGCAAGGACTTCTTCACTTCCATACTGACCACCCTATTTCTTGTTACTGCTTTTAGCGTTCCTACAACCCTCTTCCCCTGTTGTACCCTCTCCCGCACCTCTTCATCCATAGTCCCATCTTTACTCAACACACTGCCCAGATACTCAAAAGAGTTGACGATCTCCATAGCCTGACCGTTCAGCTTCACCTCACACTCTGTGACTTCACCCCTTTCGAAGACCATAACCTTGCTCTTCCCCGTATTTACCTTCAAATTCCGTTTTTCGCACACTGTTCCAAACTCATTTACCAGACCCTGCAACTCCCATTCATTATCACTCATCAGAACTGTATCATCCGCAAACAGCAGTATAGGTAGCTTCCACTCAATTCCCTCCCTTTTCAGCGATACACCAACATCCACTGCTCTTGATAGTATTTCTTTCATAACTCCATCCATATATACAGTAAACAACCACAATATTAATAATAATAATAATAATAATAATAGAAAAAGAAAAAGATAAACAATAAATACAGACAAAAAGTAAGCAGAGGTTATACAAGAAACTTCAAGTTAAAAATGCTTGATTAAAATTATTGATGTCAAATTTTAGAATACAGTCACAATAATTGACCCTAAAAAGATTAAATTTATGGAACAATTTACTTGCCTCAAAACCTCTGTCATCTACTTTAGTGCAGATTTTACAAAATCTTATTAATTGGGAATAAAAACAATTATAAGTGATTTTACTATCGATATTACTACTAGGGAAAGGAAAGTTTATTACGTTAAAATTAAAATCATCAACTTTGTGATATACTTTAAGTATGCACTGTTCATTAACAATCTCTATATTTATATCAAGAAAATTTTCAACTTTATAATTTACGTTACATTGTGTGAGGGGAATAGAATTAGGGTAAATAAGTTTAGCAACTTGATTAAAATTTAACAAATTGCAAACAAGAATATCATCAATATATCTACTATTATTACTTAACAGTTTAGCAAGTGCTAATTTTTCTGGAATTTTATTTTTCTTGCTACTGTCAACTAAGTCTTTTATATATTTAAATTCTAAAGCAAGCAAGAATAAGTCTGCAATTAAAGGGCTAGCATTTCCACCCATAGGAATTCCTAATATTTGTTTGAAAATGTACGGCCCGAATCTAACATAAGTATTGAAAAGGAGGAATTTAAGGGCATCTTTAAGTTTAGTTCTATCAAAATATACAGAACTAGTGGGAGTAGAGCTAAGTGATGCATTATTAAAATATGTATAAACATTTATGAAATAATTACCATTCCTAACGAACCTGTCAAAGTGCAAATCTATAATAAAGCAAAGCTCTGAATATACTAAATCTAAAGGCAAATTGGTATACAAAGTTGAAAAGTCGAAGCTATGTACCGAGGTAACTTTCGGCATGTTATTTATTTTATCAATAACTTCTAACGAATTGTCAACACTCCAATAATAGTTAATGCCAGTTCTTCTCATGATGGTATTACAATATCTTTTATGAGTACTTTTAATGTATTTTAAGCAATTTACTACTTGTTCTGATAGAGTTTTAGTGGTAGCAAATTTTGCTCCGGCAATAAAGCGATATTTATAAGGTCTTTTATGAAATTTAGGTAACATGTATAATTTTGCAATGCACTTGTTCTTATCAGAAAGTTTAATATCAAATATTATATTTTTCTTGGTATGTTCATCGATTAAGTTATCAATGTTCAGATTATTTTGAATTTCATAAACAGAATTACCGCAAATATTTTTACGTAATATGTTACCCTTAATACCTAATTCTTTTTTCATATTTTCAAGATAAAATTTCTTACATGTGAAGCTATAATTATTGCTGGCTTTATCTACTGTAGTGATTACAAAATGTTTATGTAAATTTATTAAATCAGCTTTAAGCTTATTATAATTATAGTCTATAAAATCTGAAAGATTAAATTCATTTTTAAGCGAGAAAATTTTATTTCTAATTAACTTAATTACTAATTTAGACCATGCTTCTAGTTCTCTCGCATTGCAGCACGCAATTTTTAACAATTTATCTTTTAATTTATTGACTGAAAAAACAATATCTTTTAAAATTATGTCCAATGTTACTTTATTACTCCCTATTCTAAATTGTTAACTTAAACCCTACGTCTTCCAATGGGAATACATACACCTGTAAAAATTATGTGAATAAATATATAGCTTCAGATGTTGTAGCCTACACATTACACTTAATACACTAGAAATAAATGTGAGTCATCATCAGCACTACATCTCCAGACCATGGCATAGTGCTGATTACTCAAAATTTTAAATTATCGTCTTTGGTTCAAAACATTGCAATGTAGAGAGAAATTTGTTTATTACTCCTATATTAGTTGTTAATATTTGTTTGGTTATTTCAGATGAAGAAAATATGGATAAAAATAAGAAAAAACGAGGTCGACCAAAGAAAGAGGAACTAATTGGGAAGCCATCACCTCCAAGAAGTGCTTCTATTCAGACAACTGATTCAACCCTCACAAAGGCACTTCCTAATGTGCCAGCTTTAACTAAGCTATCATCCTCATCCAGTATCACCATCACTCCTGCAACACCTTCACAAGTTGTTCCCGGTTCAAAATCTGGACTAGCTGCAAAACTTGCACCATCTGTAAAACTAACACCAACTGTAAAACTTACACCAACTGCAAATGCTTCTACACATTCAGGTACATCAGCAAAGCCGGTCTCAATTATTCCAGTAACTACAAGTATAACTCCAGTAGGAGTTCCAATACCAAGTGTAACTATAGAAGCTATAGTTAAACCTGGAAGTGGGTCCTTGGGATCACCGGCACATAGAGCACCAGATAATAAAACTATAACTCCTCTAAATACAATGGCTTCAGCCAAATCCCAAGCTGCAGCCCAAACACAGTCCCAACCTCCACTTTCAGTTCCATCTGTAGTCAGCAAAGCTTTACCAGCCAATATTTCTTCCTCGGTTAACCTTGGCAGCAGCAGTCCTGTACACCAACCTATTGGGAAGTGGTCCCCTCACTTGTCAGGTGTGGGCAGCACCCCCAATACCCCTCCAAGATCTGGTGTTAGTTCTGTACCAGCCCCAGGAGCCGGCACCCCTCCCCGCCCTGGCCTGTCTGGTTCATCTGTAACTGCCTCACCGCCACCACCGTACCGATCCTCACCCTTACCCATGACTCCCAGTGGCCAAGGAATTCCACCCACCAGTTCAGCATCTAGCAATATACCACCAGTAGGACCCCCTGCCACCACCTCACATTCTACACCGTACCCTCCTTACAGAGGTCAGCCTGAACATTTTCCCTCTCATCCAGCATTTCCAAGTTATAATACTGGTCGTCACTCCCCCAGTACCCACAGTGCTCCCACCCGCCACCCTACACACCTCCCCCCGGGCCACCCTATAACGCGCCTCCCACATAATTATGGCCCGCTGAGCAATGTACCTGGAGCCAGCCAGGGGCCTTACGCCCCTAGAAGCATGGCAACACACCCGGGGGTCCTAAGAGGGCCTCACGACCTTTACAGAGGGTCCCCTAGCAACCTTCCCCCAGGCCATGGTTCTCCCAGTCATCCTGGCCACCCACACTTGATAATGAAACCTGGTTATCCTGGACTGGAACCTTTACCTTACTCTGGCTCTCCTGGAACAACACCCTTGGAGCTGTTACATGGGTCCCAGGGTTCCCCGGCGCCGCACCAACCACGCAGCGAGGAGACTAATAAAGAAGAAGCAATGATGACAGGCAAGGGCCCTGGAGAGTTCAGTAGTGGCCTAATGTCCTATTTCTCAAGCCAGCGAGATGATGACATAGAGTGATGGCAAGTTAATAAGGACTGGAAGAGACTTCTTAGCAGTCTATAAGGACTTGTATTTACTCCCTAATATTTTTGTATTCTCATTTTGTAAGGTCTCAAAACAGGAACACATGATACATGTTCACATAGTCTCATACATTGTGAGTTTACATAGCATTAATGAAATATTGGTCCTGTCAGGTTTCTTGTAAATTATGGCTTAAAAATCTCTTCTTGGGTTGAAGCACAAATTGGGTTCCTAAATGTTCAAAATTTGAGACAATTTGCAATCATTTACCTGAAGTAAATTATTAGAATGCAGAGATATTTTAGATATGATTTTTTTATGTGTAATGTATGTGTTGTAGTGCTGTACATATAAAGCTTTTTGTATTTCCTTGAAAGGATTCTGTAATATAATGTGCAAAGTTACAAAGCTATAATGAAACGACTTTTTTTTTACTTGACCTTTCATAATACCATTAACCCTTTCACGCTTATGACGCAATTTTGAGCCTATTAGGGATACTTTAAAGCCTTTGTTACCATCAGGGGTATTTAGAAACCTTTAATTTAATAGTGGCCCCTTCATCATTAACGATATTGCCTATTAGTATAATAGTCTCCATTCAACACCCACGTCAGCCATTTGAATTAACCGCCGCGGGAGGATCATGGAGTACTCGTCATAAGTGCACGCTTTATTCTCTCATGGAATCGTCATTTTGATTGGGTACCCTACAGAAAAAACTCCGTAAAAAATAATAAAAGAAAATAACTTGATAATGTTATCATATGACTTGCCATATGTGGATTTCTCGTGTTTCGCTTCCCCGACTTCAGGCCCTCTAGTGGCCATCTTCGTCCTTCTCCCTCCCGCGGGTGTCCTGTGCGGATGGGGGTCCTTGTGCTCCAGCTTCATTCAACGTTATCTCCAGCGTTGCCAGATTCAAAATACAAAATTATCGTATAGTGACCACAAAATTAAGGAATTTGCATCAAAATTATTGTACACACTAATATATATATATATATATATATATATATATATATATATATATATATATATATATATATATAGAGAGAGAGAGAGAGAGAAATGTATAATCAAACAAATTTTGTTAAGCATTTATATAATGTTTTCGTATTGCCTGAATAGATTCAACATCAACAACTATTTTAGCAAATACGAGATACCCATGTAACGTGGTTTTCAGGCCTATTATTATTACTTTGATAATAATAAATAAGTTCTTGAGAAACTATTCCAGTTTTGTTATCGAGTACTGTATAGTTCTAAATCATGAATGGTTCTGTTTAATCCTCAGTTGTCTCTGATGTGTTACATAGACAATATAGTTCCCTTTTCAATTCTGAATAATTCCTTACTCCCTTTTTTGTTTATTGCATTAATCAATCTCTGAGACAATGGGTTATCCAAGAGATAACTTGGATGGTCAATCATTCCATGATCTCTTTTTCCAATCTGTGTTGCATCTCAGTATAATTAATTGAATTATATAGTATTGTTGTTCAAATCGTAAAATTATCGTACAAAACGTACGATAATGAGAAACACTAAAGTACATCGTACCAAGGGTAAAATTCTCGTACATGTACGATAATTATCGTACGTATGGCAACACTGGTTATCTCGCTTCTCGCGAGTCTTTACTCATTTGTATACATCTGAAGTGTTTCAGACAGGGTTTTAGATTAGCTAGCACAGGCTGCCCCATTGGTACGCCCGCAGGGAGTATGTATAATTCAATTTAGGGTACTATTGTAACAGGCGCCGACGTGTGGGCCTACCAGGTTCGACGCGCCATGTGGTTTGTTTTGTTTTTATATTTGCGCCTTAGCTCTCTTATAGCTTAGTTAGGAGGCTACTTTACCGCAAGATTATGCTTCAGGCTAGCACTGCGGCGGTTGCATTTTTGTTTTTAGCAGATGCTCTGGTTTAAGGGTGGCCGCACGTGGTGCGGTGCCTTCTGGAGTCCGTTTCTGCGCTTGGGCCCCGCTCCGGGCCGCTCTGCCTCGTGCTGCCGCTGTGTATTCTTTGGTGCGTGTGGTGGCTGCTGTTGCTGGTTTCTTCGGGGCATTTGGTGTCTACCATATTTTGTTTCATTGAGCCTCGTGGCCAGACTCGTTAGGGGTCTCCAGTGTAGGTTAGAGAATATATTTATTGTTTATAAATTTACTCGGTGTTGTTATAGCCTATGTTATGCTTTGGGAGACGTCCCCTTGTGTGTGGGGGTGTTTTGATTTCCCGGTTATGTCAACACCTTGGGAAACCTTTTGGTTAGTTTCTCAGCGGGGCCGTCGGTTTCCTCCTCTTGCAGAGGTTTAGGTGCTATCCAAATGTCCCGCAGTGGTGTGCATGTTTGCGGGAGTTTTTTTGGGGGTTGACTTCCCCGGCGGAGTTAACACCTAGAAGATTTTTTGTGTTTGTTTTTCCGGCGTCTTTTGCTACAGAACCGCCGGTTCTCACCCACTCTTGCAGAGTTTTCTGAAACTTTCCAAATGTCCCGGCGTTGTGCTTCGCCACATCCCGGCAGAAATGCTTTTTCCTAAAAGGGAGTCTTACTCGGCCCGCCGAGGAAACTCGCCCTGAACGTTAGCCTCCCGCGGCGAGCCTTAAGCGCTCGGCGATACTATCTAACCTGGTCCTAATGCTTAGTCGCCCTGCGGCGGAATAGTCAGGTTGGTAGGACTATATGCCGTAGTCATTCATAGTAGCAGAGGAGCAGTGTTACACTTGCACTGTTTGCAATAGTCACGGAAAGGTAACACGCTGTCAATACGTTTTTTGGGCCAGTGACGCTTGTCACAGATACGCAATTTCCACACCGGGTAATCCCAGTGTGCTGTGCTGGGTCAGGTCCGGTCGAAGGTTAGAATAGTAGTGGCTATTTCTAATTTTCCGGCGGACATGAGATACGATGTTTAACATCTTTCAGGTTATCCTTATGAGCATTGATTCCTGGAAATTTTCTTTCCAGGTCTTGTCACTCTGAGCGGCACGGCATAGGGCGGTCCAGTTCCCCGGAGGGGGGGGGGGGGAGTTCAGTTCCCTTTTTTACAAGTTTATCACTTCAGCCTCCATGCCTACCTGTTTGTTGCTTTAACGTTCCACTATTCGCACACTGAAATTGGTGCAAGATGGACCTTAGTTGTCCCTGGACTAACCAGTCACGCCCGGTGGGCTTAGATCTTTTGCGGCACAAAACAAAGGGGGAAAACATTTTCTAGATCATCCGGGCCTTGCGGCCTTGATCGAATTTTACCTACCTTCACCTCCTATACCACAGGAGGATATTGATTTTTAAACTTAGCTTTCAATTCTTATTTCCCTGAGGTCACAGTAATCGTTGTGTTATGCAACAAATACTAGACACTTAACCTGTACAGCCCCAGCGACGCGTCTAACGCGTCGGCGATGTATGTAACGCACAGCCCCAGAGACGCGTCTGACGCGTCACCCTAATTGCGCCGACCGTAACCTCAGGTGTAGCCATTCAAGAGGGCTCAGATTTGTATGGGAACTGTGTACGTATCCCACGCAACCGTGCCGATGGTTGAAAACTCTCAAGTCCACGTGCGTGCGCGTGAGCGCGCAATAACCTGTTTTTTTGGGGTAATTGCCTTAAATTTTTTACTCTTGTAAAATACGTTTTCGGGGGCTCTGTAGGACCATTCTTTAAGCTTTTTGAGCGGTTTTACGTGGTTTTTCCTTCATTCCTAACCCATTCGCTATTGTTTCTGGAATAAAACCATTTTTTGAAAACCGGCCGGGTTCTGGTGAACAAACATTACAAAACTAGCCGGGGCTCCACGGGTTAATTGAACAATGGGCCATTAGCAGCTGCTAGGGCCAAGTTGAGTTAAACCCGGAACCCCACCCCCACCCCCCGGTCCGAGAACCCGCCCGACACCGTTCTAGCTTGCCACCCCGGCGACAGATCGTTCACTTCCGGCTGCGACCCTCACTCTCCCGAGTGACGGGAGAGAGCCGAGGTCGTGAAAAAGGGTAAGTCAGTCATTTTTCTAGTTGAATCTAAGGTAAGATGGGCTCACTTAGTATCTCCTTTAATGGTGCCTAAGGTTAATGAAGCCAAGAAAACAGCTCATAATTGTGTCACGCAGTTATGCAGACGCGACGGCTCATAAATTTTGCAGCTGAACCTAAGCCAGCAAGACGGCTTATTTTTTATCTTATCCTAACGTACGGTTGGTGAGACGGTGCCTCGTTTTTACCTTACTTTCGTTAATCTATCATAAGTTACAAATTATTGGTTTGATTCCCGAAGGGAAGTAAAGCCAACCTAATAGTTAGTAGGGCTCCGTAATCATTGACGGGGCCCTAGTAAATATGTGATATATGGGTAACGAATATGAATTACGGTTGTTCAGCTGTCAACTAGGGGACATAACTCTTTTCAGCAGAGCTTCAATGGGTACTTACATTATGTGGAACATATATCACGGTTATTCGTAAACACCAACGTTAATGTATCTACAGGCTGTCTTTTAAGATAAGTACTTGGACGTATCCTCGCCTAGTTTTCTCTTCTGGGAAAGTATAGGCTCACTACCTAGCACACACGTCGTCTTAGGGCGACGGGTTAAAAGTTAAAGGATCTAGTCTTGGTCTAACCCCTTGGATTTTGTCACCTGTTATGAAAACGGCATATCCAATGGACCTTTAGCTCTTCTGACCACTGGACTCCGCCGGAGTCTCCGTTGTTTATGAGTAGTGATATTTCCTCTGGCGCGTTCACCCCTGTTTTGGCAGAACACAACAGTCACTTACGCACTCAGACAGTCAAACATAGGTTTCAAACCAGGGGCACAAGTTGAGTACCTCAAATGACCTCTAGCTTCGTTTTCTCCACTTCCCTGGTGGATAGGTAGGAAGCAAAGACATAGGCTGGGAGGCATATCGCTGTTAAACTCTAGGGTCATGGCCCGCCGGAGTTCACTACCTCCTGGTCGAAATACCACGTTATGATACGGTGATATAGGTCGCATCAGTCCCAGGGATTTTTGAAGATCGCCTCATATTTTTGTGTACGAATTATCATCTCGGGCACTATCCTGTTATTTTCCGACACCGAAATATCTCTTAATTCTTTGACCTACATATGCCATGTTAACATATCTAAGAGGGAAACTGAGAAGATTTTCGCTTGGACACTTGATTTTCGGGTTAATAACACAGTGTTAAGGTGAGCCGGCGCATACACGCAAGGGCCGCCGGACAAAGAGTCACAGTGTTAAGGCGAGACGGCGTCTACACGCACTGACCGCCGGCCAAACGGTCAAGATAGCCGCCTCCTTTCTGCTTTCTACCTTATCCATTTCAATAGTAAGAGGTCCAGTCGAGACGACTTTTACAACCTCTACTAAAACGGTGATACTGCCTAGGGGGGCTTGCCCCCGGCGATAGGTGATTAGCTGGTGCAGGCTACAAGTTTCTCGCTGACCAGAGGGTACGGGGTTATACTAGGGATTGGAATCAGTGTAGGTCTAGCAACTCTGAC
This sequence comes from Paralithodes platypus, assembly GCA_032716605.1. Classification (NCBI taxonomy): domain Eukaryota; kingdom Metazoa; phylum Arthropoda; class Malacostraca; order Decapoda; family Lithodidae; genus Paralithodes; species Paralithodes platypus. The sequence continues at coordinate 21,363,633 of CM064486.1, forward strand.
ACTGTCTACCTCCCCAACACAATAACAGTCCCAGGTCGGTTGCTCCACTGTTTCTATCGAGTCGGGTTTTTTCTTACAAATTCGGCGGTATGGGAAGAGGCACAACAAATTTTCCTAAGTCCCCCTCCCTCAGAAATATTTGATTTTAGCATCGGAATCACTTCAAGTACGATATTGGGCTTCGGTTGGTTCAAGATTCACTCTCACCACCCTAACCATAATTTCGCCCCAGGCCTCTGGCAACAGGAGTTTTAGGAATACGCTCCGCCGTACGCACCCGGTGTCACACCATGGCTCCCCGGCGGGTTTTCGGACATTAGCACAGGTTACCGTAAAGTAGTGAAGTCCACTTCGAGTGGACTCAACCTACCAGGTTACGAGAGGTAAAGGCGTGAGGTAGGCTCACGTCGTGCTTACGTTTCTACCGGTTGGCGGACATAGTTCTGGACGTGCAAGGTTGATCTTTAGGAGTTTATAGAATCCCTAACACTTCGCTCCGTTAAGGATTAGTTGTTTTTTGGATTAACATCACCCGAAAAGACAAGGGGAGAACTCCTCGCAGTGGGCGCCTAATGAGGGCCCTACTACGAGTCTAGCCTTTAAGGTCGCGTCTTGAGTATCACAGCCAGTGGTTACCGGACATATGGACTTCCCGGGAATAGACTCTTCGAGTAAAACGAGCAGTTACTGCTAAGAATAGCAGTACATGTAGCTCAAGGCTTTCCCACCTACACAACGGCTCTAAGGTTGACCCGTCTCCACAGTTTGTCGTGTCCTTTCGTCTGCCTCGGCTGGGTTAGTTTACGAGAGAAATTCGGTAACAAGTTTTTGGGGTTTTTTCAGCCCCTAGGTCGCAGTCTGGTCTACTCCACGGAGATTCACTTTTTCAAAAAGTCTCGAGACAAGGGTCTCTACACTTTTCAAGACGCCTTTAGTCGGCCTGGTCTACTAAGCACCGTCTGAGCAACTCCAGTAATTCGACTGGGAGGGCTGAGTAATGCATGTCGTAGAGTACTTAATGTAGACCAAGCGCCGGCAGGACCTTCCCAATCATTCGATTAAAATGGCTCTGTTAGGTAAGTCGTCAAGGGCTCCACGGTGGTAGTCCATACTTACGGTGACCTACCCCTCGTGACTGGCTCGCCTCTTCTATAAGGAGAGATGGTTCGTTAATTGTAAAGTCCACGGTGGAAGCACACCGGGTTTCACTAGGTCCCAGCGCCATCGTCAAGACAGTAGACACGGCCGTGGAGCCTCCACCGGGTGTCTCACTGGATCCCGGCGCCCCTCCTTAAGACAGTATGGGCAGCCTTTTGTCATTGACCCTAATGTTGAAGTTTTTTGGGTAATCAACAATTCTTGATATCCAACATATCTTCTCCCATTAGTTTGTTTTTTCGCCCCGGCGTGTGCCGGAAAATGGCAGAATAAACATACCTCCGGTTGTTTCACCCCAGTGGGTCCCCAACACCCGCACTGAGGTACTTTACACTAAGTTTGGGGGGGCTAATCGAGCCTTGGGCAGGACCCGATTTTCGTATGCCAGATGTGTTCTGGCTCCACAGTCACTAACTGAGCCCGATATTAACAAGTTCCACGAGCAGACACTGGTTAGGATCGCATTCCCTTTACCAGTCAGGCTAGGATGTGGGGTTCATCAAGAATAGTGGAACCAGATCGACCTGAAATCTTCAGGCTCGCTCACATCCCCTTGGATAATTCATTCAGGCGTGATTTCACAAGCCCTATGCGGCAACTAGAGGGGGTCTCTCCCCGCCTTCTAATATTTTGTTCCTAAATGGAGTAACGTGTTTTTACGGCCAGTAGTCACCCTCCTCCCCTCCACCCAAGCACAATGGGGATCGCGCCGGAGGCATGGACCCGGGAATATCCCTGGTCCAATAGACACATTACTGTTGCCCTTGGCACGTTTCTCCTCTTCCTGCACGGTTACTAATAGGCTGTGCGTTTGACTACAGTTTTTGGCAGGCTCCCGGCGTTTGCGGACGTCGAACTAGCCACCGGCGTAGTAGCTCCGGTGCCTGAGTTCCAGGCAAGTTAATATGATTAGCCCGGCCTAGCCAGCCTAGTCCTTTCATGGGTTATCTTCCCTCTCTCTTTCTTGCTCGCCCAATCTCTCTATGGGCCTCGTCTCGCACGGGGTCTGAAGGTATGGTACCTTCTGAGTATGCTGCGTTTTAAAAGGGAGGACCATGACCTTCAACCTCGCCGGACTGGTAGTACGTAGGTCAGTACAGACAAGAACAGACCAAGAAAGTGTTTGCATTAACAAAACAAAATTCTTTTGGTCCCAAGTATGTTTGGACAATCCAAGCAGAGGATCTGTCCTCGTTTAGAGACGGAGTTCTTTTACTCCCGTCGGCCACTAGTGGGCCGTCTTTTTCCTTAAGCCAGTCAGAGTTTTTTTACCCCTAAAGTTTTGCAAATTCTTTCATTGAGGGCATAACTTGCTCTAAGTTGGGAAGTTTTTTCCCGACCGGGGTCTCTGGACACAATGCCTGGTTATGACTGAATAAGCCACAACTGCCCTGTGTGGCATCACGGTAACGGGTCTAGCTAGGCCATGGGCTTAGCACTTTAGGTGTAAGGAAAAAGGGGGGCGGGGGGGGTGGAGGTGCTAGTAAGCCCATAGACCCCTAGAACCTCTCCGCCGGATAATTATAGGAAGTCACGATCGGTGACATTAATGAAGCGTGCTGAGTTTACAGCTCTCCAAAAAAATTTGTTTCACTGTGAGTACTACAAACAGGAGGTGGGCGGTGTAGCCCATACCTCACATAGTCTCCGTCAGCCGGAGAACTGTGATGATTCACTAGCTATTAAAATGTAAAACTTGCAAACTAAACAAACCAAAATTGGGACAAGGACAATATAAAGTCAAATTAAATGATCAAAATCACTATGTGGAAACAACGCTTACTAAAATGAAAATTATTAAATAAAAGAACACAATCCACCACATAGGGTGTACATTACTACATGAGCAAGTTAATCTGTTTCCCAAGCAAACTAATCGCACATATAACAACGCACTATCGTCACGTTAAAGGAATTAGTCAAGTTTGGGAAGTCTGGGACGTTCTGGTAAATTTTACTAAACTCTGCATGAATAAAGAAACTACATGTTAAATGTCAAAATAGTATTAAAATCAAATTTGCAACATGACAAGACATTAACAATAGTACAAAATACAAATATTGATAAGATATCTATACTATTACAAAATAATATATAAAATACAGTACAGCACTCACTAACGATAGTGCTATCGGGTAGGTACCTGTAAGCATAGCATGCCTCAAGTGACCCCTATCAATAACTACCCTACAAATAACCTACATTTATCGCACAAATAAACTAAGGAAATCGCAAAAGCAAGCAATTGATACTATCGACAATGAATACATATAATATAAAGACAAATAATTGCAAAATATGAAGTAACAACAGATTTAAACAAAGAGTACTCTTTTAACAAGAACAATCAATTTAAAAAATCATCAATATTAATATCAATAATAGAAAAAGAAAAAGATAAACAATAAATACAGACAAAAAGTAAGCAGAGGTTATACAAGAAACTTCAAGTTAAAAATGCTTGATTAATTATGTTCGAACTGGGGGTACAGTTCAAAGAGTTGTAATTTTTTATGTTTTTGTTAATTCTCAGAAGAAATCTAACATGGTTGCAACTATGTAGTATTATCAGGATGTACAGACATATACTGTACACATTGTGTTAGGGATAGGACTAAATTCTACAGAATTATAGTTCCATTGACGGGGACACATGCGTGTCCCCACAAAATACCATGCATAGATCTTAAAGTTAAGATCTGGTCATGGGTAAGCAGACTTTCTTTGAAATCACGCACTGCTTACAATCTTTTCTATTTTTTATATATTGTTTGCATACAATACAACTTTTAAAAAAAAATTACGGATTCTTTTGTCCCCAGAGGTGAGGATATTATCACGAATGTCCCTCCTCCAGTCTTGGTACTCAGGCAATATCGTTAATGATGAAGGGGCCACTATTAAATTATAGGTTTGATTCCCGAAGGGAAGTAGTGAAAACCTAATATTTAGTAGGGCCCCGTAATTATTAACGATAAACGTCCCTACCAGCCATCCCACTTCCCATTCGTTGATTTCTATAGTTTTATCTTGGTATATCAGTGAAGGACGAAGATAGCCACTAGAGGGCCTGAAGTCGGGGAAGCGAAACACGAGAAATCCACATATGGCAAGTCATATTATTAAGTTATTTTCTTTTATTATTTTTTTACGGAGTTTTTTCTGTAGGGTACCCAATCAAAATGACGATTCCATAAGGGAATTAAGCGTGCACTTATGACGAGTACTCCATGATCCTCCCGCGGCGGTTAATTAAAATGGCTGATGCGGGTGTTGATTGGAGACTATTATACTAATAGGCAATATCGTTAATGATTACGGGGCCCTACTAAATATTAGGTTTTCATTACTTCCCTTCGGGAATCAAACCTATAGTTTAGTTACTTCAACCTCTGCAGTTGTCTTTGAGTTGGCTGTGGGCAGAAAACTAATTTTGGAGAGGTACAAAGGAGTACAAAGGAAATCAAGCAACAACAGGTTTAGTGACCCTTCTAGGCTGCTTGTCCAACACTGAGGATCAAGTGTCCAAACAGTGGTTTAGAGTGGGTAAGGGAACATTGGAAAGGGAACTACTGCCCTGGAATTAATGTCCATGGCAGGATTAGGAAGTTAGTAGGGGACAGATGGGTTAATAACTGAGGGGGGGATAAAATAAAGTTATTAATTTACAAACGCAGTCAGTCGCAGGTTTGATGGGAGATATTTGTCTAGGCGAAGTTTAAATGAATCAACGGTGCTGCAGTCTATAACATCTCGAGGAAGCCCATTCCACAAATTGACAACTCGATTGAAGAAGAAATTCTTAGATTCGTGTGAGTTAAAAGATTTACCAATAATTTTGCAACCGTTTCCCCGCGTGTAATTACAGTAGATTGGTCGTGAAGTACTTACTACAGTTCATATTGTGGATGCCTTTGATGATTTTGAACACTTGAATTAAGTCGCCTCTCAATCTGCGCTGGTTTAAAGGAAATAATTTAATTCTCCAAGACGCTCCTCGTATGGTTTGTTCTTTAGGCTAGGTATCATTTTGGTAACTCTACGTTGAACTCATTCTAGCTTGTCTATATCTTTTTGGTAATAAGGGCACCAGGATTGAACGCAGTATTCCAGAAGAGGGCGGACTAAGGAATTGTAAAGGGTTAGGATAACGTCTTTGGATTTATGCTCAAATGACCTGCCTATAAAGCCAATATTATAAGAGTGAGAGAACTCTATTTCTTATTGCTAATCTGGCAACCTCTGCGTCATAAAAGCGTGAAAGAGTTAATATACAATAACTCCTTGTTTAAACCGTCGTAGATATGTTCCCCCAAACACGTGACTTTAACCAAAACAGTGTTAATCAATTTTTCCCATATGCTTAATGGTTTGTATATAATTTATTTACTCAGGCCCATTTCCCATTTTTTTTTCTTCTGGAGGTGGCCAACTCAAGACAGCCCGAATAGGGACAACACAACAGACAACAATGAACACACAAAAACAAAATACAAATTCACACACATCAAGGTCACCCAGGGTCACCAAGGTCCCTCCAGCACGAGTCCCCCGGCCCTCGACCACCCAAAGAGGTTCCGGTCTCAGCAGGCAGACATGCAGCGAAGCCGAAACCACAAGCCCGCCCACCACTCTTGCAGGCGCACCCTTCATATATACCAGCTCCCTGGGCCAGGCGCCTAATGGACTATTATCTAGTCCAACTTGCACTCGACCCAAATAACCGGGTGTTCACGCATCTATTCACAAGCATTCTCCATTCATGCCTGTTTATTACCACTTCCCTTGCCTGATCAATAGTCATTCCTCTATCATCCAAAGCTTGTCTTACACAGTCTCTCCATCTCAATGGGGGTCTTCCTGCCCCTCTATCTCCCCTTGTATCTGACTCACATATTCTCTTTGTAAGCCTTTCATCTTCCATTCATTCAACATGACCATACCAGCTCAGCACCTTTCTGCCCACTCTGGCCGACAAATGTTCCTGCTGCCCCACTCTCCTACATATCTCTTCATTCCTCAATCTGTCTCTACGAGTAACTCCACATATACTCCTCAAGCAGCTCATCTCCATCACATCCAGCTTTCTTCTCTCCTTTGCCTTCAGAGCCCATACATCACTGTTGGTATAACAATTCCTTGATACGTTGCACTTTTAACCTTTATTCTACTGTATATGGTAATTTGCAATATTACATTCCTGGGGCGGTATTTATAAAGCACTTTTAGGCCTAACAGTAGCTTTTAACCTCTGAAGTGCGCATGGGGGTAATTGGAAACATCCCCCTGTGCTGACGTATTTGAGGTGTTTCCGTCACTAAAATATTCATTGTGCCATTAATAGCATTAATACTTATCCATATGTGCCTATTATGGGTTGATTATAAAGGTATTAACCTGAAACAACAATAAAACGAGTGAAAACAGCGTTTGGATGGTCAAAATCGGAGATATAGCCCGCGAGTTGTATAATGTATGGGTGAGTCAAGCTGCTTTCCCGCCAATTTCCCCCAAGGCCACTGAGACACAGTCGATCGATACTCTCTCTCTCTCTCTTGCACTCGCTTGCCATCAGTGATGACAACAACCTGCTTGCAACTCGCTAATGTTAGCACGAAAATATACCTCAGAATAAGGGAATAACAGGGAAAATAGGTGATAACTGAAGGAGAGGAGGAAAGTGGGGAAGGAGGGGAGGTAGAGGACTGAGATTTTGCATGGCCCAGGGGCCATTTTTTTTTTCGATGTCAAAAGTTGATTTTTTTTTCACTCACTCATAAGAGTCGCCCCGCAGTCCGCCGGGGGAACTCTTAAGAGTCTCCCCGCAGTTCCCGGGTTAAAGATGGCGGCAACTTTTAAAAGATAAAAGTTGGGTAAAAAAAAAACTTTTATCGACTAAAAGTAGCTTTTAAACCCAGCAAAAACTAAAAGCCCTCCTGGGGACTTTTAGCGCTTAAAAATTACTTTTAGAGAACATACATACATGCATACATAACATTTTAAGACTGAGTGCTCCACACATTCGTGCAGTTTCAGTCTCTTGTCCTAATGGCGGCGTTCCAGGCAACCCTGTTAAGGGCTGCTTCACTTGTCAAGTTTTTGGATTTGAGATCGTCACGTATAGTGCGATCCCAGGTCTTCCTCGGTCCACCCCTTGGTGCAGCTCCCTCCACAATCACAGACCTGCATTTTTTAACCCAATTTTGTTCATCCATTCTCTCCACATGTCCATACCATCCCAGTCTGCTTGTACGCATCACATCGCTAATAATCTTTATACCTAAACGTCTCCTCAGCTCAACATTTGTTATTTCCATTCATCTATCCATAGCCTATGATAGCGCAGTTGGAATTGTGTACATGCTTAGATTGATATGCAGGATTCGAAACTGCATAATAAATCGTAGGCTTGTCCACCATTCTTTAACTGTCTTCGTAGCGCAATGGATAAATGCACTGAATTTCGGTGTGAGCATCCTAGGTTCGAATCCCTGGACTGCCACATGTATTTGTCGATTTCATTAATTAAGTTTAGGAGTTGTTGTTGTTGTTGTTGTTGTTGTTCCCCAAGCTGCCTGGCCGAACAGCCCCAAGGCCCCGAGCAAGGCCAAGGCTATAACCGAGTGCCCCCACAGAACCCTCCCTGCCGACCACAATAAAGCCTGGGTGACCGAAGCCACTCCATGGCGGGGAGCTGAGGAGGGTGCGGAAACGCCCGGGAAACCAAAGCCCCATCCAGGACCCTGTGCCCCTCAGCAATTATGAAGAGAAAGTTGAGGGGCAAAGGAAAAATGTGACGCTTTGGCTTCCAATCTTGGTAGATTGGGAGGTCAATCCACTGAAGAGACGCTGTCACTTGAGATCTAGAAAATATATAAGTAAAAGGAACAGTCAGAGTAAGCTATGGGTATGGCAGAGATCGCTCAGTTCTCACTCTGTTGTTGTTGTTCCCTAAGCTGCCTGGCCGAACAGCCCCGAGTCCCTGAGGAAGGCCATGGCCACAATCGGGCTTTCCCACAGAGCTCTCATTGAGTGTAGATTGTGTTGTTGGTGTAAGTGGTTGTGTGAAATGCAGTCTTCTATGATGTGTTTAATGGTATGGGGTGCTGTGTTACATCCCGGGCAGGCGTCGACAACGGAGTCATCCAGTCTCTTCTGATAGCTCAGGAGAGCTGGATGGTGTCCGCATCTCAGCCTGGCCAGGTGGACTCTGTCCTCGCGAGGAAGGGAGGATTCGGAAGGATGGATTTCGGGAGGTCATGCATGCAGCTGTGTGTTGTCTGTGAGTGAGTGGATGGATCGGTGAGAGATATGAGTATGGATGTGCTTCTGGAAGTTGGTTCGGGGTGGGCAGGGAAGGAGAGAGGACAATAATTGTGTGTGATACCGTGTGCTGGGTGTTGTTTTAATATTTCTTGGTGTCTGTGGGTGTGTTGCCATGTAGTTTAGTGGGTGGTCTTGGTTCGTGGAGGCTGCTGCCAGGAATTGAGTGCCTCTCATGTCCAGATGGTCTTTGAATTTGAGGATTTTGGTTTCTTGATGTAGGTGATCTGTGGGTGCAGTAGCTGTGCAGCCTGTAATGATCTTCAGGGCTTTGTTTTAAATAGTCTGTAAGGTCTTATGATGTGTTTCAGCTAGGTTAGAAGCCCAGGCTGGGCTTGTGTATTCCATCACTGATCTTATGTATTGTTTATATACTGTGGTGGTAGTTTCTTTGTTGTGTCCGAATTTTGTGTGAGCAAGTGACCTGAGGGCGTTAAGTCTGGGTGTCAGTTTCTTTTTAATGTTTGAATGTCATATGAGTATCATATGTTACTCCTAGGATTTTGGGTGTGTGTGTATGTGTTAGGGGTGTGTTGTTTATGGTGAGTTGAGGGATGTATTCGTGTTCTGTCCAGCTTGTGAGCAGGGTTGCGGTGGATTTGGCTGGGGCTAGATTAAGTCTGTTTGTAGTGCACCAGCCATGTAGTGTGTTGAGATAGGGTTGAAGGAGATCTGTTGCTCTTTTTGGGTCATGGTGTGTGCATGTGAGTGTTATGTCGTCTGCATAGGAGGCTAAGTTTATTTGGGGCATATTGGGTGGTTATATCGTGCATGTACAGATTGAAGAGTGCAGGCGATAGGACGGATCCTTGTGGGACTCCGTTTGGAAAGTTTCTGATTTTAGATGACTGACCGGCAAAAGATATGTGTGCACATCTGCCTGCTAGGAAGTTGGCCAGCCACCTTTTTGTGTTGTTGTGCATGTTTGTGTTGTAGATTTTGTTTGTTAGGTTGTGGCGGGGGATGGCATCGAAGGCTTTACTAATGTCGAGTGTGGCTAATAGTGATCTGTGTGGTGGTCTAGCTGAGTTGATGCCGTCAAAAGCTCTTTGTGTAAGGTCTGTGAGAAGAGTGTTTGTGGAGTGCAGTGGCCTAAAGCCATGTTGTGTTGGAGCTAGGGGTAGGTCAGCTGTAATTAGTTGTAATACTAGGCGTTCCATGACTTTGGAGGGGGAGCAAAGGAGTGTGATGGGGCAGTGCGAGGAGGGTAGCGTGGGGTCTTTGTTGGGTTTGGGGAATGTGATGATGATACCATGCTTCCAAATGTCTGGTATTGTGTTGTGTGAATAGCTGTAGTTTGATATGTTAGTGAGAGCTTGTATGCCTTGTGGTCCCAGGTGTCTGAGGTGTATGTTGCTTATGTTGTCTAGGCCACAGGCGGGTGAGTGCTTGAGATTGTTGATGATATGCTTTGTCTGGTGATTGGTGAAGGGTGTATAGTCAGGGTCTGTGGGGAATTGTCTCTTACGTCGATGACACGTCGGTCGTCTTTGTGAGGTTTTAGGTGGCTGACATGTGAGAAGTGATTGATGAGAGTGTTTGCTTGTTGTTTACATGAAGGAGTAGAGTCTGTTGTTGTGATTGCAGCATGTGATTGTGTTGTGTTGCTGTTGGAAAGTGTGATGCTGTTTAGTGTTGTAGAGTTTTTTGGGGTTTGTTTTGTGATCAAGTGTTTGTAGGAAGTTATTCCAATTTATTTTTTGTTGTTGTTTTTCCCCAAGCTGCCTGGCCGAACAGCCCCAAGGCCCCGAGCAAGGCCAAGGCTATAACCGAGCGCCCCCACAGAACCCTCCTTGCCGACCACAATAAAGCCTGGGTGACCGAAGCCACTCCATGGCGGGGAGCTGAGGAGGGCGCGGAAACGCCCGGGAAACCAAAGCCCCACCCGGGGCCCTGTGCCCCTCAGCAATTATGAAGAGAAAGTTGAAGGGCAAAGGAAAGATGTGACGCTTTGGCTTCCAATCTTGGTAGATTAGGAGGTCAATCCACGCAAGAGACGCCGTCACTTGAGATCTAGAAAATATATAAGTAAAAGGAACAGTCAGAGTAAGCTATGGGTATGGCAGAGATCGCTCAGTTCTCACTCTGATAGACCAGCCCATCACCACATGACTAGAACCCAATCCTCTCAGCATCAGCTAGGAAAGGCCCTAGAAAGCTGCCTTTGGCGGGGGGATAGCTCCCCTATTTCAACCCTTTTCGGGGTTGGGCACCCGCCCAGTTTTTGTTGTTCTTGTATTTTGTTGTTAGTTTGGGTGTTGAGTGCTTGAATTTGTTGTGTGATGTCTTGTGTGTGGGGTGCTGGGGAGTGTTTCAGTATGTCGCGTTATCTGATGAGGTTTTGAATTTCTGGTGTGAAGTTGGGGTTGTCTTTTTCTGTTACCTCTTGGAATGTGTTTCTTGTCAGCATTTTGGATAGTTGTTGTTGTTGTTGTTGTTCCCCAAGCTGCCTGGCCGAACAGCCCCAAGGCCCCGAGCAAGGCCATAACCGAGCGCCCCCACAGAACCCTCCCCGCCGACCACAATAAAGCCTGGGTGACCGAAGCCACTCCATGGCGGGGAGCTGAGGAGGGTGCGGAAATGCCCGGGAAACCATAGCCCCACCCAGGGCCCTGTGTCCCTCAGCAATTATGAAGAGAAAGTTGAGGGGCAAGGGAAAAATGTGACGCTTTGGCTTCCAATCTTGGTAGATTGGGAGGTCAATCCACGTTAGAGACGCCGTCACTTGAGATCTAGAAAATATATAAGTAAAAGGAACAGTCAGAGTAAGCTATGGGTATGGCAGAGATTGCTCAGTTCTCACTCTGATAGAACCCAATCCTCTCAGCATCAGCTAGGAAAGGCCCTAGAAAGCCGCCTATGGCGGGGGGATAGCTCCCCTATTTCAACCCTTTTCGGGGTTGGGCACCCGCCCTTTTGGATAGTTTTATTGAGTATGTGTACAGAATTGTTGATGTTAGTGATGGGTGTACTGTTTAGAGTTGTGAAGTGTTGTTCTGTCTCATTTGTGAATGCTTCCCAGTTAGCTCTTTTATAATTGGTGTATGTGTGTTTGTGGCTAGCTGGGGTGAGTCTGGTTTTGGTGGTGATGATGATCGGGAGGTGGTCGGAGCCTAAGGTTCTGACCACCCTCCAGGATGTTGTGGGGGCGAGTTCTGGGGAGCAAAAGGTGATGTCTGGAGATGATGGGTTATAGAGGGCTTGGTGAGGAATATGGGTATGTTGATGGATGTCGTTAAGGATGATGAGGTTATCGGTTTGGTTTTGTAGTACCAGCCCTCTGTCTGTGTCGGGGTTGTCGACAAACCAGGCCGACGTCTTGGCGTTGAAGTCACCACCCAGGATGATGTGTGGGGTGTGTGGGGTGTTTGTGATGTGTTGTAAGTGTGGTCTGTATTCATTTGGTACTGTAGGGGATGTTTGGGGAGGGATGTATGTGTTTATGATGGTTATGTTGGAGTTGTTGCCAGTGCGTATTTTAATTGATTGTATTTCTGTTGTGTTATCATTTGGGGGGAGGAGGGATTTGGTTTGTACACTGGTTACTATGTAAGATATTTCTTTGTGTCCACCGCCCCCGACAGCCCGGTCTTGTCTGATGGTGGTGAAATTATGAAATGTGGGTGTTTTTTGTGTTGTGCGGAGTTTTGTTTCTTGTAAGATGGCAATGTGTATGTTGTGTTGTCTAATGAAGTGTGAGAGTTCGTGTTTCTTTGTGTTGATGCCATCTATGTTCAATTGAAGAATGTTAATGTTATGTGCACGATGTATGTTGGGTGCTGCTGCACGAGGATGGGGGGGGGATTGGGGAGCAGGAGATGTGGGTTGGAATGGATTAGGATGGGGTGTGGTGTGTTGAGTTGAAGATGTGGATGGTATGGGAAGGTTAGATGGGTTAGGGAGGAGAGGTGGACGGGTTTTAGGGGGGGGGAGTGGATGATATGGGAAGGCTAGGTGGGTTGGGGAGGAGAGGTGGACGGGTTTTAGGCGAGGGATTTGACTGGGAGAGGGAGGGGCATGAGGAACAGGTCCAGGTGTTCGTGTAGTGTTTCTTGGAGGCAAGTGTTGTACAGGTGAAGTGGGTCCAGTTCCTGCATGAATTGCAGAGAACTGAACCCTTAGTGTGGCGACTCGAAGTGATGGGTTTTGAGGAAGTTGGACATATGTATGTGTACGTGGGTCCTGGGTTGCTCTCAATGTCTCCGGCTAGAAGAAGTCTTTGAGAAATGACAGCCGGAGAGTCATTTCTCGGTGTAGGAAAAACTGTGTGATGTGTGTGTGTGGTGTGAGGTGTGGGAATTCCCGGCGCGACCGAAGCCGCTCCAAGGACCCGTGCCCCCAGGGAGGGGGCAGGGGATGGTTGTGACGGTTTGGCTCCAGAAACTGATCCCCGCGGCCGGCATCCGGTTGTCCTCCACTGGTCGTTGATCTTGTCTCCGGCCGTGGAGGGTCGGCAGCCATCTGCGGTTGGCAGCTCCGGGAGGTGGTCCCACGGCGTAGACGCCGCCACATCAGGACCATGAGTTTAGGAGTAAAGTCGGTTGGTGGAGGTAACATAATAATTCATTCAGGTTCAGGGGTAGTTTATAGAGGCCTTCCTTAGGGTTAAGGCCCCATTAATTACTCTTTCCATTCATCTATCCATAGCCTATGATAGCGCAGTTGGAATTGTGTACATGCTTAGATTGATATGCAAGATTCGAAACTGCATAAATCGTAGGCTTGTCCACCATTCTTTAACCCTCCAGACCCGTTTGGGCTCTGAGGCCTCCATAAAAAACACACCCCGCGCTACCCGGTAGGGCTCTGAGGCTCCGGCAGCTTGAAAGCCTGTAAGCTTGGTGTGCGAGGCGTCCGTCCGACGCATGTAAACAACAGCCGGCTGGACCGACGCCGCGCATCTCCGACCACAAGAAGGAGTGCGTCGCTTGTTCGTGTGTGCCTGTATGTTATTGTTAAGTATCGAAAAGTAGTGTAAAGTAGCTGTTTTTGCCACAAAGTTATCTCCAATGAAATCATCACAACTGAACCAGTTGACTTAGAGAGCTCTACTTAACGCCACTCTACAGGTACGAAACACATCTACGCTTGAGGATGCGTGGGAATGCAGAAGCAGTCAAAATAACAAACATACGGTAGCCTAGGCGTAGACGATTTTCGGCCAAAACCCCGGGTTTTTGGCAAATTATAGAATACAATAGCCGGGGCTGGAGGGTTAACTGTCTTCGTAGCGCAATGGATAAATGCACTGAATTTCGGTGTGACCATCCTAGGTTCGAATCCCTGGACTGCCACATGTATTTGTTGATTTCATTAATTGAGTTCAGGAGTAAAGTCGGTTGGTGGAGGTAACATAAAAATTAATTCAGGTTCAGGGGTAGTTTTTAGAGAGGCCTTCCTTAGGGTTAAGGCCCCATTAATTACTCTTTCCATTCATCTATCCATAACCTATGATAGCACAGTTGGAATTGTGTACATGCTTAGATTGATATGCAGGATTCGAAACTGCATAATAAATCGTAGGCTTGTCCACCATTCTTTAACTGTCTTCGTAGCGCAATGGATAAATGCACTGAATTTCGGTGTGAGCATCCTATGTTCGAATCCCTGGACTGTCACATGTATTTGTTGATTTCATTAATCGAGTTTAGGAGTAAAGTCGGTTGGTGGAGGTAACATAATAATTCTATCCTGCAGCCTGGCCCCACACATCCATCTCGCCATTCTCATCTCATTACGTTCCATTCTGTTGACATCCTCTACTATATTCCTCGAAACCCGGGTGTTTTGGCCGAAAAACGTCTAGGCTAGGCTACCGTATATGTGTTAATCTGACTGCTTCCCGCATTCCCGCACATCCCCAAGCGTAGCTGTGTTATTTACCTGTAGAATGGCATTAAGTAGAGCTCTCTAAGTCAACTGGTTGAGTTGTGATGATGATTTCATTGGAGATAACTTTATGGCCAAAACAGCCACTTTACACTACTTTTCGATACTTAACAACAACATACAGGCACACACGAACAAGCGACGCTCTCCTTCTTGTGGCCGGAGATGCGGGGCGTCGGTCCAGCCGGCTGTTGTTTACATGCGTCGGACCGACGCCTCGCACACGAAGCTCACAGGCTTTCAACCACTGGGCGTTCAAGAGCCCTTCCGGGCAGCTGTTATATGCTTTTTTATGGGCGTTCAAGAGCCCTTCCGTGGTGAGAGGGTTAATGGCCCATGTTTCTGAGGCATACACCTTTCCTTTCAGGGGGAGAGGCATTCTTTTCATGGTCAGAATTGGCAGCAGTATTTATCAATACCAAGTATCCTCCGACCATAAACTTATCTCTTCAGTACGGCCATCCGATCCTCCCAGCCGGCGGCGCTTGTGGCACTTTGGCGCTGCCGACTGGGAGGCTCTCCGGCAGTACTTCTTTGATTTCCCATGGAATGACTTCTGCTTCCGTGGCCGAGGACCCTCGGAGAGTGCTGAACGCATTACCGAGGTAATCCTCTCGGGCATGGAAGCGTATATCCCATTTTCTTTCTCTCCGTCTAATGCAAAAAAATCTTGGTTTACTCACGCTTGTTCTACTGCTGTACACAACAAGGAGGAAGCATTCAAACGGTACCGACGCCTTAAAACTCAAGAATCTCATTCTTCCTATGTTTCTGCCCGTAATCAAGCCAAATCTGTTCTTCGACTTGCCAAGCACTCTTTCATCAATAATAAATGCACTGAACTATCCAACTCTAGCTCTTCCCAAGCTTTCTAGCATCTAGCCAAAAACCTCTCCAACAACTTTTCTTCCTCGTCTTTCCCTCCCCTTTTCCACTCTGATGGCACAACCATCACTTCTTCCTCTGACAAAGCTGAACTCTTTGCTCAAACTTTTGCCAGAAATTCTACCTTGGATGATTCCGGTGCTATTTCTCCCTCTCCTCCCCCCTCTCTCCTACTTATGCCTAATATCCTAATCTCTTCTAAAGATGTACTTTCTCCCCTCTCTGGGCTTAACCCTTAAAAAGCGGCTCACCACATAAGTCGAGTTGAAAAAACTGGCAAAAAACGGGTGAAAAAAGGGTGAAAATCGAGTGAAAATGGGTGGGATAGTAATGATCCATACGTCCGACATCTGTGGCCTCCTGGCCCACACTAACTCCAGTTCCCCCACCGCGCGGGAGGATGACTGTAACCAATAGTTCGCTAAAAGTGAGCAAGGTAGCAAAATCAGCTAAACTTCCATCTTCGAGGTAACACTGTCAGTGCTCCACGAGTGCTACGTAGCTGTATGTGGCGTCATTGTGTAGCGATTTCCACCTAGTTTTCGGCGCAATACAGTTCCTTTCATACTGATGGTTGATATAGCAGTCAGAACGGCCTGAAAAGGCCCAAAACGGCCACAGAGGGCCCGCTAGACAAGGGTTAATACTAAGAAGGCGTACAGTCCGGACGGTGTTCCTCCTGTTGTACTTAAAAACTGCGCTTCCGTGCTGACCCCCTGCCTAGGCAAACTCTTTCGTCTCTGTCTCTCCTATAACGTCTTTCCTTCTTGCTGGAAGTTTGCTCTCATTCAACCTGTCCCAAAGAAGGGTGACCGCTCTCAACCCTCCAACTATCGTCCAATTGCTCTCATCTCTTGTATCTCTTAAAGTTTTTGAAACTATTCTTGCTTCCAAATTTCTTAAGCATTTCTCTTCTCATAATCTCCTCTCAGATCGCCAGTATGGCTTCCTTAACCCTCCAGCCCCGGCTATTGTATTCTATAATTTCCCCGAAACCGGGGGTTTTTGGCCGAAAAAAGTCTACGCCTAGGCTACCGTATCTTTGTGATTTTGACTGCTTCCGCATTCCCACGCATCCCCAAGTGTAGATGTGTTTCGTACTTGTAGAATGGCGTTGAGTAGAGCTCTCTAAGTCAACTGGTTCAGTTGTGATGACGATTTCCGTGGAGAGAACTTTGTGGCGATATTAGCTACTTATCACTAATTTTCACTACTTAACAATAACACACAGCCACACACGAACAAGGACGCCTCTCCTTCTTGTGGTCGGAGATGCGCGCCGTCGGTCCAACCGGCTGTTGTTTACATGCGTCGGACGGACGCCTCGCACACCAAGCTTACAGGCTTTCAAGCTGTCGGAGCCTCAGAGCCCTACCGGGTTCCGCGGGGGGTATTTGTTATGGGTTTCTCAGAGCCCAACCTGGTCTGGTGGGTTAAGGGTCGCTCTACTGGTGATCATCTTTCATATCTTACTAACTCTTAGTCATCCAACTTTAGGGACTTCGGTGAGACGTTTTTTGTTGCACTAGACATATCGAAGGCCTTCGATAGAGTCTGGCACAAATCTTTAACCCTTAAAGAGCGGCGCGCAACATAAGTCGAGTTAAAGAAACTAGCAAAAAACGGGTGAAAATAGAGTGAAAATGGGTGGAACAGTAATGAACCATACATCCGACATCTGTGGCCTGCCGGCCCACACTAACTCCAGTTCCCCCACCGCACGGGAGGATGACAGTGTGACCAATAGTTCGCTAAAAGTGAACAATGTAGCAAAATCCGCTAAACTTCCATCTTTGAGGTAACACTGTCAGTGCTCCACGAGTGCTACGTAGCTGTATGTGGTGTCATTGTGTAGCGATTTCCGCCTAGTTTTCGGCACAATACAGTTCCTTTCATGCTGATGGTTGATATAGCAGTCAGAATGGCCTGAAAAGGCCCAAAACGGCCACAGACCCCCCGCTAGACAAGGGTTAATTTCCAAACTGCCCTCCTTCGGTTTCTGTCCCTCCATCTGCGCCTTTGTCTCTAATTTCCTTTCCGGCCGTTCCATAACTGTGGTTGTGGACGGCCATCGCTCAATTCCTCATCCTATCAACTCTGGTGTTCCTCAGGGTTCTGTCCTATCTCCTATTCTCTTTCTAATTTTCATAAATGATCTGAACTGTACATCTAGTCCCATCCATTCATATGCAGACGACTCTACTTTACACCACTCAATTAGTTTTCCAGAACGCCCCAGCCAGCAGTCCCTCGGAAGTAAACGTAATGAAGCCATCAAATGCTTATCTTCTGATCTAGCTACTATTTCCAATTTGGGTAGAGAAAACCTTGTTACATTTAATGCTTCCAAAACTCAATTTATCCATCTTACTACCCGTCAGGAACCTCCCGAGGACTATCCCTTATTCTTCAACAATACAAAAATCAACCATTCATCTTCCCTCAATGTTCTCGGTGTCTCTTTTTCGCAGCCTCCCAGAAGCTGGGTGTGCTCAACCGCCTCAAGGGGTTCTTTACCCCTGCGCAGCTACTTGCTCTGTACAGGGCCACAATGCGTCCTTGAATGGAGTATTGTTCACATGTGTGGGGAGGATCCTCTCACACCGCACTCCTAGATAAAGTAGAAAGGAAAGCTTTTCGTATCATTAACTCCCGTCCACTCACCAATTCTCTGCAATCTCTCTCTCTTCGCCGCAATGTTGCATCTCTCTCACTATTCTATCGCTACTACAATAATCAGTGTTCCTCGGAGCTTTCCCAGTGTATACCACCTCCTCTACGTAGGGTACATAGTACCTGCCTTGCAACACAATCCCACCCCTACTCTGTGCAACTCTCCAAATCAAGAGTGAAATGCTATTCTCAGACTTTCTTCTATTCAACTGCTGAGCTCTGGAACTCTCTCCCAGAATCAGTCTTTCCCTCTTCCTATGACTTAAATTGCTTCAAACTTCGTGTGTCCAGGCATTTTAGCTCGAACGTCCCTTGATTTCAGCCCTGTCACTCTTTGAAATCTGGGGGAGGCACTCGCTGCAGGCAGTTATGCCATTTGAACTTCAAGAGAGCCCTAGATGTCGAACTGCAAAAAGTGCCATACGAGCCCATCCTCGCAAGGGAGCGAGCTGTCGCTTCAAACAGTCTACTGCACCAAATCACCACCCATAACGAGGGGCGTCGCGCTCCTTGGTGCCGCTAGAAGAGCGGCGAACACATCAAAAGGTATCAAAAGGTAAAGGTAAGGTCTCCCCCATTCACATAGAAAAGAAAAAAACATCTAATTCTAGCGACAGTGGCAGCCTCGGCCCCACCACCGGCAGAGATGGTATCTCCTAGGTAACAAAACTTGTCCACCAGCTCCAATGACTCATTTCCAAAATTCACAGCCACAGGATCATCACAACACAAGCTCGCCTTTGCACACTACGCACTTAAATTTCTCTATTTCTGACTTATCCTTCGGCATGGGTCCCTTTATTCTACTACAGCGCTTACTCCCATGATGAAGATGGCTGAATAATAACAAATATTCCACCCCCTGCCAAGGAATTTTCATGTTAGAAAAGACTAATTGGATTAACCCGTACAGCCCCAGCGACGCGCCTGGCGCGTCACCCTAATAGCGCCGACCGTAACCTCAGGTGTAGCCACTCAAGAGGGCTCAGATTTGTATGGGAACTGTGTACGTATCCCACGCAACCGTGCCGATGGTTGAAAACTCTCAAAGTCCACGTGCGTGCGCGTGAGCGCGCAATAACCTGGTTTTTTGGGGTAATTGCCTTCAATTTTTTACTCTTGTAAAATACGTTTTCGGGGGCTCTGTAGGACCATTCTTTAAGCTTTTCGAGCAGTTTTTCATGGTTTTTCCTTCATTCCTAACCCATTCGCTATTGTTTCTGGAATAAAAAAAAAAATTGAAAACCGGCCGGGTTCTGGTGAACAAACATTACAAAACTAGCCGGGGCTGGACGGGTTAATATAGCGACTCTGAGTTAATCGAAAGATACAGTTTAAAGTAACCATGAAGGAAACGGAGGAAATAAGCTTATGACTCCGAGATGAAAGTGTGTAGGCCTATTACCCTACGTTATTTGGCACCGGGTAAGATTTAACTGTATGAGTAACTCATGATGGTATGACTGTAGGTTAGCTATATTATTAAGTGCAGTATGTTAGGTAACTCTTGATTCTATCCACATAGGCTTAGGCTACCACCCCGCACACCATACTACTAAAAGGTGACCCACTGTGTGTTCTCCAACAAATAAGTTAGCCTATATTAGAAAGTAACCTACCACCATATCAACCTAATAAGAACATTTTGATTCATACTGTATGTCCGACTACATTTTTACCAGTCTCTCTATTTATAGATGAGTGCAAATCCTTCTTAATCGCCCTCCTCCTCCGCCCACAACCACAGTTCCAGCGACGTCATTGACAAAAGCCTATACTTGTTGGAAGAACACTCACAATTAGACCAAATTAAAGGACTGCAGAAGGACTAAGATATAATGTTCAATTTTCACAAGATAGGCCTAGTTCATAACGTTTGAGAATAAGTATTTGCAACCTATTTTTTTTCGCAAATTAGCTTGAAGTCACCCAATTGTGAAAACTCGCGAATTTGGCAACTCTCTCTGATGCTGCCAAACCGAAGTACAGTACGGAACTGTTTTGGTATGGTAAATATATTACCCTTTCAATTTAGCAATATATCAGTTTGTTATTAACCCACTGAGCCCCAGCGACGCACTGTTTGCGTCCAAAATGTTTGTAACGCTAAACCCCAGCGTCGTATACGTATGCGTCACTATTAATTACTCTGGTCCTATGGCACCTAGAGGGCTCAGATTTGTATGGGAACTGTGTAAGTATCCCATACAACAATGCCGATGGTTGAAAACTCTCAAAGTCCAGCCGTGTGCGCGTGAGCGTGCAAAAACCTGTTTTGGGGTGTTTTTGCCTACACATTTCCCCTCTTGTAAATCCGACTTTCGGGCACACCGTAGGACCCCTTAACCTTTTGGCTGCGGGTGACGTTCTGGAACGTCCTGGCAAGTTGCAGCAATTTCCAGGCTTTAAAAGCCTGTAAAAACCGTAAAAATAGAGTGTCAGTGGGCGGGAGCGTGAGGGGCCCACCTCCGACCCTCAGAGCAGCGAGCAACTCACTGAGGTACACTGTGTCTCGCGCGGGTCTCTCTCTGTGTTTCACAGCAGTGTAGCCAAGCGAGCGAGTGCTACCAAATAGCAGGTTTCCCGCATTTCACTGGCACCACTGCGGGTGAACCAGACCACGTACAGGGCCCGTTCTGGTCTCATTTTGAAGCTATTTTAGTCTAGTTTTCGGCAGAATAAACTTCATTTAACCCTTGTCTAGTGGGGTGTTTTGGGCTCATTTGGGCATATTCAGGCCCTCCTGCATGATAAATCAAGCATCTGCATGAAAAAAAAAAATATTTAGCAAAAAAATAGGCACTAAAAGCTTCAAAATGAGACCAGAACGAGCTACGTAGCACTCGTGGTTCTCTTGCAGTGATGCCACGAACATGGGAGTTTAGCATATATCGGTATATTTTTCCCAGCTATGCTCACTACTGGCTACACTGCCGGCCTCTCGATAACACAGGGAACACGAGTTAATGGGCGGCGGTAAGCCCTGGGAGTCGGCTGTCTGGCCCGCTGTGCTCCCGGCCATTTGCACTCTATTTTAACCCTTTAAAAGCCTTAATAATGCTCCTAACTTGCTGCAAATTGGTGCACGACTTAAGTCGAGCGCCGCCAATAAGGGGTTAATGCAGATGCTTGATTTATCATTCAGGAGTGCCTGAATATGCCCTAAATAGCCCAAACATAGCCGCAGCCAATGGGTTAATGACCTAGGGGATCGTATTTTTGTGGGTTTTCCTTCATTCCTAACCCATTCCTGGTGTTATCTGGGAAAAAAAACAAAAATCAAAACCTGCCGGTCCTGGGTGGTACATTTATTCTAAACTAGCTGGGACTCAGTGGGTTAACTTCACCACAACACCAAATGCCTCCAATGAAATTAATGAAAGAATATATGTGATCCAGCAGTAATCGATTTCAAAATATAAAAGTATTGCATTATTACCATTATAGGTTCGAGTCCCGAAGGGAAGAAGGAAAACCTAATATTTAGTAGTGGCCCCGGAATCATTGACGATGCGCCTTACATAGGTAATGGCCAGTCTTTGAACTCTAGCTTGCTGTTCAAACTTCCCACCCGGGGAGAACTTAAAATACGATTGCCACACATCGTGAGCGAAACGCTCTTAAAACCACTCACGGACTCGTCCTTATGATGTGGGTAGGCTACCACAACTAGAAAAACTAGTAAAATAAATAAAGAATAAAAATTAAAATTAAACTTGACCTAGCATTGCGCTTCCCGTGCGTCTGCTCTTTTGGGTACGGCACGCCATCTTGCTCATAGCGTCTGTTCATTCTTAATCTGACATATCGATTCAAAAATGTAGCAGATGAATGGGAAGGGGACGGAAGGGAGGGCCAAAATCGTCAATGATTCCGGGGCCACTACTAAATATTAGGTTTTCCTTCTTCCCTTCGGAACTCAAACCAATAATTTATTAGTGGCCCCTTCATCATTGACGATGCACCTGAATTCTCAAGACTGGAGGGGGACATTCATCATGAAGGAGTCAACTGCATGGACGGTGGTAGGTGAACAGAAAGTTAAGGATTTGGAGGAAATTGTGAAAGAACAAAAGGAGGAAATGAATAAGACAAAAAACAGTTTTGAGAGTGCAGTCGTAGGTGTTATGAAGAACAAGGAGAGTGTCGTGAGGGAGGCCATGGACAGGGATAGAGGTATAATCATGCATGGAGATATAGAGGCTCGTATGAATGATAATAACACGGCTTTCGTAAAAAACGTTCCTGTTTAACAAACCTCTTAGACTTCTTCCACGATATCCTCAACCTCTACGATGAGAGTAAAGCTGTAGATATTATATACCTTGATTTTCAAAAGGCCTTTGACAAAGTTCCCCACAAACGTTTACTGATAAAACTAAAAGCGCATGGAATACAAGACGGTGTGTTGAAATGGATAGAAAATTGGCTCAGCAACAGAAAGCAAAGAGTAGTCATAAACGGTAAGGCATCTAAATGGACCAATGTAAGTAGCGGGGTACCCCAGGGATCGGTACTAGGACCAATTCTCTTTCTAATTTACATCAACGACATAGATGAGGGTCTCACCTGTACAATCTCAAAATTTGCTGAAGATACAAAAATTGCAAATAGCGTACTCTCAAAAGAACAAGTTGACGATATGCAACACAATCTAGATAAATTGTCATGTTGGGCCCAAATTTGGCAAATGAGTTTCAATGCGGATAAATGTAAAGTACTACATATCGGATACCTACTGTAAATGAGAAAGCAAACTATTCGATGAATGGCACTCAGCTTAAGTATGTAAACAGAGAAACCGATCTGGGAGTAACAATATCGAGTAACCTAAAACCGAGTCAACAATGTTCAGAAGTTGTTAAGAAGGCAAACAAAATAATTGGCTTTATAGGTAGGTCATTTGAGCATAGATCCAAAGAAGTTATCCTAACCCTTTACAATTCCTTAGTCCGCCCTCTTCTGGAATACTGCGTTCAATCTTGGTGCCCTTATTACCAAAAAGATATAAACAAGCTAGAACGAGTTCAACGTAGAGTTACCAAAATGATACCTAGCCTAAAGAACAAACCATACGAAGAGCGTCTTAGAGAATTAAATCTATTTCCTTTAACCCAGCGCAGATTAAGAGGTGACTTAATTCAAGTGTTCAAAATCATCAAAGGCATCGACAATATGAACTGTAGTAAGTACTTCACTATCGACCAATCTAATTACACACGGGGAAACGGTTGCAAAATTATTGGTAAATCTTTTAACTCGCACGAATCTAAGAATTTCTTCTTCAATCGAGTTGTCAACTTGTGGAATGGGCTTCCCCGAAACGTTATAGACTGCATCACCGTTGATTCATTTAAACTCCGCCTAGACAAATATCTCTCATCAAACCCGCGACTGACTGCGTTTGTAAATGAATAACTTTATTTTATCCCACCTCAGTTACTAACCCATCTGTCCTCTACTAACTTCCTAATCCTGCCACGGAAATTAGTTCCAGGGCAGTAACTCCCTTTCCAATGTTCCCTTACCCACTCTAAACCACTGTTTGGACACTTGATCCTCAGTGTTTTGGAGGACAAGCAACCTAGAAGGGTCACTAGATCTGTTGTTGCTTGATTTCCTTTGTACTCCTTTGTATAATGGAGTGAGAAAAGTGAGAGATATGGAGAAAGTGAAGGAGGTCATGAAAGCTGTTGATGTAGATGGATGTGGATGGGATGGGCAGGTGGAGGAAGTCAGTAGGATAGGTAGATATAGAAGGGGGGAGATGAGACCTATAAGGGTACAGTTTAAAACCAAGGCAGTGGTAGAGACTGTGACAAATTTTAGTTGGAGACTAAACACAAGTGAAGAACTGAAACATATAAGATTAAAGAAGGATTTGAGCATAGAACAAAGAAAACAAATAAAGGAACTACAGGAAAAGGCTGATGAGGAAAATGGAAAGTTGGGTGAGGAGGATAAGAAGAAGTTTTTCTGGAGAGTGAGGGACGGGAAATTGAGGAAGTGGTTTATAAGAATGGAAGGGAGAGGGAGAGCAGGGAGGGAAGAGAATGTGACAGAAGTTGTGGCAGAGGTGGAAGCGTCTCGGGGAGAGGCAGAAGAAGCTGCAGACCCAGTACCAGTAGTGTGAGGGGGGGAGTAGGGCACGGACAGGAGGAGCGGGATGATGTAGCTGCTGAAGGAATGGTAGAAAGATTAAGGATTATGTTTAGTAATGTGGATGTGTTTACCCAGGACAAGAAAAGAGAACTGATATGTAGGTTGCAGGATGAAGAGGAAAAACCTGATGTCATAGCCTTACAAGAAGTAAGACCAAAAAATGCTAGAATTGAAAGGGAACTGGTGGAGTATAGTTTGGAGCAGCGTTGCCAGTCGTACGATAATTATCGTACAAATACAATAATTTTACCATTTGTACAATGTACAATACCAGGTGTACAATAATGCGATAATTCAGTGCAGATATACAATAATTTGAAAATTGTTGAACAAATGGTGAAAGAAATATAGAAAAATTGCATCTCTCTCCATTAACGGTACCTATTTAAGTTGAAATATACATAAACACTGATTTCCACAATATTTATATACACAGTCATAGCACATGAAGGCTATGCATACATACAGTAGACAAAGGACACACCTACATACTTGTATAAACTATCTCTTCAATAAGTAAACTACACTCATACTGTATATGTTTATGTATATGAAAACTTCTTAAGAATGTCTCAGACTATCCCTCCAATATTGTGACGATTTGCCCCCCTTTATGGTACATTATGTTGGCTAATCCTAAAGTTTACTCCCTCAGCATATTTGATTTTAATAAACTTGTACAGAAATTTTGCTATGACCACTTGCGAGTTTCAGGCTGTAGGGAAGTCGGGTTTTTTTACATTAATACAATTAGCAGAAGTACCAGCTAAAATGTGGTTGTAGTACATTTATAAATACTTACATACAACTAGATTTAACTTATGTTTTATTCATTAAACATCTACTTTATTATTGTATTTCTGTTTAATACCGATGTTTACGGCACCAACTTCCTTTTAGAACGAAACTCGCAAGTGGTCAATATACTGCACAAAAATTATTTTGTTTCACTACCATTCAAAATTTTCATTTAAGCTTTGATAACTAGTTCTAGAAATAGGTCTATATAGGTGAAATCCATGATACTGTATGATGAAAGCTTTGTACGATAATATTGATGCAAATACGATAATTTTGACATATTTGGTACGATATGTTGGCTAAATCCACCTGGCAACGCTGGTTTGGAGGGTTTTGAGTTGTACGAGAGGAATGCTATTAGAGCAGAGGTCGGAAGAGGACTGTTTATTTATGTAAGAAAAGAGCTCAAGGTAAATGAGGTGGATATGAGACAGTAGTATTGTGAGTATTTGTGTATTGAAGTAAAATGTACAAGAGGGTCAATTCTAATTGCCTCTATAAAGCAATGGAGGAAATAGATAATAGAGTGAACAAATATAAGATTTTGATTGGTGATTTCAATTTGCCAAGGATCAACTGGGCAAATTGTACTACTCCAGCGGGACAGTGTAGCCTTGAAAACAAGTTTATAGAGAAAGTAAGAGATTGTTTTTTAACGCAACATGGCCACCCCCATTAAGGGGAGTAAGACGTCTGGCAATAGATAGATAGATTACAGAAATGACAAGATATAGAGATGGGAAGCAGGGGAGTGTACTTGATTTAATTTTTAGCAATGAGGATATAGTGGAACATGTCAATGTGGATAGCCCTATAGGTCGTAGTGACCATGCCTGTATAAGTTTTAGTTGCAATATTAAAACAGGGAGGGATGATAGAAGCAATACAAAAATATACATGTATGACAGAGCAGATTATGAGCTGCTGAGAAGGTGTCTGGACATTGTATGTATGTATGTATGTATGTACGTATATACATTTAAAATTCCTATTCTCAGGGTCCGGGACCACTTTCGCGTTCCCTTGCCCCTTTCTCTATCTCGTCGAGTAGGAGAATTATACAATGTCCAGTCTGGACATTGACTGGGGGGAATACTCGAACGGTGAAGACGCTGAAGGAATGTGGAAGATGTTATATCCAAATGTGTACCAGTAAGGGAATATAAGGATAAAACAAAATTGAGGAAAAGAACGAACCCAGAATTACCAATGAAAAGAAAGCTGTGGACTTTGATAAGAAGAAAGAAACGATTGTGGGATAGATTAAAAGTGTTAAAAAAGAACAGGGGGTCTAGTATAGAAGCTAAAGTAGTGGATTTGGAACGTAGACAGATAAACAATAAAATAAGGTGGGAGACAAGGAGGGGGTAAAGGAAAGGGAGAGAGAGTTTGCAAGAAACGTGAAGGATAATCCAAAAATATTCTGGAAGTACATTCAGGAAAAGTTAACGAGAAGAGTAGGGATCCCGGAGCTGGTAGGGGGGTTGGATGATGGGAGTAGAGCGGAGACGGATAAGGAGAAATACTTTGGGGGGGTACTAACAGTAGAGTCGGATGATGCAGTGCCAAATATTCCCATCAAACAGGCACCTGCACTAGAACTAATAGTTTTCCCATGCTAGAATAAGAAGGGCTATAGAAAAAACGAACAGAAGTAAGTCCCCCGGGACCGGATGGGATACACCCAAGAATCATAAAGGAAGGAGGCGAGATGTTAGTAGAGCCATTGAAAATGTTATTTGAGGTATCGTTTAATACAGGACAAATCCCCATGGACTGGAGAGAGGCGAACATAACAGCTATATTTAAGAAGGGAAAGAGAAATGACCCAGGAAATTATAGACCAGTCAGTTTGACAAGTGTTGTGTGTAAACTAATGGAAACGGTAATAATGGAGCATATGAAATCAAACCAACTTTTCAGTGGGAGACAGTTCGGATTCTTGCCGGGGAGGTCGACGGTACTACAGCTAATTAAGGTGGTAGATGATTGGATGCAAATTCTAGAGGATGGTGATGTAATAGACGTGGTATATTGTGATTTTATGAAGGCCTTCGATAAGGTCTCACATAAAAGGTTAATAGAGAAAGTTAGAAGCTATAATATAGGGGAGAAATGTGTGAAATGGATAGAAGCCTTCCTGAAAGATTGGAGACAGAGGGTGCTGGTGAATGGAATAGGCTCGGGGTGGAGGGAAATTACAAGTGGGGTTCCTCAGGGATCTGTGTTGGGACCACTACTGTTCGTTATATTTATCAACGACTTACCTGAAGTTATAACTAATGGAAGTGAGGTATACCTGTATGCGGATGACACTAAGCTGTATAGAAGAGTGAGGAGTAAGGAAGATGTGGGTTTGCTTCAAGGAGATGTGGATGGCATGAAGGGATGGTCTGAGCATTGGTTAATGCCTTTTCATAAAAAAAAATGCAAGTACATGCGGATTGGGACAAGCAAGATAGACAAGGTAGGATACAGTATGTATGAAGTGAATGCAGAAAAGGATATAGGAGTAGTGATAGACAATAAGTTAAATTTCTCAGAACATTTAGCGGAAAAGATAAACAAAGCCAATAGAATTGTAGGGCTGATAAGGAGGACATTTGTGTCACTTGAAGAAATCTTCAGGAATCTCTATACAACGCTGGTTAGGCCGCACCTGGAATATGCAAACCAGGTGTGGGCTCCATATATGGTAAAGGATATAGAAGCAGTGGAGAAAGTGCAGAGGAGAGCTAGCAAGCTAGTACCAACGTTGAAGAACGCGGGCTATGAGCAGAGGTTGAGGACACTGGAGCTTCCGACACTGGCATATAGGAGAAAGAGAGGGGATATGATAGAGACTTTTAAGATAGTGTCAGGAAAGTATGATGAGGATGTGTGTCTTCTTGATGCGGGAGGGAACAAGAACGAGAGGACACTCAAAGAAAATTTACAAAGAAAGAAATAGGCTTGAGAAGGCAAAGAACTCATTTTGTGATAGAGTGTACAAAGGAGTACAAAGGAGTACAAAGGAAATCAAGCAACAACAGATCTAGTGACCCTTCTAGGTTGCTTGTCCTCCAAAACACTGAGGATCAAGTGTCCAAACAGTGGTTTAGAGTGGGTAAGGGAACATTGGAAAGGGAAATACTGCCCTGGAACTAATGTCCGTGGCAGGATTAGGAAGTTAGTAGGGGACAGATGGGTTAGTAACTGAGGGGGGGATAAAATAAAGTTATTCATTTACAAACGCAGTCAGTCGCGGGTTTGATGCGAGATATTTGTCTAGGCGGAGTTTAAATGAATCAACGGTGATGCAGTCTATAACGTTTCGGGGAAGCCCATTCCACAAGTTGACAACTCGATTGAAGAAGAAATTCTTAGATTCGTGTGAGTTAAAAGATTTACCAATAATTTTGCAACCGTTTCCCCGCGTGTAATTAGATTGGTCGATAGTGAAGTACTTACTACAGTTCATATTGTCGATGCCTTTGATGATTTTGCACACTTGAATTAAGTCACCTCTTAATCTGCGCTGGGTTAAAGGAAATAGATTTAATTCTCTAAGACGCTCTTCGTATGGTTTGTTCTTTAGGCTAGGTATCATTTTGGTAACTCTACGTTGAACTCGTTCTAGCTTGTTTATATCTTTTTGGTAATAAGGGCACCAGGATTGAACGCAGTATTCCAGAAGAGGGCGGACTAATGAATTGTAAAGGGTTAGGATAACTTCTTTGGATTTATGCTCAAATGACCTGCCTATAAAGCCAATTATTTTGTTTGCCTTCTTAACAACTTCTGAACATTGTTGACTCGGTTTTAGGTTACTCGATATTGTTACTCCCAGATCGGTTTCTCTGTTTACATTCTTAAGCTGAGTGCCATTCATCGAATAGTTTGCTTTCTCATTTAGGTATCCGATATGTAGTACTTTACATTTATCCGCATTGAAACTCATTTGCCAAATTTGGGCCCAACATGACAATTTATCTAGATTGTGTTGCATATCGTCAACTTGTTCTTTTGAGAGTACGCTATTTGCAATTTTTGTATCGTCAGCAAATTTTGAGATTGTACAGGTGAGACCCTCATCTATGTCGTTGATGTAAATTAGAAAGAGAATTGGTCCTAGTACCGATCCCTGGGGTACCCCGCTACTTACATTGGTCCATTTTGATGCCTTACCGTTTATGACTACTCTTTGCTTTCTGTCGCTGAGCCAATTTTCTATCCATTTCAACACACCGTCTTGTATTCCATGCGCTTTTAGTTTTAGCAGTAAACGTTTGTGGGGAACTTTGTCAAAGGCCTTTTGAAAATCAAGGTATATAATATCTACAGCTTTACTCTCATCGTATAGGTTGAGGATATCGTGGAAGAAGTCTAAGAGGTTTGTTAAACAGGAACGTTTTTTACGAAAGCCGTGTTGAGTATCTTTAAGTATGTTATTTTCCTCTAAGTGATTTACGAGTCTGTCTCGTATGACCGTTTCTAGCATTTTACATACAACTGAGGTTAAGCTAATTGGACGATAGTTACTGGGTAGGGATTTGCTGCCTTTTTTGAATATCGGTGTTACGTTGGCTAGCTTCCACTGATCGGGCATAGTTCCAGACTGCAAGGATTTATTGAATAGTAATGTCAGTGGTTTAGAGAGCTCATCCTTAGCTTCCTTTAGAACTCTAGGCGAGATTGTATCAGGTCCAGGCGTTTTATTTACCTTGAGTTTATCTAAACAATTCAATACTTCTCTCTCTGTAACGGTGATATTGCTTAGAACATCTGAATTATCAATCTGAATCGGCGATGGTGTAGGGATATCACTGAGGTCTTCTGTTGTAAAAACTGATGCAAAGAAGGTATTGAGGGCATTACTCATTTGTTCTTCGTCTTTGGTGTATTCTCCATTTTCATCGACTAACGGTCCAACAGTTGAAGTAACAACTTTTTTCTTTCTGATATAACTATAGAATTCTTTCGGGTTTGTTTTACTTTGATTCGCAATATGTAACTCTAAGGTCTTTTTACTTTGCTTAATTAACTTTTTGGCTTTGCGTCGTAGCTCTACAAATTTCAGCCGTTCTTCGTCATTTTGTGAGGATTTTAATCTATCATTAGCACATTTTTTAGCAAGCAGGCAGTTTGAAATATCTTTATTCCACCATTTGGGCTTATTATTATGGCCTGGACGCCGAGTTTTTGATGGTATGCAGTCTTGCACTGCTTTTAGGTAAGTGGCTTCGAATAACTTCCAAGATGTATTTATGTCGTTATTGTGAATTAAAAAGCTCCAGTCAGTTTCTTTAAACATAGCTCTAAGTTTATGGAAGTTTGCTTTCTTGAAATTAGGGACTTTTTCGATGCTACTATTTGGTTCGTTACTAGTAAACTTTAAAGTGAAAGTTATCGTACGATGGTCGCTGTTACTGAATTCATCACCAACATTCAAATTCTCTATTAATTCTTCTTTTGTTGCAAGTACAATGTCAAGAACGTTATTACCACGGGTCGGCGTTCCAACAAATTGATAAAGCGAACTCTCTTGCAAGTTCGTATACAAGTCATGTCCGGAGTGTGAAGTAAGAGTATCGCCCCACTTGGTCACAGGTAAATTAAAGTCACCAAAAATTACGGTATCTTGTGAGTTACTTACATCTGCAATTTGTTCGTAAATTTCTCGGTCAGTTTGCACTGATTGAGCTGGAGGTCTGTATATTAATGCAAGTATTATTTTGGTACCTTTATTATTCTTTATTAGCACAAAAGATGCGTCGACGTTCACAATTTGAGGTTTTGACAAGAGGGTAGGGTTAAGACTTTCTTTGATATAAAGTAAAACGCCACCTCCATTTCGATTTATTCGGCTTTTTCTCAAACATTACATAACCGGGAAGTGAATACTCTGCTAAAAAGTCTCTATCTTCTGTATTGAGCCAAGATTCTGTTATGCCAATCACATCATAATTTTCTGTAAACACTAGCTCCTCTAAATCTGAAAATTTATTGCGTATGCTACGAGCGTTTGCATAGAAAACCTTTAAATTTGTTATTTTAGAACTCACGGAACGCTCTTTAATAATATTTTTGGTTCTTGTCGGATCTACATTTATGTTCATGGCTGTCCTCGGTCCTCGCTGTCTTCGGTCCTTATCGCTGGTGGTCCTCGGTTGCCTCTGTTTTTTTCTTGGCGTTGGATGATTTATGTCACTGCTGCTTCTTCTCGGATGGCGTTTTTTGATCCATGGCTGCGGACTGCTTCGTGTAGGAGACGACCCATGCGTGCTGAACCCACAGGGTTTAGATGAGTGCCATCCTTGCGGAACAGAGTAGGCTGGTTGTAGAAGTTGTCCCAGAGGTTGATGAATTCAACTTCTTCCCTCAGACACAAATGTTTTAGTCGGCTATTTGTGCTGAAAGCCTTGTCGTAGAATTTGTCAGGTGCGTCGATCTTGGGGAGAATGCCTGAGATGATGATATTCCTTGACTTGTTTTTGTAGTGCTGGATCATCTTGCGATATTTCTCCATCAACTCTTCGGATCTGGTGCGCATGACGTCATTTGAACCAGCATGGATGACAAAAAGGGTATTTTCATTTGCATCCTTTGTGGTATCTTCGAAGGCTTCCACAATGTCGTCCAGTCCAGCTCCTGGGATGCAAAATCTTTTTCGTTGATTTGGGTTTTTCGTTGATTTCGTTGAGTGGTAAATGAGTGGAACGCACTGCCCCAGTATGTACAGTAGTCGATTCCGAATCAATAAGGGAGTTTGAAAGTAATCTTGATAAAGCATGGGGAAGACAAAATTTGAAGTTTGATTATAAAGCAAAAATACAGAATAGTAAAAATGTTGCGTCTGCTACCGCCGCCGCCAACACCGTGAACGACCGCAGCAGTGCAAGTACTGGTACTGAGCTGGATACACAGGCCTAGTTTGCCTTTTTCCTGAGGATCTACTGTAAGAAACTGTAAGAAATGAACATCGAATACCACTAATAAACCAGATAAGGTCCAAATAAACACGTACTAATCAGATCAGTTTAATATCAAAGAAAAATATAAAAGAGGGTTACAGGCGGCGTTTCTTAAAGGAAGCCTGTGGTGTTAGCACCTTTACGTTTGATAGAACAGATGACCTTAATACTCGGTACATTTTGTATCACTTCAGAGGCAGGTAGAGTCCTTAGCTAGGATACTCCTCCCCCCCCCCCCCCCACCCCCCACCCCCCTTTTTCATCACAAAATTAGCTTAAAACTAGACTTTCTGCCTTAATGCTACACATGTACAAGAAGGTTTCATGAGATTGACGGACAGGTAACATGTGAGAAAAGTATGATTTGATGACCACAATTGGGTCTGCTGAATATCTTCTAGGGAGTAATTATGGAGGAATCGAAGTGATGCCGCCCATTTACGGATATCGTGTGATCTTGCCAACACGCCGAGATTACTCTCACGAATGACTTCCACTAATAACGCAGCTAGCTGGCATTTTTGTAACCGAATACCTGTCCGTGAAACCCAGAGGGCTCCCGCCTGTGAGGGCCGGGAAGCCCGCATAAATAACATAAGTGACTGCACTGGACACAGTAAATGTTGCCTGTCACCCTGTTTCAGAGCTGGAATTTCGAACTCTGTAAATACATGATTATAATGTTCATTCTTAGCAATGAAGTTAGGAGCAGGAGCAATATGTACACCAATGTTGCTTGAACATCTTGGACAGTTTGGCTCCAAACTCATCGCCGCCAACTCAGACACCCTGTCACCCGTAGCCAGTGGCATTAGAAAAATGGCCTTTTTAAGTATTAGGTCAAAGGGAGGATCCTTGCAATATTTATGGGACTGAAGCATCTCAAGGGCCAGATCAAGAGACCAGGTGGGTGTGAGTTGACGAGGAGGAGGGCGAAGCTTGAAGCAAGACCTCATGAACCCTTTTCCTCCGGTACAGACAGACCAGTTAAATCTAATAATTGTGTCCTAATTGCTGTGAGGTGATTCCTTAACCCAGGAGCTGCAGGAAGACTCTTTAAGAGTTTACCCGGTACTCGGGCGACTGCGGGAAGACTCTAAGATCCTGGGCCTAAAAAAATCCATTTAAAACACCCCAAAAAAACTTGAACCCTTTTTTATTTATTTTTTTTTTTTTTTGTTTTGCCCATGGGCCATGCCAATTATCACTCCTCTACATCCCACCCCACCCCCCCCCCCCCTCCAATTATCACCTAGTTTCCCTGTTTTTCCCTTATTCTGTGGTCTATTTTCATGCTAACATTAGTGAGTTGCTAGCAGGGCGTTGTCATCAGTGTTACCAAGCGTGGGAATTAGGGGAGAAGTCAGGAAGAGAATTGAGAGGTACCTCCAGTTTCTCTCAAAGCTTCGTGAGTGGAAGGTTGGCTCACACTCACTCACACACACTCTCGCTTTCATTTCGCGATTTTGACCAGCCAAACACTGTTTCCACTTGTTTTATTGTTGTAACTGGTTAATATCTTCATATTAATGGTAAAATAGGCGCAAATGAATAAGTATTATTGATATTTATGGTAAAATAACGATGTTAGTGATGGGAACAGCTCAAATACGTGCGCACAGGTGTGTGGTGTCTCATACCCCCCATGCGCAGCCGAGAGGTTAATGTGACAACTGACAACTTTTGAATATCAAATAGGTAATTTAAATAATTAAACACCAGAGCCACTGAGGACTGCTGTTGACCAGTTTCTACAATCCAGGTAGTAAATGACTTCCAGTGTGATTGGTACTGTTGTCGGGTTGATGGAGCATACTAATTAATCAACTTGTGAGTCACGGTTTTCCCAAACTGGCCTAGCCACTTGGCCTTCTGAATATCCACAAGGCAAAAGTCAGTGAGGTCTTGAGGTTTCCAATTGTCTCTAAGTGGAAGTACGAGATCGGGAGCGACACCGTGTTCTCGCACCACATCTTCAATTGGTTGTACCACACTTGAGCCGGCCACAAGGGCGCGATCATCGAGACCATGCCCCGATAATCCCGTAGTTTGTGAACTACAGTAGGGTCTCACATAGAACGAGAAATTGGTCGATAAACGAGGCCGTTCTATGTGATTTCGCTCTATGTGATCGCGGCATTTTGGTGGCCCAATATGGTCAATGTTCACTGTATGCGTAAATTTCCGTCAGGAGCGTACGATATTTCGTACGTTTTGTACGATATTTCGGCGCTCTATATGAGAACTCTTCGGATTTGCCCTACTTTGATGGCGAAATCGTTCTATATGATCACATTCGTTCCTAACTAAAATTTTGGAACAATATTTTAGGTCGGTCGTTCTATAAGTGACTCGTTCTATGCGAACACATTCTATGTGAGCCCCTACTGTACTTTGCACATTAAGGATGCGTCTGGAGGTGGAAAGAGATAAATGGAGCTCCATTTGTTCCACTCTACCAGAAATGCGTCCGGACCCCCCGCCGGAGTGAGACTCCGGCGTGTGAGGTACTGAGGCAGCCTGTGGCTTGCCTCTGACGCGAACAAGTCCACTTATGGATGGTAGGGCTCTGCAATCAACTTTTGAAAAGATGTTTTGTCTGAGAGCCCATTCTACTTGAGTGCTCTGTCTCCGGGACAGAGCATCCGCCCATACATTCGCCACGCCAGGCAGATACGTTGCGTGAAGATAAATCCCGAGCCTCGCGACTAGTCGAAATATCTTTTCCGACAACCCTTGTAACACTTGTGATCTCACCGACCCTTGCTTTTGAATGCATGTCACTGCAGTCAAATTGTCCATTCTGAAGGCTAGGGACTTTCCCGCCTGGCTCATGCCGTGCTCCTATAAAAAGAATAGTGGGACTAGCAACTCCTTGGCATTGATATGAAGCTGATTTGATGTTGACCATCGACCCTGACCCTGATGGCCTAAGTTTGATTGGTAACCCCATCCCAGGGTTCCTGACGCGTCTGTATCTACCCAAACCGTCGGAGGTGGAGCTGTCCAAGTCAAGGAGTGAATTACTTCTGGCTTCGCCCAAGCCGCCAGGAGGTTGTGGATTAAAGTTGGAATTGTCCCCAGTGTATCCGCCGGTGAAAGTGGAAAACACCTGTTTCCTTCCAAGATAATTCTTTTGACCTTCAGATGACCTAATGGTACCGTCAGCTGTATCCAATTGAGTGAGCCTACCAGATCTTCCCAGATCTTCCTTGTTGTCGTCCGAGAATGCAGAAATCGGAAGAGTTCCTGCGAAATCTCTGACGGTTGTCCACACTCTGACTCAGAGTTAGTAACTCGGTATCCCAGATAAGGCCCACCCACTAGATTTGCTTGGTGGGAATGAGAGATGACTTAACTAAGTTTACCCTGAACCCTAAGGTCTCTACATGGTCTAATACTAGTTGAACATGATGAAGGCACATTATCTTGGATTGGGCTACCACTAGCCAATCGTCTAGGTACCATAAAATCATGATTCCCTATTTGAGCAATGGTAGCAACGCCTGTCGAACTAATTTTGTGAAAACTCGGGGTGCTAGATTTAATCCAAAGGGCATTCTTTGAAAGACAAACGTTTAATCCCCGTTGCGTAAGGCTAGAAACCTCTGAAAACGTTTGTTGATTGGGACATGCCAATAGGCGTCTTTCAGATCTATTGAGCACATCCAGCCCTGCGGCGGGAGTGACAACCTGATCTGATTCACTGTCAGCATCCTGAATGACTGATTGTGAATGTGGGTGTTGAGATATGAGAGGTCGATCACCGGCCTCATCTGAACACTGTCCCTCTTTGGCACCAAAAACAACCGGGATATGAACACTGGCATTGACGTAGGACTGGGGATTATGATCTGCTTTTGTGCCATCTCTTTGATAATGGATCCCACCTCCAATGAAACATGATTGAATTCTGTGGGGAAACGTAAACAGGGTCGCCGGGGCCACCGCCACGAGAGACCTTTGCGGACCACTGTCCTTGCCCATGTTCGCCGGGGCCATGCCCGGAAATAATCTCGGAAGTTGCCAGTCACATGACTGGTCTTGTCCGGCAGTACTACTCTCGGATCCGTCTCGCCTTGCCTTGGCACTGGGAGTGAGAGAGCCCTGTGGTGTGTCTCAGTTTTTGGAGGATGAATGTGACTCTGACTTTGACATGAGGGGATGAGAGGTCTTGCTACCATCGCTACTGGGTTTACCCCTATGTTGGCCCCGAAACCACCTCCCTCTACCCCTGAAGTTACTGCGCCCTTTAGGTGCCCCGGTATGAGCAGGGGTTGTGAAAGTCTTGGCTGACTGATTGAACTGTGACTGACCATGAAAGGAACTCTTAGTTCTGAAATTTTGTTTAGCTGCCTGCTCACCCTTGAATTTAGTAGTGGTGGCAGGTTGTTGGTCTAGGAGAAAAGTAACCGTTCTCCATGCTTTGTTAGAGACTAAGGTAGCTGTAAAAATATTGGATAAGAACAACCTTCTACCGATCTCCGCCGGAAGTCTCCTCACCAAATACACTCTTATATCTTGGCGCACCCGTACAGCCTCAAAGATAGCTGTCCGGACGTCGCCGAGAGACTGAATCGAGTTTTGGAGGAGGAGGCGTCTGGTCAGAGAAAGAGCCCTCTGAGTTCCGGCGTCCCTAACCAACTCAGTCGTCCGAGCCAGAGAGGCTCCCAAGTTGAGGCATTGAGACGCCAGCCTCCAGGCTTTCTCTCTCATTTTATAATCTTTGTCGATCTGAGCCTGTGTGGGGGGGACAAAATGGTTCAGGTAACTGGCACAAAGATAATTTCGGGGCCCCAATTAAATAAAAAATATGTTGGGGAATCCCGTCCGCCTTGCCTACTGGCATAGAAAACCAATGATTGTCTTCTGACGGAAGTTGATGACTACTTTTGTTGGTAATGGTGCTGGCAAACAGCTGGGCCTCATGTCCCCAAGCAACCCACTGCCCATACTCCCCTCCCTTAACATGAACTAATGAGGCCCCATGAGAGTCCCTGAAAGGAATGGAATTTAGTTCTGGGGTCAAACCCTGCAACACTTTTAAATCATTCATCCCATCAGTTTTAGTCCAGTCCGAAAACAGTTTTCCGGTGGAAGTAGGAGGCAAGGCGGGGGATTGTGAGTACACAAAAAATTCAGGATTGAAAAATGTTGGGATGGCCTAATAACAACATCAAGTACCTCTCCCAACTGGTTCTTGGCCCTTAATTTCTTCTTTTCACTTGCCTCTATAACCCAGAGACTCGGGACAGGTAACTCACCTGTAACCGTGGGTTGTGCGAGCTCGGGGCGCAGAGGGTGACATACTGACCAAGAAGTATCCGGTCCATACAAGAGTGGCATAGGGCCTTTTTTGCTGGGGATGGACTTGTCTAGTGGGGGAGGTAACAATTCCAAAAACATTTTCAAGTTAGATTGCAAGAGAGCAGAGGTACCTGGAATCGGAACCACGGGGTTGACAGTGAGTATAGGGGGAGGAGAAGTTACGGTAACTTGAGGATGCACTAACACTTGCCCAAGAGGTCGCACCGCCGGTGTTACTGGTGTTGGGGTAGCAGCCTGTCGCTCACTCTTAATCTGCCTCATAAAATCAAACAGCTCTTGCAACTGATCCTTTACTACAAAAACCCCACTATCCTGATCATACTGGGACGCTGACTGTGACATCTCTGAGCCCTGCGTTCCAGATAGTTGAGAGACTGGTCGTTGGCTAGGCGCCAGTTCCTCAGTATATACCCCTTGTTGGTATATGTGTGACCCCGTTGACCGGGCTGAGGGGGCTGGTACAGTCTCCGACCGAGACTCATCAACCCGGGCAGCGGTTTCATATGTATCTGTTTGTGATTGGTCGGAACCGCCGGGCCCAGATTGATCAATAAAATTTAAATCTGGGATCTCAAACATGGTGGATTCCTGAACAGGTGAACGCCGGTCTGGGGAGCTCTCATGTCTCCGCCGGTGAGAAACTACACTGCCACTTCTTTCCCTCCCTAACACAGGTACAACAATAGGTTCCGGTGCAGGATTAAGGGGAATAGTAAATTGGGGGGAATAGCCTGAGACAGAACTAGATGTCTCTTGATGCCTCGCTCCTAGAGGAAGATTTCTTTCCCGATTTTGACGGATCTTTAGCCGTCTTCTTTCTTGATGAGGAGGACTTCCTGTGCCGGCTCGACTTTGGTTTGTCCCCGGCGGATAATGCGGAGTCAAAGTTCGACCGGGACCTCTTAGCCTCCTGGTCATCTTGGTTTGTGGCAAAGGTGATCTTGACCTATTTCGCCGGCTGGCTGAAGCTAGTTTCTCCGGCGGATCTTTGGTCCGAGGTCTCTTTCGGTGGCGGGAGGAAGTGTCATCCGAAGACGATCCCGGAGGGGGTGAAGTAACAACTGAACTCTTTAACCCTCCAGCCCCGGCTATGTATTCCATATATATTCCCCGAAATCCGGGGGTTTTGGCCGAAAAACGTCTACGCCTAGGCTACCGTATCTTTGTTATTCTGACTGCTTCCGCATTCCCGCGCATCCCCAAGCGTAGATGTGTTTCGTACCTGTAGAATGGCATTAAGTAGAGCTCTCTAAGTCAACTGGTTTAGTTGTGATGATGATTTCATTGCCATGATTTCATTGCCATAACTTTATGGCAAAAACAGCCACTTTTCACTACTTTTCGATACTTAACAATAACATACAGGCACACACGAACAAGCGACGCACTCCTTCTTGTGGCCGGAGATGCGGGGCGTCGGTCCAGCCGGCTGTTGTTTACATGCGTCGGACGTACGCCTCGCACACCAAGCTTACATGCTTTGAGCTCATGGGTGTTTAACCCTCCAGCCCCGGCTATGTATTATATATATATTCCTCGAAACCCGGGTGTTTTGGCCGAAAAACGTCTAGGCTAGGCTACCGTATATTCGTTAATCAGACTGCTTCCCGCATTCCCGCGCATCCCCAAGCGTAGCTGTGTTATTTACCTGTAGAATGGCATTAAGTAGAGCTCTCTAAGTCAACTGGTTGAGCTGTGATGATGATTTCATTGGAGATAACTTTATGGCCAAAACAGCCACTTTACACCACTTTTCGATACTTAACAACAACATACAGGCACACACGAACAAGCGACGCTCTCCTTCTTGTGGCCGGAGATGCGGGGCGACGGTCCAGCCGGCTGTTGTTTACATGCGTCGGACCGACGCCTCGCACACGAAGCTCACAGGCTTTCAACCACTGGGCGTTCAAGAGACCATCCGGGTACCTGTTATATGCTTTTTTATGGGCGTTCAAGAGCCCTTCCGTGGTGAGAGGGTTAAGAGCCCTTCCGGGTAGCTCGGGTGTGTTTTTTATGGGTGTTTAACCCTTAATTAGCGGCTCACCACATAAGTCGAGATAAATAAAGCTGGACTATGTGGCGGCGCTCGACATAACTCGAGTGGCAATTTCAGCACGTAATGTTGCTGAGAGAGAGAGACAAGTGGTGGCAGGAGAGTAGCGAGC
This sequence comes from Paralithodes platypus, assembly GCA_032716605.1. NCBI lineage: Eukaryota > Metazoa > Arthropoda > Malacostraca > Decapoda > Lithodidae > Paralithodes > Paralithodes platypus. The sequence continues at coordinate 21,402,974 of CM064486.1, forward strand.
GTATGACTGCTCCAGACCACCGCGGCGAACCTACTGACACGAATCTCACCTCCCTCCTACCTCTCTCACTCGCTATATAAGGAATTGTATGGGGAAAGTGCCTAATTACATGCTTTTTGCACTCGCGTTGCACGGTTATTGCAAGAAAACTAGCCATCATAAAAGGATCGTTATGGTGTCATTCGAAAGCTCTGTTTATGCCCTTTCAGGGATAGATACTTGTTTTACGTTCTGGGTCTTATTTAGGCATGAAAATGATCACGTAAACAGCCCTATTTTGGCTAAAAACACCCCGCTGGGCGGTACATATAAATAAACCGCATAGGCCGCTCTTAAGGTGTTAAGAGGCCTTCCGGGTCTGAAGGGTTAATGAATCCTCAAGAATTTGGTCATCCAATTGAAGGGATTTATGAGCAACCGTCTTACAGTACGTTACAAATTCAGATTTAATGTGTAGTAGGATAGTCTTGCATTGACTATCTTCATGGTTAACCCATTGAGACCCAGCTTCGCACGTGATGCGTCGGCAGTTTGTTATCACCAACTCCCAGCGACGCAGCACGTGCATCCGGCATATTAAAATCATTTACGTGGCTCGTAAGGTAGGAAATGGCGGGAGAATAGGAGGGGGAGGTACCGTAGTGTGTGTGGGAGCCGGGCCGGTAGGTGTGAGCGGTCCAAGACAGCCGCGCGGCCGGTGGTGGTGGCCTTAGTGGGGATAGTTTACACCCTTAGTTCACCGCCACTTTGAACCTTCATTACTCCGGTCGTATGGGAGCTAGAGGCTTGAGATTTATGTGAGACACTCCTTAGGATGTATGCCGTACAATGCCATACTCAGTTTTCACCCTAGTGCTCCCGGGCGGGTGGTCATGCGGGGGAGACAAACTTTCGACCCCCCCCCCCGCCCCCCAAATGACCGAGGTTTTTTTTTTTATTTTTTTCTTAATTTCTCACCATTCTCTTCCATTTTGGCTCAACAAATTTTGTTGAGGCTCCCCCCCCCCCAAAAAAAAAAAATATCCGAGGTGATTTTTTTTTTTTTCTTTTTTTCATTTCTCATCCTTGTCTTCCATTTTAGCAAACAAAAAAAAGAAGTGAAAATGGCTTGGGACTGGGGTGAACAAAATATTATAACTAGCCGGGGCTCAACGGGTTAATCAAGGCACTGCGGAGGGCTGAACATTTGGGACAAGATTTTGATAACCAACGACCTCTCTTACAGTTTCTTACAGTTTCTTATAGTAGATCCTCTGGAAAAAGGCAAACTAGGCCTGTGTATCCAGCTCAGTGCCAGTACTTGCACTACTGCGGTCGTTCACTGTGTTGGCGGCGGCGGCAGCAGACGCAACATTTTTACTATTCTGTATTTTTGCTTTATAATCAAACTTCAAATCTTGTCTTCCCCATGCTTTATCAAGATTACTTTCAAACTTCCGTATTGATTCGGAATCGACTACATACTGGGGCAGCACGTTCCACTCATTTACCACTCTATCACAAAATAAGTTCTTTGGCTTTTCAAGCCTATTTCTTTCTTTGTAAATTTTCTTAGAGTGTCCTCTCGTTCTTGTTCCCTCCCGCATCAAGAAGATACCTTCACACACATCCTCATCATACTTTCCTGACACTATCTTAAAAGTCTCTATCATATCCCCTCTCTTTCTCCTATATGCCAGTGTCGGAAGTCCCAGTGTCCTCAACCTCTGCTCATAGCCCGCGTTCTTCAACGTTGGTACTAGCTTGCTAGCTCTCCTCTGCACTTTCTCCACTGCTTCTATATCCTTTACCATATATGGAGCCCACACCTGGTTCACATATTCCAGGTGAGGCCTAACCAGCGCTGTATAGAGATTCCTGAATATTTCTTCGTCAAGTGACACAAATGTCCTCCTTATCAGCCCTACAATTATATTGGCTTTGTTTATCTTTTCCGCTAAACGTTCTGAGAAATTTAACTTATTGTCTAGCACTACTCCTATATCCTTTTCTGCATTCACTTCCTCCATCGCTTCATACATGCTGTATCCTACCTTGTCTATCTTGCTAGTCCCAATCTGCATGTACTTGCAATTTTTTTGGATGAAAAGGCATTAACCAATGTTCAGACCATCCCTCCACATCTCCTTGAAGCAAACCCACATCTTCCTTACTCTCACTCTTCTATACAGCTTAGTGTCATCTCGAACGGTCTAGGCAAGGGACACACTTTACACAGAGTAAGTGACCAATAATTGCTAATCTTTGACAGCCCAGAGCCGAACAGAAAGAATAAATACTCTTTTCCATGATTACACTCCCCACCGCCACAGAGATATTAACCTTCCTAGGTGTCTCACTTTCGAACCTGTGTGAGAGAAAATTCCAAGAATCAATGCCCATAAGGACACGCTAGGCTGGAAAAGTTAATATAAATATATCTCCACGTAAAAAATAATAAAGTTTTGAATAACACTTAAACAATCTTAATTCCCCTTACGTTAAAAACATTCCTCAGAAATGTAATTGAGTATTGTGTAACCGACCATGTGCTACTAAAATTTGTTAACTTCTTACCCAAGTGAATAACACTGACCTAACTCGTCTTGTGATGCATGAATCAACCCCGGCGACCAACGCTAAATCGGAATTTTGATTCTAAACCCGGCGGACAATAAATCGCCAATGATAAAGCAAAACAGTTTAACTGGAAGCTACAAGATCGAGATGGGTGAGTTCGTTTCCCGGCTCAGCCGTAATTCGCGCGGCGATCGTGGCTCCCCACTTTTTTAATATCAGCCGGCGTAACGTTCGTCTGTCCCAAGCAAAAGAACGTTTGTTTTGTGTCGTTTGTTGGCGGCGGAAAACGTGATTACGAGGGAAGGCTTAGCCGTTACACTTCGAAACCCGATTTGTTTTAGTAACATGCCGGTACATCCGGAATCATACTACAGTATATGCCTTAACCCTCCGGATCCGGGGGCACTCATATGAGCCATTTTCGTACAGTCAAGCTTCATAATTCAGTAGCTACTGATTGAGACCACCTAGAGCAATCAGTTTTTTTGCAAATTGTAGAACATCTTGTTGTCTGTAGACTGCCGTTAAGATGACATCGCTACGACGCGTGGTTGCCAAGTTATGATGATTTTAGCCGCGATTTTTAGCCGCGATTTTTACCTCATATGAGGCCTCCCGGACTCCTAACCAAAATACGTTTTGCCTCATATGAGGCCTCCCGGATCCCAAGGGTTAAACAACACAAACCAAATTCATTGCAAACCCGTACCAGTCGAGGAATACTGAATTTTAATATAACTCAGAGCGTTTCCCGGTGGGGAAACCACGTGGAACACCCTGAGACACGTTATGTAATTTTAAGTCTTACTTGAAACATAAAAAATCCCGCCGGAAGGGCCAACCCTTCAGTATATATAGGGATGAACGTGTACATACATGGCATGGTTATACATCATAAACAATCAATAATCAATGATAACACTCCCTAACCATATATATATGCAACCTAATGAGGCCAACTAGATGGGAGCACTTGGCGATGAGTTCCGTCAATAGCACAAACCTGCGATCCAGCGTTGACCCCGCCACCTGTAGAACACACGATGATAAAGTTGCAGAGCAGTATGGCTCCGTGCCGGACCCCTCAGCTAAGTGAGAAAATCCAACGGCACTAGCCCACGAAGCATACTTGTTGCACACCCTGAAGGGACCGAGTAACAGGCTCCAGTTCACCATAAAAGAAGCCTCATGACTAAAGTGAACTAATAGTCGGCTAGGATAATAAATCAAAACACGAGGGGCGACTTGCCTTATCACAACAAGAACACCCTTTAACACGAATGCTTAGACCCAGAAAAACAGTCTCCAGGGCCCGTATTTAACACTTCAGCCTACACCTAGTTGATAATCTAACCTGACTTCAGCACTATCATGGACAAATGAGTAAAGACTCACTAGTGTTAAAGAAAGGTGACGAACGAGATTTAGGCAGGAGTGCCGGGGACACACGTCCACACTACGCGGGCCCGAGGAGAATAAGAATGAACACACGCTATGAGCAAGATGGCGTGCCGTACCCAAAAGAGCAGACGCACGGGAAGCACAATGCTAGGTCAAGTTTAATTTTATTTTTATTCTTTATTTATTTTACTAGTTTTTCTAGTAGTGGTACCCACATCATAAGGACGAGTCCGTGAGTGGTTTTAAGAGCGTTTCGCTCACGAGGTGTGGCAATCGTATTTTGAGTTCTCCCCGGGCGGGAAGTTTGAACAGCAAGCTAGAGTTCAAAGATTGGCCATTACCTATGTAAGGTGCATCGTCAATGATGAAGGGGCCACTAATAAATAATGTTTTATAGGAATTAGTGTATATAATTAGAAGCCTTCATTTACCTATTAACCCATCGGATCCGGGGGGCCTCATATGATCCCGATCGCTGTGTCCGGGGCCATTTTCGTACAGTCAAGCTTCATAATTCAGTAACTACTGAATGAGACCACCTAGAGCAGTCAATCTTTTTGCAAATTGTAGATCTTTTTGTTGTCTGTAGACTGCCGTTGAGATGAAATCGCTACGACGCGTGGTTGCCGAGTTATGATTATTTTAGCGGCGATTTTTAGCCGCGCATTTTGCCTCATATGAGGCCTCCCGGATTCCTGCCAATATTTTTGTTTGCCTCATATGAGGCCTCCCGGATTCCGAGGGTTAAACGTTATTCTTCAATTGTCATTTTGCTAGATGTAGCGCTATAGCGGCGTTGTCAGCTTTTTTAACGCTTCCACTAAAAGCTACTTTTAAATGTTTTATGAATAACTTTTAAGGACTTGCTTTAAGTTAAAATTACTTTTAGGGAATTATTACATTCTTTTATAAATACTGGCCCTGATTTTGATTCAAGCAACTAAATTACAAAAAATGACCTCAAAGGCGTATATCAATTCCAGAACTGGAAATGCCATGGGCAAAATAAAGTATAAACAAAAAAATTCTGATGCCTCTTTAACTCAATGACTGCGGGCTGTTATATAAAAAATATGGTCATCAATGCGATACTTGTCATATGACAATTGCCGAATATCTGCCTAGAACAAGGCCTGGGAGGCAGGCGAGCGAATAAAAGCAGCGTGGAACGGTCCCATCCACCACCAGCTGTGTCTGGGCGGACACTAGTTTCAGTGGGAGACATCTCCAACTCCCTTACAGACTTAGGGATAGCGAAAACTGCACAAACTCGCTAATTTTGACCGATTTAGCGTCACCTGTGCAATATTGTTGCACGGCAACCAGTGGTCGTACAGGCATGATTCAGGTGTCATTAGAAAGGTCTATCACTCTGCTTTCAGGAATATATAATTGAAATACGTTCTACCTCTTGTTTATATATGAAAATGTGCAGGAAATGAAGGTTACTTTTAGTCTAAAACCCCCATATGGTACAGTGGTGACCAAGCAATTGTCCTATGACAAGTGCCGCAGTCATTGCGTTAAATGTTTGATCCTCAGTTTCTTTGGATGATGTATATAATCAGGCCCATTCCCCTTTTTTCCTATTTTTTTTTATTTATTTATTTATTTATTTATTTTTCCTGGGGGTGGCCGACTCGAGACAGAGCCTGAACAAGGACAACACAACACAACAGAAAACAATGAACACACAAATTCACAAACATCTAGATCAACCAGGAGAAGACCCAGAGACCAGGGATCACCCAAGGTTCCTCCAGCACTCCCCCGGACCCCTGGCGAGGTTCCGGTCTCAGCAGGCAGACATGCAGACATTCTTTAGATGATGATTGGCTTAAATTCAGCATTTAAATTACGATGATGCAAAATACATTAAACCCTTCATGCTCGCGGGGGTTAGGGAACAGAGACACCCGCGAGTATCGTAAATCCGCGAGCATGACATTAGTTACCCCTCCCGCCCCAAAAATAGGCTTACAGTATAAAGAAAATGGGTTGGTGCTGGAATGATAATGATAATTTTGGATGCAAATAATGCAAAATAGTATAGATTGTATATTACAGGTGTATTAAAGATTAGTAATAGGGTACAGTACTGTATAAATGTAAACAATCGTTAGCGATCGATGCTTACGAGTGTTTTGTTGTCGTTGTCCTTCCATATTTCGTCCTCCCCCCTGGTACATAACAGCTTAATGATTATGGATGATTAATTATAATGAACTAGCAGGGGCACCCGGCGTTGCCCGGGTACTACCACCACAGCTACTACCATAATCACCATCATCAATCACTACTACCACAATCATCACAATACTACTAGTGTACTACAGTCAGGTCGCCCAATACGCGATTCCACAATGCGCGAAAACCCTAATACACGAGTTACCCCTCGAAAATAACCAAAAACATTAATTACGTGAGGTGGTACCACAATACACGAATCGAGAGCTAAGAAGGGGCCAAATCCGCTATTCCCGCTTGATACGCGAGCACGGTCTACGTTTCGCGAGGCCCAGGCGTGGCTCCGAAAAGAGAAGAAGAAGAAGAAGAGGCATACGCCTGCCTTCCCTCCCGCTTACCCTCCCTCCCTCCCTCCCACAGTCCCGCTCATAGCCGCGCGGAGTGACCAAACGATTGTAGTGCCTGCCATTTTTTCGCCATGCCACGCCAATATAAGAAGATAACACACAAAATGAAGGTGGAAGTGTTGGATCGCAAGAAAAAAGGAGAAGGAAACTGTGCAATAGGCCGTGCTATGGGCTTGTCAGAGTAAACTGTTCGTACGATTTGGTCAGGGAGGGAGAAGTTGGAGAAAATCGTGAAGTCCTACGGTCCTAGTCCTAGTCCTAGCCTATCTACTACTAATTTTAAGGTAAGGTTTCATATTTTTATTCATTGTTGTTCTTATATATAAGATATAGACTGTACTGTAGAGCCAAAAATAGGCCATAATTGAGAGATGTCACCCATATCTAATTATTCCCATTTAAATTTAGTTCCACAATACGCGAATTCGCAATACGCGATGCCTCCTGTCACCCCTATTCTCGCGTATTGGGGGTCCTGACTGTACCATAATCACCGGCCTCGACCTCCCTGTGCCTCATTAAACGGCGACCTCGATTTCGGCCGCTAAATGACCTCCGATTTTGGATCTGACCTCATCCGTACCCCCATTTTGGGAGGCTGCGAATAACTTTCATTCCATACACCTTTTCGATCGGAGGCCTCCTTCTGCCCCAAACGGCCATTTTTTTTAAATTTGTTTTTTTCAATTTCGGCCTCGAAACGACCTCCGATCGTGGCCTCGCCCCCTCTATGACCTGACCCAGGTCAATTGACACCCACATGCAAAGTTTCAGCTCCCCAGGTCCAAAACTTCTGCCGCCTATTAACCCTTTCGCTGCGGGTGACGTTCCGGAACGTCCTGGCAAGTTACAGCAATTTGCAGGCTTTAAAAACCTGTAAAAAACATAAAAATCGAGTGTCAGTGGGCGGGAGCGTGAGGGGCCCACCTCCGACCCTCAGAGCACCGAGTGGCTCACTGAGGTTGACTGTGTCTCGCGCGAGTCTCTCTCTGTCTCTCTCAACAGTGTAGCCAAGCGAGCGAGTGTTACATAATAGCGGGGTTCACGCGTTTCACTGGCACCATTGCGGGTGAACCAGACCACGTACAGGGTCCGTTCTAGTGGCATTTTGAAGCTATTTTCGCCTAGTTTTCAGCAGAATACACTTCATTTAATGCAGATGCTTGATTTATCATTCAGGAGTGCCTGAATATGCCCTAAATAGCCCAAACATAGCTGCAGCCAATGGGTTAAGAACACACAGACAGACAGACACACGAACTGATTTAATAATATAGATACTGTATAAATGTAAACAATCGTTAGCGATCGATACTTACGAGTGTTTTGTTGTCGTTGTCCTTCCATATTTCGTCCTCCCCCCTGGTACATAACAGCCTAATGATTATGGATGATCAATTATAATGAACTAACAGGGGTACCCGGCATTGCCCGGGTACTACCACCACAGCTACTACCATAATCACCATCATCAATCACTACTACCACAATCATCACAATACTACTACTGTACTGTACTACCATAATCACCGGCCTCGACCTCCCTGTGCCTCAATAAACGGCGACCTCGATTTCGGCCACTAAATGACCTCCGATTTTGGATCTGACCTCATCCGTACCCCCATTTTGGGAGGCTGCGAACAACTTTAGTTCCATACACCTTTTCGATCGGAGGCCTCCTTCTGCCCCAAACGGATTTTTTTTTCAATTTCGGCCTCGAAACGACCTCCGATCGTGGCCTTACCCCCTCTATGACCTGACCCAGGTCAATTGACACCCACATGCAAAGTTTCAGCTCCCCAGGTCCAAAACTGCGGCCGCCTATTAAGAACACACAGACAGACAGACACACAAACTGATTTAATAATATACTGTAGATAGTAGAGCGCACACGAAGAAATTAAGGAAAGTAATGTAGTTAAAAAACAAATAAAGAACACCATTCTATTAATGGAAAATTTAGAGTTAATGTTTTAACTGTAGAACAAAAATCTGTAATTTTCATTAATTCATCTTCCTGTAGGAAGATTAATTAATGAAAATGGAGTTAAAGTATGATGAATTATGATAGATGTGCGATGTTTATTGTGAGTCGTCTTCATCCACGTTGGCACCAGGGGAGAGGGTCATTGAGTTCATCTATGTCAGACGACGTAGGTGAGGCGGTTTTGGTTGATCGGCTGGGCGTGTCCGTTTATTAACCCTTATTTAGCCGGCTAGGTGGTCTATTTGACCGTAGCGCCCAGCGGGGTGTTTTTACCCTAAATAGGGTTGTTTACGTGATCATTTTCATGCCTAAATAAGACCCAGAGCATAAAACAAGTATCTATCCCTGAAAGGGCATAAACAGAGCTTTCCAATGACACCTCAACCATCCTTGTACGACCACTGGTTCTCTTGCAACACGAGTGCAAAAACCATGTAATTAGGTACTTTCCCTACATAATTCCCTGTGTAGTTAGTGCGAGAGGGTAGAGGAGGGTGGGATTCATGTCAGTAGGTCCGCCGCGGTGGTCTGGAGCAGTCATACGCTTGCTACGCTCCTCCTACCACTCATCTCTCTCTCTCAGCAACATTACGTGGTGAAAATGGCACACGACATAAGTTGTGAACCGCCACTTAGTCCATATTTATTTCACACGACATAAGTTGCGCGCCGCCAATTAAGGGTTAAAGAACATGGTTATCTTGCTCTGTGCTTGTTGCTGCCTAAGCTGGTTCTTTAGTTCTATGTATGGTTTGACGGCAGCTTCCATTTGTCTTTTTATGATTAAGGCACGTTCCATAGATGGGTCACGCTCCACGAAACTATTTGCCAGATTTTGGATGTTTCTCAGTTGTTTGTAGAGAAATTAGAGATAGAAAGGTTGCGGTTCGTCCTATGTGTTGTCCGTCACTTCAGTCATTATTAGACCCCCGGAATGAATCAAACATAACCTTTAAGGTTTAAGGCTAGGTTAGGTTAGGTTAAGTTAAATGTATGCCAGAGGGAGTATACACTGAGAAAGCTCTGAAAAAAACTGATTATTGTAATAGCGGAAGAAGAGTGAGAGCAATGCAACCTTGTGGTGTGTAGAGAGATTGTAGATAATTAGTAAGATGAGGCAAGTTGATGAGACAAAATGCTTTTTGACTCTACCCTTACGAGAAGAGCGGCATGGGTGGAACTTCACACATGCGAACAGTATTTGATACATGGGTGCACTGTCACCCTATACAGAGCAAAGAGCTGTGCAGGGGTAATAAACCCACGGACACGGTTGAGCACACCTAACTTCTGGGAAGCTGCTTTACCAAGAGTGGTAATATGATCTTTATAACAAGTCAATACTATCTATCTATCAAGGCATCTATTGCCAGACGCCATGATCCCCAAAGGTATGGCCACGAATAAATTGCCTCCATGCATCTGCCACACGACAAACCTCCTACCAAACACCACAGGGTTAGAGACTGAAATTAAATTGATTTGATATGGAGGTAAGAGGTGAATTGAAAGGTCAGACCTCCAATTAATTGATGAGTTAGAGACCCTATAGTAACAGAGATTGGCCAACTCCACCATATTGGTGCCACTGGTGTCATTAGCCTCTCTTTACACTCAAATATGTCCATACCTAAATATTCTGCAATACTGGTGCAGAACATATACAGTAGTTTGGTCTTGGGATCAAAATTCTTCATGATCGAAAATACATCACCTTGTTCGATAATTGCACACTGTATACTCAGACACATACCCCATAGCTAGGGGTGGCCGACTCGAGACAGAGACCTAACAGAATACAAATTTAAAGTTCCAAATCTTAGGGTCCGGGCCACTTTCGCGTTCCCTCGCCTCTTTCTCTGTCTTGTCTGGTAGGTGAATTTTACAAGGGGAGGAGGATTCCTAGCCACCTACCCCAAAAGGAAAAGTAGGACAGTAAAAGAGACAGACAGAAACGGCTAAGGTTGGGTAGAGGATGCCAAACCTCATTCTGGATAGGACCAGCCCTCACCCTAAATGGTATCACAAGAAATTATAACTAACTTTACTTACTGCAGGATATCTGGTGAAAGTTGGAGGAAAAAGAAGTCTGGTTGAGCAAGTGAGAGATGTGTACGTGCAAAAATAACCTGGATATGTTTTGCGTTGCCACTGTGCCTTGAGGAGATTTGAGTTTCACATATCAGTAGTTTTACACCTACAGTAAACCCTCGCCATCTCGGACTAATTGGGGGGGGGGAGACCCAGTCCGAGATTACCGAAAATCCAAGATGTCCGGAGTCCGGCTTGTGTCCGACCTAACAGAGGATAAAATCCGACCTAACCAATGTACGTCCGAGGCAACAATGAACCCGGAGACTACGGAAAAAATCCGACCTCAAGAGAGAAGTCCGCATCAACCTAGAAAACAAAGAAAACCCTATTCGAACCTTATAATCTGTAATAGAAAACACTACTGTACTGTACAGTATATTTTAGTTTTACAATATGTATTGTACAGTAGGCTATATTACACTTACCCCTTCATTGCTCTTGTCTGTAGTCTTGATGTCCCACTGTACAGTACTGTAGTCTTGATGTCCCTCCTCCCCAACACTGCATTAATTACTGCAGCATCCCCTTTTCACCCCCACCTCCATCTCACTGTCCTTCTCCACCCCACTGTCCTTCTCCACCTCACTGTCCTTCTCCACCCCACTGTCCTTCTCCACCTCACTGTCCTTCTCCACCTCACTGTCCTTCTCCACCTCACTGTTCTTCTCCATCTCACTGTTCTTCTCCACCTCACTGTTCTTCTCCACCTCACTGTCCTTGACCACCTCACTCCCCTTCTCACTGTCCTTCTTCACCTCACTGTTCTTCTCCATCTCACTGTCCTTCTCCACCTCACTGTTCTCCTCCACCCCAATGTCCATCGCACTGTTCTTCTCCACCTCACTGTTCTTCACACCCCCACTCTTAGGACCATATCCCTTGCCTTTCATGGAACCCTTACCTTTACCCTTACCCACACTGTACTCCTCCACCACACTGTCCTTCTCCACCTCACAAACAATGTCAGGTTCAGGTATATCCATGGGCACAGGCGTGCTACTCATTAATTCATCCAAGTCCATGTCCAAGTCTGAGAGTGGCACAGTGTCTGCAGTGCTTCACGAGGTGCTAGCAACTGAGGAAACACTTGGGAGAGAGGAGGTGCTGGCAACTGAAGCTACACTGTGGAGGGAGGTGGTGCTAGCAAGCAACACCTCACTGGTAGCAGACGAAGTACGAAGTCTGGGAGGAGCAGAGGGTACAAAGAAGGAGCTGATTTTCTGCTGTTTTTTCCAATCAAGGTGTGCCCCCTGAATATGGAATCGACCATTACGCAGTGGTTCATATAGGGACTGCAACTTTGGGTCATCTACTTGAGTCAGATACTGAAGAATGGTGTCAAAGGAGTCTAGGGCCTGCGAGACTGATATCTTAGCCACCTGTGTCTCTTCGTCTGACTCATCCTGGGGCTCTTCCTCGGGTACCCCTAACACCTCTGCTGCAATTTGTTCGTCAGTCTTATGCTCGTGTCCAGGTAGGTCTCTGTCCTCTTGCAGCCAGTCATCAACTTCTTCTTCGGGGAGGTCACCCTGGTTACCCTGGTTCAAGAGGTTCCTGAAGTCAGCTGCTCCAAACCCTTCAAAACCCGGATCTTGCACCTTCGGGATATTTAAGACCTTGGTCCACCCATTCCTCAAGTGTGTTGAAAGAAACTTCCCGCCACGCCTCTGCCCAATTGTAGATGCAGTCTTTCAGGGTATACTGCTTCAGGTTTTGTAGAGATTTCTTCCCTCGAGTATCCACATAACCCTCTTCGTCCATCCCATCTTCTATGATGACAAGGCACTGCTCCAGGAACTTCCTCTTGTAACGCCTTTTACAGGCTTCAATTATTCCTTGGTCCATGGGTTGAATAACATTTGTGGTATTAGGAGGCAGGAACATAGTCTTGATTTTGCCGTTGGCACTCTCCAGTTTCATGGTACATGGGTGGGCAGGTGCGTTGTCGAGCAACAAGATGGCAACCGCTTCGTCATAGGGTACACCATACACTCGATTCTGGAACGACCGAACGTCGGGTACAAATCTCTTGTGAAAGAAATCCTCGGTGATTAGCTGGTTAAACCAAGCTTTCTTTGATCCATAATAGTCGACAGGGAATTGCTTGTTGACGATGAGGTCCTTAATTACTCTCGGCTTCTGAGACTTTCCGACGACTGTAGGGGTCACACGGTGGCTTGCGTCGGCATTAGCACAACAAAGCACTGAAATGCGGTCCTTCACGGTTTTGTGGCCAGGTGTGGATGTGAGTTCTCGGTACGCCTGTGTGTTGGAGGGCAGAGAACGCCAATACAAGCCAGTCTCGTCATCGTTATACAGTTGCCAATGTTGAAGGTGTTCCTCGGTTATAAGGGCTTGGAAGCGTTCAGTGAAGGAACGGTTCTATGGCCGAAGTATCGGCGCTTAAAATTTCACCACAAATAGTCCTGTTTGTGAGGCCATGGCGGTTTCGGAACCTCCACAACCACCCCTCGCTAGCCTTGAAGTTTGGGTGATGAAAATGCTATCCGAAGCGTTCTGCTGCATGCTGTATCTCGATGCCTCTCACTGGTACGCCCTCAGAATGATGTTGTCTGTACCACTTCAGCACTGCGTCGTCGATGTCCTGATAGGCTAGCTTAGCCTTGCGAAAGATCTTGGCGGTAGAAGGACCATGAAGCACAGCTGCGCCATGCTGCCGGACTTTCTCTTTGTCTCGGATGAAGTCGTAGATTGTCGATCGACCTAAGTTGTACTTCTCCTGAAGTTGCTTGGCTTTCATCCCACTGTCCAGATCCTTCAACAGCTGAAGCTTAGTTTCTAGTGATATAGAAGTCACCTTACGCTTAGGCTTATCCTTGGGAGGCATGGTGAACAAAATAATGGCATGTGTCGATGTGTAACACAACAGAGCTTGGTGCGGACTGACGCTCCCAGCCTCCCCAGCATCCCACGCTCGGTCCCCGGATGTAAGATGGCGTCGGACCTCCCTTCTGTTTCTCGGATATTCACCCTTATTGTCCGGTGACGTGAGGTCGTCATCCGACACGCCATCCTTTTCGGACACCGTTACGACACATTCATTGTTGTTGTTTCACATGTAAAAAAAAAAAAAAAAAAAAATCTCAATTTTCTCTGACGTGGACTTTCCTCTTCTAATTCGGAATTTTCCCTCTCTTAAGTCGGATAGAAGTAGGACTTCGGACATCTTGGAAAATTGGGCTTCTCGGAAGTGGTCTCCCCCCAATTAGTCCGAGATAGCGAGGGTTTACTGTACTGGATTAGTGTATTATCAGTCGTTGGAAAGCTGTATGGCAGGGTGTTTATAGAGAGGATAATAAAGGGTACAGAAGGTGCAATAGGAGAAGTGCAGTGCAGTTTTAGGAGGGGAAGAGGGTGTGTGGATCAGATTTTTGCAGTAAGACAGCTATGCGAGAAGTATTTAGAGAAGCATGAGATATTTTAGTCTTTTATGGATTTGGAAAAAGCGTTTGATCATGTCGATCGAGAAGTAATGTGGAAGGTGCTAAGGATTTATAAAATTGAAGGAAATTTGTTGAGAGCAGTCAAGAGTTTTTATGAAGAGTGTTAGAGTAGGAAATGAGTTGAGTGAATGGTTCGAGGTAAATGTAGGTCTGCGACAGAGTTGTGTAATGTCACCATGGTTGACATGGTCGCTTAGTGCTGTAGAATTAATTACAGTTGGGGATATCCCCCAGATGAAATTAATTCATAAGGTTATTCAACCTTAATGTATATATGGATGGTGTGGTGAGGGAGGTGAAAATTAGAATTATGGGTAGAGGATTGGTTTAGTAGGAAAGAATGGTAGAGGTTGAGAGTTGAACCAGTTGCTGTGTGCTGGTATGGACATGTTGAGAAAATGGGAGATGAAAGGCTTACAAAGAAAGTACTGTATATGAGTCAGATACAAGGGGAGGTAGAGGGGTAGGAAGACCTCCGTTGAGATGGAGAGATTGTGTAGTACTGTACAAGAGTTGGAAGATAGAGAGATAACTGTAGAACAGCAAGAGAATTGGTAATAAATAGGAATGAATGGAGAACGCTTTTTTTTTTTTTTTTTTTTTCTATATTCCAACTACTCCCTCTCGGGCATAGGCTGACAGCCTGTACATTCCACCGCTCAACACGGTGAAGCCCGTGAGGTCTTGTTCCAGTCTGGGGAGTGAGACATGTGAAGCATCCATCATGGCTCGAAGCAGCTCCATCTCTGAAGCAGCCGGTTGCTTCGCTCAAGTGCTTCACCGTCTCACCCTCCAGACTCAGACCCTCACTCTCAGAACGCCACCTATTGAGCAGTGAACTCACTAGGCATTGTCCCCCTGTAACATATTTTGAATATGGGAATATTCATACAGTGTTATTTAATCAGGGAACAATGAGGGTATTTTTTTGGCATTTCGGTGGGCTTTGTGGTAATGCACTGATACTAGGTACAGCACAAAATCAATCCCAATAATATCTTCCCATTGACATATCGGGATTTGAACCCAGGTCCATTGGATTACCAATCCAGTGGCATGACCACTCCACCACACCTCCCCTTAGAATAGATGAGTGATAACGCGGTCGTTGGGAGAGGGTGTTGGGCACCAGTTGGACAAGTAGATAGTACAGTACGTCAGGTGATGGGCTGGTCTATCAGAGTGAGAGCTGAGTGCTCTCTGCCATACCCATAGCTTACTCTGACTGTTCCTTTTACTTTTATATTTTCTAAATCTCAAGTGACGGCGTCTCTTCCGTGGATCGACCTCCCTACTGCTAGGTTGGCAGATTGGGAGCCAAAGCGTCACACTTTTCCTTTGCCCCACAACTTTCCCTTCATAATTGCAGAGGGGCACAGGGCCTTGGGTGGGGCTTTGGTTTCCCGTGTGTTTCCGCACCCTCCTCAGCTCCCCGCCTTGGAGTGGCTTCGGTCACCTGGGCTTTATTAGTGGTAAGCAGGGAGGGTTTTGTGGGGGCGCTCGGTTATGGCCTTGGCCTTGCTCGGGACCTTGGGGCTGCTCGGCCAGACAGCCTGGGGAACAGGAACAAAAACAACAACAACAACAACAAGTCCGTCAGGCGCCTGACGCGGGGAGCCGGTGTATATTAAGGGTCATGCCTGGATGTGAGGTGGGCGGGCATTGTGGTGGTAAAGCTTCGCCGCGTGTCTGGCTGCTGAGACCGGAACCTCTCCGGGAGGTCTGGGACCTTTTTTTTTTTTTTTTTTTCCCTGTTCAGGCTTGAGATGGCCACCCCCAGCTATGGGGTATGTGCATGTGTATATACATACATACATACAAAGGTGTTTTCTACACGATAACTGCTTTCCCTGCTGCATGGTTGGCAATATACATGAATACTGTACATAAATTGGAGAAAGATAAAAACATTAAAGGTTTCCCAGGGAGAAGAAAGGCAATGTAGATGATTATTAAAATATTTTACTTTTAGTGCCTAAACCTGCATTTACAACTATAGAGGATCCAATATACATACATACATACAGTATATATATATATATATATATATATATATATATATATATATATATATATATATATATATATATAGTTACAGTATACAGTAAGCAGTTTTTAACGCCATGCAGTGCGTGCACTCCTTTAATTGACAGGGTTAGGGCATACCCTTGACTTACTGGACATTTACCATGAATCGCTAGACCGAGCTGCCCAATTGTTTGCCGTCTACCAATGGCATGGCGTAGGATCGTACTGCAGATCCTTCTATCAGCAGTCAGATGTGCTTCCGACCACGCCATTGCCCGTGGCTAGGAAATATATATTTTTTATTTTTTTTTTATTTTTTTTAAAGAGACAATGAACGGAGGAAGGAAAAACACAGATAAAACAAAAAGGTCCATGTGCCTAAAGGCATCCTCCATTCATAAAATGTTTGTAACAACTGGATTTAAACATTTGCAGATTGTAAGTTTGTGGAAAGCAATTCGAGGGAAGTGAATTCCAAAGAGTAGTAGCTCTGGGGATAAATGAATTCTGATAAGCAGAAGTTCTGCATTGTGGAGGAGAAAGTGTAAATTCATGGGCGCTCTCAGCTGCCCTAGTTCTACGCGGAAAGATGTGGAGAGGCGGCACAATTGAAGCAAGTTCCTCGGAACAATTGCTGTGAAAATATCTGTAGAATAATGCAAGGGATGCAACGTTTCTTCGTATGGATAATGTAGGAAGGTCCTGTGTGATTGCAGGGTTATTGATTAATCTAATGGCTTTATTTTGAATTTTGTCCAACTGCCTCAATGCAACCACTCCATTTCCACCCCACAGAGGTGAACAGTAATCCATCTGAGAACGCACATGACTTTTATATATCACGGCCAACTGCTCGCCAATGAAGAATTCTCGAACTCTGTACAGGAGTCCCAGTTTTTTAGAGGCATTCTTAGCAATGCTTCTAACATAATGTGTCCAGCTCAAGTTAGTAGTTAATGTTACACCGAGAATGTCAATACTAGGGGAAGTGGGAATATTTACATCATTAAAAAATATATGGGAGTCAGTGAGATTCTGTCGGTTAGAAAATTGAATGTATTTGGTTTTCTGCGCATTAAAGGAAACTAGATTCTTTTGTCCCCATCCATCAATTCTAGAAAGGTCCTGGTTCAGAGAAATTGCAGTGTTTATTTTTGAATTTATAAGATCGGGTTGGGTGAAAGAATTGGTAAATGTGAAGGAACTGTGGAGTGTTGAGTCATCTGCGTAGGAATGTATTGGATTATGAGTGGTAGATATGAGATCATTGATATGAATGAGGAACAGAATTGGGGCCAAAACTGATCCCTGGGGAACACCAGCATTTATTGAGTGAAATTGAGAATAAAGGCCATCTACCATTACACATATTTTTCTGTTATGAAGATAAGAAGAAATTAGTGGAACTAATGATGCAAGGCCGTAGTGTGACATCTTCGACAATAAGGATTGATGCCAGACTCTATCAAATGCCTTTGATATATCCAGTGCTATTGTATGTGTTTCACCATGTTGGTCTGTAGCTTGGTTGATTTGATACGTAAGAAGGCAAAGCATGTCTGCAGTTGATCGACATCGTCTAAAACCATATTGCCTATCACTGATTAATTTATTATTCTCAAGATGCTTAATTATGTGATTATTTAATATAATTTCAAAGACTTTACCAAGAGTGGAAGTTATAGCTATTGGTCTGTAGTTTGATGGATCTGAAGAGGCACCTTTTTTAGGAACTGGATGGATGTTTGCTTCTTTCCAGGGTACTGGGAAGCATGAGGTATGAGTACACAGACGGAAACATTTTGCCAATACAGGAGCGAGCACCAAGGAGCAATTCTTAAGTACTATTGGAGGAATTTCATCTGGACCAGGAGCCTTATCTACTGAGAGATTCTGTAAAATAGTTTTGACATGTCTGGTGTGGATCTTAAGTGAGGGAATTTCAGGCAAATTAAAATTAAGTACAGGGACATCTTGATTTATTTCATCTAAGGTTGAGTTGGTGGAGAAAATATCCGCAAGAAGGTTAGCTTTACCTCGTGGGTCACTTACAAGATTGCCAGTCGGAGATTGTAATGGTGGAATGGATGAAGCAGTAGTGAAGTTGGATTTAAATGAGTTAAGAGTAGACCAAAATATTTTGTTATCATTTGGATTATTTAGAAGTTTATTTGCCTGCTTGTGGAGAAAGTTTGATTTAGTTAGGTTTAATACAGTTTTGGCATGATTTCTGATGTTTCTAAAGTAATTAAAGGCTTCATGAGTTTTTGATCTTGTGTATGCATTGTAGGCTATTGCTTTTTGTTCAGTTACTCTAGCACAATTATGGTCAAACCATTTAGGTGAATTAGATCTTTTACTGTACTTTTGATGAGGAATAAAAGTTTCCATTCCAATTTTTACAAAATCTTGTATGTGGCTCAAGGTGGAGTGTGCATCATTAGAAAAGAAAGAGGTCCAGGGAATATCAATAAAGAAACCCTGAAGACCCTCCCAGTCTGCCCTATCGTAATGCCATTTAGTCACCAAAACAGGTTCAGAGTGGGAAGGTGTGGTAGGTGATAGACAGGTGGCCTGTATCAGACAGTGATCAGAAGGTCCAAGCGGGGACCTCACTGTAACATCATAATTTTCTGAATTGGTTGTTAAAAATAAGTCCAGTAGGTGGGAATTATGATTAGGATTATCTGGTACACGGGTGGGTTGGTTGACTAGTTGAGTGAGATTAAATGAGTCTGCAAATAGCTCACATTCAAGACCAGCATCATCAGTCCTGGCTGAATGAGTGAGCCATTCAACATTATGGACATTAAAATCACCCAACACAGTGATTTCAGAAGAAGCATTTAAGTTGAGGACACTGAGTTGTGAGGACAGAGAATCAAAAAGACTTTGCTCTGGAGGAGTATTTGGGGAACGGTAGATGCAACATATGTATTTAAATTTACCAGCAGAAATTAATTTGTATATAGAATAATCAAAATAGGGACAATTGAAACTAGTAACCTCCTCCAGGGCAATTTCAGATTTTGTGAAGCAACATACACCTCCTTTAGGTCTGAAATTTTGGAGCAGTTGATAACTGTACTGTATACTGGCATATACAGTATATATCCTAGTACCAGGTGTAGAATGACAATTATTCATCACTGTTCATCTGGCAACATCTGTAATATCCAGTCTCTCAGCATCATCACCTGTTTCTTGTTTATGCTGTGGTCCATGTTGGGTATGGTGTGGAAGTAGCCTGACACGCCACGTTTCTGTAGCTCGGAGAAGGTGGTGCATCCCCAGGCCAGGTCAACCATGTCATCTTTATCACCGTGGCACATAAAGAGTGGAGGCCGCCGGACAGAGGGGGACTTATCCAGAACCTTGTAGAAACACAAATTGGGAACTGTAGAGTCTATTTGAATGGAAGAGCTAGCTCTGGGTATTAACCCGGGAACTGCGGGAAGACTCTTAACCTCTGAAGTGCGCATGGGGGTAATTGGAAACGTCCCCCTGTGCTGACGTATTTGAGGTGTTTCCGTCACTAAAATATTCATTGTGCCATTAATAGCATTAATATTTATCCATATGCGCCTATTATGGGTTGATTATAAAGGTATTAACCTGAAACAACAATAAAACGAGTGAAAACAGCGTTTGGATGGTCAAAATCGGAGATATAGCCCGCGAGTTGTATAATGTATGGGTGAGGCAATCTGCTTTCCCGCCAATTTCCCCCAAGGCCACTGAGACGCAGTCGATCGATACTCTCTCTCTCTCTCTTGCACTCGCTTGCTATCAGTGATGACCACACCCTCCAATCGGATTTCTAATGTTAGCACGAAAATATACCTCAGAATAAGGGAATAACAGGGAAAATAGGTGATAACTGAAGGAGAGGAGGAAAGTGGGGAAGGAGGGGAGGTAGAGGACTGAGATTTTGCATGGCCCAGGGGCCAAAAAAAAATAAAAAAATAAAAAAAAAAAATATATAAAAAAATATTTTTTTTTCGATGTCAAAAGTTGATTTTTATTGAGTCAGAGAAAAAAAAAAATCAATTTTAAACATCGAAAAAAAAAAAAAAAATTTGCCCTTGGGCCATGCAAAATATCAGTCCTCTACCTCCCCTCCTTCCCCACTTTCCTCCCCTCCTTCAGTTATCACCTATTTTCCCTGTTATTCCCTTATTCTGAGGTATATTTTCGTGCTAACATTAGCGAGTTGCAAGCAGGGCATTGTCATCACTGTTAGCAAGCGAGTGCAAGAGAGAGAGTATCGATCGACAGTGTCTCAGTGGCCTTGGGGGAAATTGGCGGGAAAGGAGGTTGCCTCACCCATACATTATGTAACTCGCGGCCTGTATCGCCGATTTTGACCATCCAAACGCTGTTTTCACTCGTTTTATTGTTTTAACAGGTTAATACCTTTATAATCAACCTATAATAGGCGCATATGGATAAGTATTAATGCTATTTATGGTAAAATGAATATTTTAGTGATGGAAACAGCTCAAATGCATGCGCACAGGCAGACGTTTCTAATTACCCCCATGCGCAGTTCAGAGGTTAAATGTAAGGTGGTTAAATGAATAAAAAGGAGTTGTTGTTGTTGTTCCCTAGGCTGCCTGGCCGAACAGCCCTGAGTTCCTAAGGAAGGCCATGGCCAAGATCGGGCTTTTCCACAGGGCTCTCAAGGAGTGTAAATTATGTTGTTGGCGTGATTGTGTGGAATGCAGTCTTCTATGATGTGTTTAATAGTATGGGGTGCTGTGTTATATCCTGGACAGGCGTCACCGACGGAGTCATCCAGTCTCTTCTGATAGCTCAGAAGAGCTGGATGGTGCCCACATCTCAGCCTGGCCAGGTGGACTATGCCCTCGCGAGGAAGGGTGGACTCAGAAGGATGGATTTCGGAAGGTTGTGCATGCAGCTGCGTGTTGTCTTTGAGTGACTGGATAGAACGGCGAGTGATAATAGTAAGGATGTGCTTCTGGAAGCTGGTATGGGGTAGGCAGGAAGGGAGAGATGACAGTATTTATGTGTGATATTGTGTGCGCTGGGTGTTGTTTTGATGTTCCTTGGTGTCTGTGGGTCTGCTGCCATGTAATGTACATAGTGGATGATGTTGGTTTGTGGAGACTGCAGCCAGAAATTGAGTGCCTCTCAAGTCCAGGTGATCTTTGACTTTGAGGACTTTAGTTTCTTGATGTAGGTGATCTGTAGGTGTAGTAGCTGTGCAGCCTGTCATGATTTTTAGGGCTTTGTTTTGAACGGTCTGTAAGTTCTTGTGATGTGTTTCAGCTAGGTTAGAAGCCCATAAAAAGGGAGTACTTTGTGGTGGTGTCGCCATATGATGAGGACAGAATGCCAAGAAAGATATGGTAGCCAACATGAAAGTCAAGTGAGAGGAACAGATGGAATTAGGAGACCACCAATGATATGGGAGAATAAAAGGGAAAAATATACTGAATACAAACTTACAAATAGTGGATGGAGCATTGTGGAATGGGTAAAGGGAGCATGTCTGGACAAAGTAGCCTGGAGGCAGGGATTTCCCAGGGGAAAGCAAAGCATCGGAGAGGCTGATGATGCTATTACCTTTTTTTTCATTTCCTATCAGAACTTTACAAAAACACACATACTGTATAATGTGTTGGTACATTTGCTACTTTTCACGTCACAGAGTCCCCAGGGGGGGGGGGGGGAAAGAGAGAGAGAGAGAGAGAGAAATATATGCCCCCAATGGACTGACCTTACCTTTTGAGACCTTTTGATGTGTTCGCCACTCTTCTAGCGGCACCAAGGAGCGCGACGCCCCTCGTTATGGGTGGTGATTTGGTGCAGTAGACTGTTTGAAGCGACAGCTCGCTCCCTTGCGAGAATGGGCTCGTCTGGCACTTTTTGCAGTTCGACATCTAGGGCTCTCTTGAAGTTGTCTAACGAGATGTCCCTCATGTCTCTTACTTGCCGTGGGAGTTTGTTGAAGAGACGTGGGCCTCTGTGTGATAACCAGCCCTCTCGCAGAGAGCCCATAGCACCCCTGTTATTCATCCGGGGATTTCACATTCCCAGCCTCTCCTATCACTGAATTTCATGACTATCGGAGTATGTAGGTTTGGTACTAAACCCTCTGCGATTTTCCACGTGTATATTATTAGGTAACGTTCTCTTCTACATTCCAGTGAGTACAGATTCAGTGCTCTTAAACGCTCCCAATAGTGTAGCTGTTTTATCGAACTTATATGCGAAGTGAAATGTCTTTGTACACTCTCTACGTCATTTATTTCACCTGCTTTGTATGGGGATGTTAATACGCTACAGTATTCAAGCCGCGGTAGCACTAGAGAATTGAAGAGCGTTATCATAGGTAATTCACCGCGTGTTTTAAAAGTACGCAGAATCCAACCCGTTAAGACGTTTCGCAGCCACCACTTTGACCTGGTTATGTACTTTGAAACCCATATTTTCAGACATTAATACCCCAAGGTCTTTCACACTGTCTTTCCATTCTATTATGTGGTTAGATTCTGTTAAGTAATTTGTAATTTCTTTAACACCATTATTATCTCCGTACCGTATTAATTGGAATTTTTCTTCATTGAATTGCATGTTGTTTTCCCTGGTCCACTGGAACACTACATTCATGTCTTGCTGCAGTCGGCCCGTGTCCTCTTGTGTGTTTACTATCTTGCTTAATTTTGTGTCATCAGCAAAAGACGACACCGTACTGTGTCTGGTGTTGGTATCTATGTCGCAAATTAGTATGAGGAACAGAAGGGGCACTAGCACTGTTCCTTGGGGCACTGAGCTTTTGACATCCGAAGGCTCAGATGTGACTTGGTTTACTGCTACTGATTGTTTTTGGTTTACGAGGAAATTGTATATCCACCGTCCGATTTTCCCAGTTATACCTTTTGCTTTCAGTTTGTGGGCTATTATACCATGGTCACATTTATCAAATGCCTTAGCAAAATCGGTGTAAATGACATCCACGGTTTTCTTTTCTTCTAGCGCTTTAAGAATTTTGTCATAGTGTTCCAAAAGTTGTGAGAGACATGATCTTCCCGCTCTGAACCCATGTTGACCGGTGTTGTGTAGTTCATTTGCCTCCATGAATGTTGAAATTTTGCTTCGCAGGACTCGCTCGAAAACTTTAATGATGTGAGAGGTTAGAGCTACTGGGCGGTAGTTTTTTGGTAGTGCTTTACTCCCTCCTTTATGCAGTGGGGCAATTATTGCATTTTTCAAGCTATCTGGTATGTCACCAGTGTCTAGACTCCTTCTCCACATTATAGCCAGGGGTTTTGAGAGGTTTTCCTTACATTTCTTCATTAGGATCGAATTCCATGAGTCCGGGCCTGGTGCCGAGTGGGATGGCATGTTGGAAATGGCCTCTTCTATGTCTTTTGGACCGAAATCAATATCCAGCATCTGGGGGGTTTCCGTGGGGGAGGTTTCCATGAAAAATATATTTTGGTCTCTGATGACTTTTGTTTCATCAGGCTCACTGAATGCCATTTCATACTGCCTGCTTAAGAGTTCGCTCATTTCCTTTTTGTCCCCTGTGAAAGAGCCGTCCCCTTTGCTCAGTGGGCCGATGTTTGATGTTGTTTTAGCCTTTTGTTTGGCGTATGAGAAGAAGTATTTGGAATTTTCTTTATACCTGCAATAGCTTTCCTCTCCTCTTCCATATGTTGTAGTTCATATGATATTCTTAGCCTTTGTTCAATTTCCACAATTTCTCTATCTATTTCGGCCTTTTGCCTATCCTGTAGATTTTGATGTGTGTGTCTTTGTGCAAGTAATTTTCTTCTTCTGTACAGCCTCCTCCTTTCCCGATCTTGTTTGCTTCTTCGTTTTGTTTGTCTTGCAGGTATATGGTGGCTACAGATTTGGGTCATGGTTTCTGTTATTAAGACTAGACATTCTGCTGGTGTCAGGTTATTCATTAAATCTTCCCAGTCTATTTCCTCCATTTCTTGATTTACCTCTTCCCACCTAATGTTTTTGTTATTGAAGTTAAATTTACTGAAGGGGCCGGTTTTTGTTCTCGATTCTGAGGTTGTCTGTACACTTTCTAAGGTTGTTTTGATCTCAATTAATTTATGATCTAAGTATGTTGTGTCCGATATGTTAATGCTGTGTACTAGAGTCGTTGTTAGTGAAGACCAGGTCTAAGATATTGTTTTCCCGTGTGGGTTCAGCAATATGTTGGGTAAGACTAAAAAAATCGCAAAGTTCAAAAAGCTCTCTCGTATTAGTATTTGCTTCTCCGGTGTTATTTGCCACTAACAGGTTTTCTAGTTGTCTCCATTTAATGTTTGGTAGGTTAAAGTCTCCTAGCCATATAATATTTGGTGTTGGGTTCCCCAGGGTTTCCACTTCTGATTTTATTTTGTTGAGCTGGGGTTTGAATTCTTCTCGGGATGAGTCGGGATGAGTATGTAACAATAACTGCTAAATTTAGGGATTCTATTTTAACTTCAAGTATTTCCACCACTTCATTACTGTTATTTAGGAATTCAGTACATATCAGTGAGTCATGTATGTACAAGGCTACACCTCCATGTGATCTATGCGTTCTGTCCGCCCTATGTAGGTTGTAACCAGGAATCCATACCTCACTATCTTCCTGATCTTTAATGCGAGTTTCTGTGAGAGCCGCAAATATAGCGTTTCCTTCTCCTAGCAGGCCCCTAATAAATGGTACTTTGTTCGTGGTTCTATTTTTTAGGCCTTGGATATTTGCAAACAAGATTGGGGAGGGATTGTTTGGAGTACTATGTGTACCTAATAGTCTTCGGGATGTATTTGCCACTCTTGGGAGGCCAGGAGGTGCTCGAGGTGTTCTATGTGCTCTTCCATCTACCTCAGTCTCTTCATCTTTGTCTGCCCTTTCCCTCCTTGCCTTTTTCCTCTGTCTCGTCCTCGCATAGCTAGAGAGTTTTTTGGGCTACCATTCGTGTTAGGTCTAGCATATCTCCAAGTCCCTTTAATATGAAAAGCTGGGCATTTCATATTGTAGCAGGTCTTGTTCTGACAACGACTCCATAAAAAGCTCTGGACCACTTCCTTCTACTCTTACTATACACTTCAGCAACATTTGTGGCCTTTCCTCTAACTTCCACTCTGTGGAATACCATCTCTCCTCTGCAAACCCTGATCTTCTCTTTCTCACCGAAACTCAGGTGTCTCGGACTACTGACAGCAAACCCTTCTCTCTATCCTCATTTTCAAGCCAAAGATGGATGTTGCGTATATGTGTGCAACAATCTCGCTTTCTTTCATGTTCCCAACTTTGACTCTTCTGAATTCTCAACTCTCTGGCTAAAGCTTTCTTGTCATTCTCAAACTAAATATTTCTGTGATGTTTATTTCTCCCCTAATTTTACTGAATATCCAAAATTCTTTGACTATCTAACTTCTAAAGTGGAACACATTCTATCTCTCTCTCCTTTCGCAGAAATCTCCATCCTAGGAGATTTCAACGTTCACCACCGCCAATGGCTCTCCTCTCTTTCCACTGACCAGCCTGGTGAACAAGCCTACATTTTCTCTATTCTAAATGACCTGGAGCAGTTAGTTCAGCAACCTACCCGTATCCCGGATCGCTTCGGAGATCGGCCCATTCTTGACTTATTTCTAACTTCTAACCCTTCTGCTTAAACTGTAAATATTTTCTCTCTTTTGGGCTCCTCCGACCATAAATTTATCTCTGTCGACTGTCCTATCTCTCCGGTACGGCCACCCGATGCTCACAGCCGGCGGCATTGCCGACTGGGAGGCTCTTTGGCAGTACAGTCAGGTCTCGATATACACATGTTTTATATACATGGATTCGTTTGGACGCGGTAACCCCAAAAGTTCCAAAGTCGGCCACAACACGGAAAAAGTCGGGATTATACACGGGTGGCGGCCCAAGCCTAGGTACTGTATATATAAATGATTAAATTTGTTATCTATGCATCAAATATCTGTCTGTCTATCTATCTAATGCATCTATCTCCCTTGTACATAAATATCTGTCTGTTTATCTATCCAATGCATCTATCTCCCCAAGCCTAGGTACTGTATATATAAATGATTAAATTTGTTATCTATGCATCAAATATCTGTCTGTCTATCTATCTAATGCATCTATCTCCCTTGTACATAAATATCTGTCTGTTTATCTATCCAATGCATCTATCTCCCCAAGCCTAGGTACTGTATATATAAATGATTAAAACATTTATTTATCCATCAAATATCTGTCTGTCTATCTATCTAATCCATCTATCTCCCTTGTACATAAATATCTGTCTGTTTATCTATCTAATGCATCTATCTCCCTTATACATAAATATAACTATGTCTTATTTGGTCTTGTTTTAATCTATGAATAATTTCTAATACAATGGAATTGAAAGAAATAATATCCTTCCAGCACACAAATATTAAAATGAAAAAGTCATTACAAATTTCTCCTTTGTCTTTTTAGAAGCTTAAGTCCGTCTCATGTATGTTCGCATTTTATCGATCGCTCAGACCTAGCAACACTCTATCTATCTATCTATTTATCTATCTATCTATCTATCTAATGCATCTATCTATCTCCCTTATACATTAACATAACTATGTCATATTTGGTCTTTTTGTAATCTATGAATAATTTCAAATGCGATGGAATTGAAAAATATAATATCCTTCCAGCACAGATATAAACAAGAAATAAGAAACAGTCAACAAAGGATTTCCCCCTCGTCTTCTCCAGATAGGCGCTGAGCTAATTGGTTGACCCTTCGACCGACCGTCGGATTTCCCTTTATTTATTATTTTTTTTCCATGGTACAGTATATAGGGTGGTCAGTATGGAAGTGAAGAAGTCCTTGCATGACAGTGTGGTAATCCCAACACTAACTTACGGAAGCGAAGCTTGGACATTCGGGAAGAGACTCAGACCAAGAGTGAGAGCAGTGGAAATGAGTTACTTGAGAAGTGCGTGCGGAGTTACATGGAGGGATAGACAGACGAATGAGGAAGTAAGAAGGAGGTGTGGTGTGGAGGTAGATGTGCTGGAAAGTGTGAAAAGGAACAACTTGAGATGGTTCGGCCATATGGAACGTATGGAAAGCGAGAGAATGACTAAGAGGGTGTACGAGAGAGATGTGGAAGGACAGAGAGGGAGAGGTGCACCAAAGGAGAGGTGGAAGGATGGAGTGAGGAAGTACAGTATATGGATGAAGGCAGTGCTGGTTGGGAGGAGGGGCATCGACTGACTGGGGACAGAGGTGCATGAGGGCAGTTTGTTCGTGGCCACCCCCTCGGGGATCACGGCGTCAGGCAATAGATAGATATTTTCGCCTTGAAAGTGTGTCTAAACAAATTGATGGGGAATAATTTTAAATTGGTTTTTATTAACATTTGTGTCATTTTTGCTGATTCTGAGTTGGTGTTTTTTTTTTTTTTTAAATCCCTCATATCGAAAATGATTCACAGATTATATAGAGATCAAATAACATACACTTTTAAGTTTGTTCAATAGTTTTGCATTTTTAACCCTTCCAGCCCGGGTGTCCTTTTATAAGGACACCGCGGCAGATGGGCCGGTACCCGGGTGTCCTTTTAACAGACAGTAAGCTTGAAAGCCTATTCAGCTTGGTCTGAACGCTGTGCGTCCGACGCATGTAAACAAAGCCGATCGTTGCGTCACCGCACCTCCGAAAACAAGAAGGAGACGTCGGATCAATGTTGTTGTTGTGACGTCAGACGAAATTAGTGTCTGAAAAGCTCCGATATTGTCAACATCGCGGAAAAATTAGCTCTACGGAAATTGTCATCACAACTAAACCAGTTGACTTACAGAGCTCTACTCAACGCCAGTCTACAGATTGAAAACCGCACTACTGTACGTTTATAAATGCGTGGGAAATTTCTAGCAGTTAAAATAACAAAGTTACGGTAGCCTAGGCCTTGACGTTTTTCGGCCAAATCGCCCGGGTACCCCACACTGTCCTTAGGAGGGGGAGCCCAGGTCGGAAGGGTTAATAAGGGTCATAACTTCTCTACTTTCTGGTCTATTGAACCATAATAAAGGGAGGGGGACAGGGCCGGATTTACATGTTATGGGGCCCTGGGCACTGGGGATATGCGGGACCCCTGAGCAGGGGTGGGGGGCGAGCGAAGGGAGCCTTTGGAGCTGGGGATTCCGGGGGGGGGCACTGAAAGCCCCCCCCCCCCCATGAGATTTTTTTGAAAAATAAGCACTTTTAGAGGCATTTTGAGGGCTATGGAGAGTGAAATCCTGTAATTAATAATATAAAGTTATACACATGTAACTGTACCTAATTAGGCATTACAGTGGAGCCCCCATCTTCGCTACACCGGTCTTCGTTGATTCAATTCTCGCACCACACACCAAATATTCCCCATTTCAATTCTCGCGCCAAAAGCCTCAATTCTCGCATCAAAATTCCAGCCGAAACCCGAAAAAATAGCAAAAATAACGAAAAACTCGACATAAAACTAGAAAACAAACAAAAACAATAATTTTGTTTTAACATAACGAAAGAATCTGCCAGTAGCTTGCCGTTTAGAGACAAAATCCGAGTGAATCCGAGATCCGATCGTCAAATGCGCAAGATGCCGCCATCTTTGTATGACGTCATCACTAAGCAGACGCTTGCAGTTTAGC
Source organism: Paralithodes platypus (assembly GCA_032716605.1). Taxonomy (NCBI): domain Eukaryota; kingdom Metazoa; phylum Arthropoda; class Malacostraca; order Decapoda; family Lithodidae; genus Paralithodes; species Paralithodes platypus. The sequence goes on from CM064486.1 coordinate 21,431,765, forward strand.
TAGTATCTGTGTTGACAAAACAACCGTTTGCAAGCCTTTTTGTGCCTGAACCCCTTATCTCTCGCGTTTATTATAACCTCTAGTACATCTAGTGATACGGATGGTTGGCCTGGTGGTAGCAATGAAGGAATTTCATGCTCAAAACACAGAGCAAAGACCAGTCCATGTCGGACGAAAGCGATTGAAATGACTAGCCTAGACGATGTTAGCCTAGGCTAGGCTAAATATGACAATGATTTATAATAAAATCTGTGTGGTAAGTAATCTTCTCATAATACGTATTTATACGTCTTTTCCTCATAATATGTATTTATTGGATGTATTTGGGGCGAAATGGGTACTTAAAGGGTGGCTGGACGAATTTAGAACCTAGGCCTAGGCTAGGCCTAAAATTTTTCGCATGATAGAAACAATGCCCAAATCTACAGTATTTATGGTTAGGACTGTCATTTAGCCATGTCTACATTATTATTTACAATGCATAAGATTTAGGCCTAGGCTACTTGATGTAGCCTAGACAAAAAACATGTTTTCATAGCCTAACACTGGGAAAAAGTGCGGTAATTGTTTAGATATTGGGCCTTTTTTTCCTAGTTATTAAAAACTTATTCTATGGTGTATTATATGATACAGTATAATGCAGAAAATTTAATTTGTGTACAATAAAACATGTTTTCATAGGCAAAAAATAGAAAAAGACGCAAATTTTGGCATGAGCACGGAACCGATTGAATTTTCCCCATAAGAACAGTGCCCCGATCTTGGCTGTTTCAATCCTAGCTCCATTTCTGCGGAACCGATTAGCAGCTAGGATGGGGGCTCCACTGTATAGGCATGGCAAGAGCAAAACATTGTGTAATTTGCGATAAAACATATTTCAGAAATCAAAATGCACACATAGTCACACACCCATTAAGACATTGACATTAGAGTACAGTACTGTATTGTAATGTACTGTAGAGTATAGTGTGTGTATATGTGAGTGCTGTGCATGTGAGTTTGTGCTTTATACCATAACTATTGTATACGGCAGTGAATCAGTGATCCTATGTACAGTAATTGATATATACTGTAGTTACTTCTTTCGCATGTTTTCTTTCATTCGCATATGTTTTCTTTCATAAATCTTAATGTTATAGAAGTAAAAATAAATGGTTAACTTTTTGGAATACTGATAGGAATTTTATAATGTAAACATTAGTTAAGAATTGTGAAAGTACAGTAAAAGTCCTTTAATCCGACGACCGATGATTCGAATCTTCCAATAGTCCGAATTTTTCAATTTGAGGCCAAATCCGAATTCACCCGATGGTCCGAATTTCAAGAAGTCCCAAAGTCCCCTTTTTGAGGCATTAGTCCACTCAAATGACACATAATGGAGCACACACATATCATATGTTCATGAATTCACTTTAAAAGTTTACCATTGTCATTGTAGCCTATTACCTACTTCAAAACATTCAGATTAATGGTTAAAGGAAGCTACTGATATAAACGTAAACACCACATCGTCTGCTAGAGAGTTTGTTTTGCTCTTGAACGCATCCTTGGGACGCTCCGATGCGCTACTGGCTTGCACCGCATTTTCTGCAAGCGCATTCAGTCTTGAGCTTGAAAACGCACCTTTGGACGTTCCGATACGCTACTATTTATAGTTCAGTGATCGGAGCGTCCCAAGGGTGCTTTCAAGACAACAAGACAAGGGTGCTTTCAATACAATATAATATAACAGAGCACGTCACAAAAGGAAAATTACAAGAACCTCTCAGGGAAGTGCCGTTGTTAAGGCATTACTTCCCGAACCACATCTGATCTGATCTTCAAGAGCAAGACAAACTCGCTAGTAGACGATGCGGACATATGGTGTTTACGTTTATATCAGCAGATTCCTTTGACCATTAATCTGAATGTTTTGAAGTAGGTAATAGGCCACAATGACAATGGTAAACTTTTGAAGTGATTTCATGAACATATGATATGTGTGTGTGTCATTTGGGTGGCCTAATGCCTCAATGTTTTCGTCAGGCCATTAATACACAGGTTCATAGGGGTAAAGTCCGATAATCCGAAAAATCCACTAATCCGAACGAGGGCCGGTCCGCTGCCCTTCGGATTAACGGAAGTTTACTGTATATATAGACTGTATAGCTACAATGTATTAAATATAATGCAGGTGATGTGAGATAAGAGAGTATAAAGCAAAGAAAAAAGAGCTAAATACATAATTATAACTAGCAGCATGATCATCAATCCTAAACTTATATCTTCTGCAAAATTAGTTAAGAAATGTGAAAGTATTGCTACACTTTACTAAATATAATGCAGGTGATGTGAGATAAGAAAGTATAAAGCAAAGCAAATACTGTAGAGCTAAATACATAATTATAACTAGCAGCATGATCATCAATCCTAAACTTATCTCTCCCGCAAAATTAATTAAGAATTGTGAAAGTATTGCTACAATTTACTAAATATTAAGTTCGGTAATGTCGGTACATTAGCTGCCAGATCTGGACATGGATTCAAGTTTCAATACCAAAATCATCCCTCGAAAAAAATAAAAATAAAAATATGCAGGCACGCGGGGCCCCTATTTGTGCGGGGCCCTTTGTGCCCTGCTCTAAATCCGGCCCTGGAGGGGGAGGGAGGGAGCACCCCCGACTGTGACAACAAGTCTGATGATGATAATGATATTATGGACAATATTTCTGTGTTCTCTGGTTTCGATGAGGACGATGAACATGCTGGGGAACCTGGAGGGGCCGATGTGCGAGCTGTAGCACAAGGCTTATCAACTTAATCACAGTAACGGGGTCAGGGTTGGGGCCGGGACGGGACGAGAAGAGTACAGCGGCAGGGATATCTACCGAACGTCAACACATCTCTATCCACACAAATAGGTCAGTAACAGGTCCAAAACAGTTCTTATTGATGCTTAATGTATTCTATGTTGTCATATATGATGTTGGTGGTATAATGTAATATAAGTCGGCAGAAGGTGGGCAAAAAGGGCCAAACGGGGGACTTTGGGAAAGTGGCTGGAACAAATAAATTAATTCCCATAAGGCCTGTTATTTCTAAAATACGGGCACACGGTACGAATTAACCGCGTATATCGAGACCTGACTGTATACAGTATAGAGATATATATATAAAGGAGGAGATTGTAAGCACTAGTCGTTAAGGTAAGTACTCCCGGGGAGAGCTTTAGGTAGAGTATAACGATTGCTAGACATCCTGTTTCACCACCTTGTCTCCTTGGCTGTTTTTGTCTGTGCCTCAGTTACACAGAGCAATTTTAGCTTGATCTTAAGATACACACACTTTTGCTTTCTAACATAAAACCACAAGCGCTGCACACCCTACACTAAATTAACTCTTTTCCAATTTCATATTTTGGCGTAGGGATGTGGCGACCCCACCGACTGCCTCTTTGGTGGTGCAATCAGCTTCTGTAGCAGTGGACCACTGGTTGGTGTCTTCAAAACATTCCTGTGCTTGGTATGCTTCCAGCCAGGGCCCCACTGGGGTAAATAAAATAGCAAAACAGTGGTGAAACTGCTCTGGGTCTGCTCCTTCAGTGCTAAGGGTCATAATCCATTTAGTGGAAATGGCACTGTGGAGTGGGTCAGTGGGGGCATGTCTGTGAGCCTGGAGGCAGTTTCTGCCATGGCAATCCCTTTTGGGGAGCTTGATGATGATGATATATAAAAATATTGATTTAGTAGTAGTCTCTACGTTATCCAACGTAGGGCTATTAAGTTCAGCTGCTCGTAGAGCGGGCCGATTTATCGGTACTACGTGTGCAGTCCAATATCTTCTAGAGTACCCAGTAGCACCTACAAATCTCTACTAGGTACGTTGAACACACTTCGAGACTACTACTACTATAGGTAGGGTAGAAAAAATTAAAAGAATTGCCCACTAAATCTAGCTTCCCTCTGGGCGCATACACGAACTCCACATACCTGCTTCCAGCCAGGAAACTTCATCAGTCTCTGCACACCCTCGTTCCGTACTGCCGCGATTTTGTGTTGCTCGTGTGTGTATTTTTCCACCCCCTTCGCTTCTTTATGTGAGTTGTGAGCCTTTTCAGGGCTTTTGAAGTTTTAGAAGAATGATTCTGTGATGTAGACTTGCTTTTATGGGGAAAATCAGGTTGTTTCGAGGATGTTTAGAGAACAGGAGACTTTTTGTTTACATGTTGGGGGGTAATTTTGCTCAGCACCGCATAGCTGTAGTCGGGGAACTATTCCTAGCCTAACTTTTTCTATTTTGTGTGTTAATTTTCACTTTTTTCTTATGTAACATCAATTTTTGTGGATTACAGGCAGTTCTTGCATTGTTCACCAGTTTTACTGCTTCATTAAGGGTATTTTGCACTGCCTTATGTGATGTGTTTTCGGTGAATAAGGTGCGTGTCTTGGCATTTTGAGGTATACTTGAGTTGGACTTTTGAATTCTTCTGTTTGAGTATGGGGCAAATGCCTTTATTCTCTTACACCTGCTGCTTTATTGGGCCACCACCCATTACAGCACTCTTCCCTTGTCTTACACCGACGTGTGGAAAGCTGGTCCAACTTTTAGTCTGCATCGCCATGCTCACACTTTGCCGATTCCTTATGGTCGCTCTGATCCCACCGATCCGGCGACATAGTGTCTGGCAACAGTGTGCCTAGCCTAACTTTTTACGAATTCAGGGGTTTTCGTTTCACTGTTAACATAATTGTTTTTGGTGTTTTGGGCAGTATTTTTTAGCTTTGATGCATAGGTTGTTTTCACTTAGGGTTGGACACTGCCTTTAGTGTGTTTTCCTCTTTCTGATAACCTTTATGTACCTATGCTTGATCACTAGTATACCTAGTGCCTGCTGCTTGTGGTGGCCCACTCCCCACTTCAAGCACACCTACTAGTCTTACACCGGCTAGAATAGGTTTGTGGCTCTAGTTAGTTGGCTTACATGTAAATTCTTTAGGTCCACCCACTCCCTTAACTCAGGGGGTGGTTCGGTCCTAGACTTACGTGTCCGAGATCCGCTAACTTGGCGGCACGCGTACTTGTGTCCCATTTGAACTGGTGGTCCCTGCTCTACCGGCGAATGGACCCGTATGTATACTTCCGCTCCACTCGCGGTTGTACCCCTGTGACCCGTATATAAACCGCGGCCCCGCTCTTATACAGGCGGTTGGTCGTGCTTATATCACACCCTAACCCCACCTATCCACCCCTGGGTGCAGCTACTGGGTTGCTCAAACTCCATTTTTTCTTCCAGCCTGCTCATCGGTCCGAACCCCCCGCGTCCCTTGTGCTCTGCAGGTGTACAGTTCCGCCTCTTGGGCGGTAGTGTCCGTTCCTGCTACTGGGCGGAAAAGTCCAAGCCTGCTCCTACCTGCTGCCTCCAACTTTGCTACCACCTTCCAACCTTCTACTGGGTTGTCAGGTAATAGCTTAGGCCCTTTTTGGTGGTGGGGTGTTTACCCTTTGTGGAGAAGGGTGTCATGTTCCCTAGGGTTGGACCCCATTCTGGTGTGGGCTCCAGCTCTGGTGCTCACGGTTTTGTGTGTGGGGTTTCTGCACCTTCCTGTACCATGAAAATATTTGCTATACTGCACAATACTTGTCATTTCTGCTATATTTGTGAGTTATATGCTATACAGTACTGCTATATTGCTCTCGACACTTTTTTCACTTCCACTAGTTCTAACAGTCCCCCTTTTTCTAGCCCTCACAATGCCACCCAGCCGCTGCTTCCGCCCCACCTGTCCTTGGGATGCCATGTAGGGACATGAGGAATGTTGCCTCCACACGGCGTGCTGTACAACTGATGTGTACGACCCTCACCGTTGTGGAGTTTGCCTTATTGACCTGCTGGATCTCGAGCGCCTGTCTGATTTTGTGGAAGTGGGGCGCGCTCGTGCATCTCTCCGAGCCACCTAGTTCACCATCTCCCGCCATGTGCGGGAAGTTCTGCACCGTGCCCCCTCCTTCTGGGAAGATACTGTGCGGGTACTCCTGGGCGCTGAGGCTCCCTTGTCTGGCCGTCACCGCCCTTCTGCCCTTGCCGGTCCCAGTGGGGCTGCCCCTCGCCTCCCCCCCAGGGAGCGGGCCCCAGATCGGCGGCAGCCTCAGGAGGACAGTGAGGAGTTGCTCGAGGATGAGGTCTCGGAGAGGACGGCCTGGTTTCTGAGGCCTACCATTCCCCATCTTCAGACTCTTCCCCTGTTCGAGGGCGCAGGCGTAACAGTGGGGAGATATCTCTTTCACTGTCTCCTCCTACGACCGGTTTAGCTGCGGAAGTCGGGGTCCTCAGGCAGGAGATGTCTTCCATGCAGGCCTCCATGGCCTCAATTAGAGCAGGCATCCTGGAGGACGTCAAGGCAGCTATGGCTCAGCAGGGGGCTCCTAACCTTGTCCTCCTCCGGCGTCTGTGGTGGCTCCCTTGCCCCCTCTTAACAGCTGATCTCCCCATCCGTCCCCGCTGATACTCCCATCACCTCTCCTACTCTGTCGCCAGCTCCTACACCGCCACCTACTTTCATCCTGCCGGGGATGGGCCTGGATTTGGTCTCTCAGCCCCTCTCTGTCTCCGCCCTCTCCAAGTTCCGCATCCCCAAGAGGAAGCTCCCATTCCTCTATGAGGATTGTGTGGCTTGGCGGACGGTCACTGCCACCCACCAGGAGAGGGCGGTTGATCTCCCGCATGGTGAGAGGGCGGTTCCAGAAGGCTGGACTGTGCAGGTCAACGCTAAACACGCCTTCTGGACCGTTAATGCAGAGGGCCTGGTTCCTGAGGTGGACGTGAGGGTGTATCCAAGCCAGCAGGATATGCAGTTTTTACCTACCGGCCCTCAGTTGTACCCTCCACTGTCACAAATCCTTGGGCGGACTATTCCCCCACTGACATCTATGCGGACGTCAACAACCTGGCGGCGATCTCAGGGGTCAACCGTCTACAGAATGAGCGCGACAAGGACAGGGTCCTCATGCTGCAGCTGCCTCATTGGGGTGCGGGCCCCTGGGAAGAGTGGCTGGAGGAGGCTGTGGAGTTTGGCCGGAAGTCTTCGGAGGGGCCTTCCACCATCCCCCCTCCGGAGTCCATGTTCGTGTCTGGACTGGTCCTGGGGTCGTCTGGCTTTCCTGAACGGGCATGGACATGGATCAACGCGCCGAAGCTCTCCGTAGATGCTCTCCCATGCCCCTTCTTCACGGACCCTGACAAGCCGGCCATAGAGCGGGACTTCCGACTCCGCCAACGCTTGGGCCGTCAACTCTCCTCCCTCCTCAACCAACTGGAGCTGGCCGAGGTTATGCTGCGCCTGATTGAAGCCATGCCGCCTGGAGACCACCAGCAGGGATATGAGCATGTGAGGCGGGTATACCTCCAACTGCCCCTCAATGGTGTTGTCGACATCCGCCACTCCCTTCACGAGGCCACTCGTTGCAGGCAAGCCCTCCGGGTTGCCTTCTGCAAAAAAGCATCCTCCGACGTCAAGACCCGTCTCCTCTTGACCGAGCTGTTTTCACCAGGCTTGTTCAAGGAGGCGGCTTGGAGGGTGGCTTATTTGCAAGCTGCAGGAGACTCCTGTGCCTCCCAAAGGAAGGACGCGGAAAAGCCCTCGTCGTCCTCTACCACCCGCGGTCGTGGGGGCCGGGCTGGTCTGTAGAGGGGTTGCAAGTCGTTCGACTCTGGAAGAGGCAAAGGCCATGGGGGACAAGGATCCACGTCCTTCCGCGCCTACAGGTCCCTGGATCGCCGTCCCCGTCAAGAGGGTGCACGGCAGTGGCAGCGTCCAGGAACCTCCTCTTCGAGAATAGCGCCCCGGCAGGTGGAGGACAGGCCGGCGCGTGAGTACCGTCCACCGTTTCGGGGGGTCGGACGTGATGGTCAGTTCCACCACGACAAGTCCAAGAGGGACTTCATGCCAAAAAAAATTGTAGTTCCTCCTGGGCAGTCCCCTCTCCCTCTCCCCAACTGTCTCCTCGAATCGGTGATGGGCATCACTGAAGGCGCCCGCACCGGCTTCTTCCGCCCACACTACCGACGCTGGCCCCGTCGGTCGTGGGCTCGTCGGGTGGTGAAGCGGGGTTTGTCCTGGAGGTGGAGGTCCCAGCCTCCTCTCAGGCGCCCTCCCCGACATCGACCAGTGTCTCAGGAAGTGTGGGCGAAGTGATACGGTCCATGCATGAGGGAGGTGTAATCACCGAAGTATATATCTATGTTTGCTGATGATGCAAAATTAATGAAGCATATTACAAGTAGGAGTAGTTGTGAAGAATTACAGAGAGACCTAGATAAAATATATGAGTGGAGTCAAACTTGGAAAATGGAATTCAACACGAGAAAGTGTCATGTTCTTGAGATGGGAAAAAGTAAATATAGACCTTCTTGGGAATATAAAATAGGAGATGAAATAATTAGTAAAGCTGGGAAAGAAAGACCTAGGGGTAGTTATGGCAGATAGCTTGTCACCTGAACAGCATATAAATAAAATAACTGGTGAAACCTACAGTATGCAGTGTTGACTAACATAGAATAGCTCTGAATTATTTAGATGAAGAGATGTTAGCAAAAATAATAGGGACAATAATACGACCAAGACTGGAGTATGCAGCAGTGGTGTGGTCTCCACACCTTATAAAACATAATAAAAAAATGGAGAGTTCAGAGAGTTGCCACTAAGATGATAGGTAGCCTTAGAGACCTGCCATAGGTCAGGCAGGTCATTTGAGCATAAATCCAAAGACGTTATCCTAACCCTTTACAATTCCTTAGTCCGCCCTCTTCTGGAATACTGCGTTCAATGCTGGTGCCCTTATTACCAAAAAGACATAAACAAGCTAGAACGAGTTCAACGTAGAGTTACCAAAATGATACCTAGCCTAAAGAACAAACCATACGAAGAGCGTCTTAGAGAATTAAATCTATTTCCTTTAACCCAGCGCAGATTAAGAGGTGACTTAATTCAAGTGTTCAAAATCATCAAAGGCATCGACAATATGAACTGTAGTAAGTACTTCACTATCGACCAATCTAATTACACGCGGGGAAACGGTTGCAAAATTATTGGTAAATCTTTTAACTCACACGAATCTAAGAATTTTTTCTTCAATCGAGTTGTCAACTTGTGGAATGGGCTTCCCCGAGACGTTATAGACTGCAGCACCGTTGATTCATTTAAACTCCGCCTAGCAAATATCTCGCATCAAACCCGCGACTGACTGCGTTTGTAAATTAATAACTTTATTTTATCCTCCCCTCAGTTACTAACCCATATGTCCCCTACTAACTTCCTAGTCCTGCCACAGACATTAGTTCCAGGGCAGTAGTTCCCTTTCCAATGTTCCCTTACCCACTCTAAACCACTGTTTGGACACTTGATCCTCAGTGTTTTGGAGGACAAGCAGCCTAGAAGGGTCACTAGACCTGTTGTTGCTTGATTTCCTTTGTACTCCTTTGTACTTTGTACTCCATATGAGGAGAGATTGGAGAGGCTAAAGCTGCCAACGCTGAGGAAGAGGAGAGAGAGAGGTCACATGATCATGATGTTTAAGTGTGTGAAAGGTTTTGAGAAGATCGATAAGGGAGATTTTGTGGTGAGGGACGAGGGAAGAACCAGGGGTCATGAATGTAAGTTGAGGAAAGTTGTATGTAAGTCTGATGTAAGGAAGTTCAGCTTCCCGTATAGAAGCATTGATTGTTGGAATAAGTTGGATGGGGGGGTGGTGGGAGCAAGAAATATCCAAACTTTTAAAGCAAAATTGGATAAATGTAGAGAGAGAGACAGGACAACACGAGCTTAGGCTCAAATCCTGTATACTACAATTAGGTGAGTACACCAAAAGGTATTTCTTTCTCATGTTCTTCTGGTACCCAAGAAGGACTGCGATGCGATGCGGCCAGTGGTAGATCTGTCGGTGCTCAACTGGCATAATGTGAACTAGAGATGGACTGAATATTTGTTTCGTATTCGTATGTGCGAATATTCGCTATGTTTTTCAATATTCGTATTCGTATTCGCATTTCCATTCATAGCTATTTGCAACATGCGAATATTTTCACGAAACCAATAGAAGATATACAAAATTTAAAATATTACATTTTAAAGCTTGTGTTCGCTTGTACGATGTCGGGGAAAGGCATGCTTCTTTATTAAACCCTCTAAGTACCATAGTATGTGAATGTTTTTCAAACTATATTTTTTTTTTTTTTTTTTTCTATGTGATTGAGGTAGGCAAAAGGCAGAATTGCCTATAGCGAGTGCCTCCCCCATAGTTGAAAGAGTGACAGGGCCAAAATCAAGGGACGATCGAGCCAAAATGCCTGGACACACGGAGTTTGAAGCAATTTAAGTCATAGGAAGAGGGAAAGACTGATTCTTGGAGAGAGTTCCAGAGCTCAGCTGTTGAGTAGAAGAAAGTTTGAGAGTAACGTTTCACTCTTTGGTTAGAGAGTTGCACAGAGTAGGGGTGGGATTGAGTTGCAAGACAGGTACCACATGCCCTACGTAAAGGAGGTGGTATGCACTGGGAAAGATCTGAGGAACACTGATTATTATAGTAGCGATAGAATAGCGAGAGAGTTGCAACATTGCGGCGGAGAGAGAGAGATTGCAGAGAGTTGGTGAGTGGATGGGAGTTAATGATACGAAAGGCCTTCCTTTCAACTTTGTCTAGGAGAGCGGTGTGAGAGGAACCTCCCCACACATGTGAACAATACTCAATACAAGGACGCACTATGCCCCTGTAAAGAGCAAGAAGCTGTGCAGGGGAAAAGAACCCCCTAAGGCGGTTGAGCACACCCAGCTTCTGGGAGGCTGCCTTAGCAAGACTGGTAATATGGTCCTTCCAAATGAGAGCAGAAGAAAAAGAGACACCAAGAATATTGAGAGAAGATGAAGGGTTGATTTTTGTATTGTTGAAGAATAAGGGGTAGTCCGCTGGGAGATCCTGACGGGTAGATAGATGGATAAATTGGGTTTTGGAAGCATTAAAGGTAACAAGGTTTTCTCTGCCCCAATTGGAGATAGTATTTAGATCAGAATTTAAGAGTTCTATGGCTTCATTACGTTTGTCGTTAAGGGATTGCTGGCTGGGGCGTTCTGAAAAACTAATGGAGTAGTGTAAGGTTGAGTCGTCTGCGTATGAATGGATGGGAATTAAGGTACTGTACAGTTACCCGCTGAGCCCCAGCTAGTTATTAATAAATGTACAGTACCACCAGGGCCCAGCAGGTTTTGATTTTTTTTTTATTCCAGAAACAATAGCGAATGGGTTAGGAATGAAGGAAAAAAAAAAATGTCATAAAGTGCAAAAAATGGTCCTACAGAGCCCCCGAAAACGGATTTTACAAGAGTAAAAATTTTAAGGCAATTTCCCCCAAAAAACATGTTTTTGCGCGCTCACGCGGTTGGACTTTCAGAGTTTTCAACCATCGGCATGGGTGCGTGGCATACATACACAGTTCCCATACAAATCTGAGCCCTCAGGGTGCCATAGGACCGGACCGGCCAGGACGCAAACGTTGCGTCGCTGGGTTCTGGTGATCGAACATTGCCGACGCAACACGTGCGACGCTGGGTCTCAGCGGTTTAAGATCATTTATAAAAATTAGAAAGAGAATAGGAGATAGGACAGAGCCCTGAGGAACACCAGAGTTTATAGGGTGAGGAAGTGAACAATGGCCGTCCACAACCGCGGCTATGGAACGGCCGGAAAGGAAATTAGAGACAAAGGCACAGATGGAGGGATAGAAACCGAAGGAGGGTAGTTTAGAAATTAAAGATTTGTGCCAGACTCTATCGAAAGCTTTCGATATGTCTAGTGCAATAGAAAAAGTCTCACCGAAGTCCCGAAAGGAGGATGACCAGGAGTTAGTAAGATATGAAAGATCACCAGTAGAGCGACCCTTAACCCTTCCTACCCGGTCTGCCTTAGGTAAGGACAGCTTGAAAGAAGGGCCGCTACCCGGTATGCCTTACCTAAGGCAGCAGCTTAATAGCCTAATTAAGCTTGGTCTGAACGCCGTGCGTACGACGTATGTCAACAAACCCAAGCGTTGCGTCACCGCACCTCTGAAAACAAGAAGGAGAAGACTCTTCAATGTTATTGTTCTGACGTCAGACAAAATTAGTGTCTGAAAAGCCCCCATATTGGCAACATCTCTGCAATATTGGCTCCACTGAAATCGTCATCACAACTGAACCAGTTGACTTACAGAGCTCTACTCAACGCCAAAATACAGATTGAAAACCGCACTACGATTATAGATGAGTGGGAAAGCTCTAGCAGTGAAAATAAACATAAATATGGTAGCCTAGCCCTAGACGTTTTTCAGCCATTTCGCCCGGGTAGGGGCGACCGTCATTGGGTAAGACAGCCCGGGTAGGAAGGGTTAAGGAAGCCATACTGGCGATCTGAGAGCAGATTATGAGAAGAGAAATGCTGAAGAAATTTGGAAGCAAGAATAGTTTCAAAAACTTTAGAAAGACAAGAGATGAGAGCAATTGGACAATAGTTGGAGGGTTGAGAGCGGTCACCCTTCTTTGGGACAGGTTGAATGTGAGCAAACTTCCAGCATGAAGGGAAGACAGAGGATAGACAGAGACGAAAGAGTTTGCCTAGGCAGGGAGTCAGCACGGAAGCACAGTTTTTGAGAACAACAGGAGGAATACCGTCCGGACCGTAAGCCTTATTAGTGTTAAGCCCAGAGAGGGTAGAAAGTACATCTTTAGAAGAGATTAGGATATTAGGCATAAGTAAGAGAGAGGAGGGTGGAGAGGGAGGAATAGCACCGGAATCATCCAAGGTGGAGTTTCTAGCAAAAGTTTGAGCGAAGAGTTTAGCTTTGTCAGAGGAAGAAGTGATGGTTGTACAGTACCATCAGAGTGGGAAAGGGGAGGGAAAGACGAGGAAGAGAAATTGTTGGAGAGGTTTCTGGCTAGATGCCAGAAAGCTTGGGAAGAGCTAGAGTTGGATAGTTCAGTGCATTTATTATTGATGAAAGTGTTTGGCAAGTCGAAGAACAGATTTGGCTTGATTCCGGGCAGAAACATAGGAAGAATGAGAGTCTTGAGTTTTAAGGCGACGGTACCGTTTGAATGCTTCCTCCTTATTGCGGACAGCAGTAGAACAGGGGTGAGTAAACCAACATTTTTTAGCATTAGTCTGAGAGAAAGAGAATGGAATGTATGCTTCCATGCCCGATAGGATTACCTCGGTAATGCGTTCAGCACTCTCCGAGGGTCCCCGGCCACGGAAGCAGAAATCATTCCATGGGAAATCAAAGAAGTACTGCCGGAGAGCCTCCCAGTCGGCAGCGCCAAAGTACCACAAGCGCCGCCGGCTAGGAGGATCGGGTGGCCGTACTGGAGATAGGACAGGTGACAGAGATAAGTTTATGGTCGGAGGAGCCCAAAGGAGAGAAAAGATCGACAGTATAAGAAGAAGGGTTAGAAGTTAGAAACAAGTCAAGAATGTTGGGCCGATCTCCCGGATCGCATCGATCCGGGAGGGTTGCTGAACTAACTGCTCTAGGTCATTTAGGATAGAAAAGACGTAGGCTTGTTCACCAGGTGGATCAGTAGTGTGAGAGGAGAGCCATTGGCGGTGGTGAACGTTGAAATCTCCTAAAATGGAGATTTCTGAGAAAGGAGAAATGGATAGAATGTGTTCCACTGTAGAGTTTAAATAGTCAAAGAATTTGGGAAAGTTGGTAGAGTTAGGGGAAAGATAGACAGCACAGAAATATTTAGTAAGAGAATGACAGGAAAGTTTGAGCCATAAAGTTGTGAATTCAGAGGAGTCGAAATCGGGAACACGAGAGCAAGTGAGTTTGTTGTGCACATATGCACAACATCCGCCTTTGGCTTTGAAACTAGGATAGAGAAAGTAGGAGGATACAGAGAAGGGGCTGCTGGATGTTGCTACAGACACCTGAGTTTCGGTGAGGAAGAGAAGATCAGGTTTGTAGGAGGAGAGATGGTGTTCAACAGAGTGAAAGTTAGAGGAAAGTCCGCGAATGTTGCAGAAATTAATAGAAAGAGTAACAGGCCGAGGTCCAGGTAATTTTGTAGGGTCGTCAGGGGATGGTCGGTCGGGTGTGGGGGCATTTATGGTCCCCCCCCCCCATGGGGACTCCAAGGCTGGGCAAGAATTCATAATTTTGTTTTTTTAAATTTTAGTGTGGAGGAATGAAGTGTGGTGTGCATGTTTAGTGTAGTGAAGTGGATAGGAGGAGGAGGTGTTTGTGAGAGCTAGCTGGATTGTTCTCAGTGTAAATGAGGCACAAAGAAAATCAGTAAGAGAGGCCAAGCAAATGAAACAGGAGTTCCAGCGACTCTTTATCACATGCCTATAACCTCACCTGGGTCTAGCCCTGATCGATTGGTGCCTACAATCTCCCCACAATGGAACTGAAATTGTGTACATCGACTTCCAAACCAATCTGATGATCTCTGAACTTTGAAATAATTGTAATAGTTCCAAAATCTGACCTTGTTCATTATAACGGAATAAATGGTTTTGGTACAATGTTGCCAATGTACCGGCTACCGCTAGATCCAGCGAATCACTTCTATCACTTCCATCTAGCGACATCAAGATGTGATGAATTCTAGCAATATTCAAGTTATGTTCCCTATTTTAAGGAATTTAGAGATTTTTCGATTGTTAAAGATTATTCTAGATACTTCAACATATGTTTTCTAGTGACATACAAGTTGTTAGTGTCTGGTGACTATTTAGCGATTTGTCAATGCTATTCTAGCATACATTTGTGCTTTAGTTTATCAAGCATTGTTTAATATATTTGCCCTATTTCTCCAGAAGACTTCCTACATGATATAGTGTATTGTTTTAGTGATAATTAAATATTATACAGGGCTATTTTAAGTTGGCTGATGATTATGAAACAGTAATATGCTGGACGATGAGAATACTGTATGTAAACATGTCTCGGATATCACTGATAATTTTTGGCATTTTCTGCCAAAAGCCCAATGGCTAATCAGTGGTGGTAACGAAACACGCAGCTTTACACATTCACATCATTGGCTTCCGGTAATTAATTTCATAGTACAGGTAATTTAATTAACGTTTGTTGGTGATATAAAAAGAATTACCAGTTCTTGAAGGATGACAATTTCATCCTTCAAGAAAGATTGAAATATTCGCTATTCGTATTTGCGAATGTTACCAACAAAAATTTGTATTCGTATTCGTATTCGCTAATAGTGAAAATTGATATTCGTTCCATCTCTATATTGTGAACACCCATTTCAGAATATTGACAGTCAATCAAGTGCGACTGGCACTCAGACCCATGTCTTGGGTGGTGACTCTGGACCTGAAAGATGCTTATTAGCATGTGCCGATGGCTCCTCGGTTCCAGGATTACCTAGCTCTCCAGTCAGGTCAACAGGTGTTCACGTTCGACAGACTACCATTCGGTCTCAACATCGCCCGCGGGTCTTTACGAAACTTGTAAAATCCTCTGCTTCGGCAGGGGATTCAGATCCTGTTTTACTTGGACGATTAGCTCATCGCCGCAGACTCTCTCCATCACAATGTGTACAGGACACGCTCACAGTAGTCAAACATCACAAACCTAGGGTTCAGACTAAACATTCCCAAGTCGTGCCTCACGTCGTCGCAAGAAGTGACGTGGGTGGGCCTGCACTGGGACCCCCCTAGGCTAAACTAACTTTTATTTTATTCCTTTAATGTACTTGTGGGGTTCTCGGGCAGTGTTTAGCTTTGTTACTAGGTTCTTTCACTCAGGGATTGACGCTGCCCTAGTGATTTATCTTTTATGTGTTTTGTGTAACTAAGCTAGGCCTGTTTTTTACCTTGAGCGGACCAAGTCGGAATGGGCCACACAGGTCCTTTCCTTCTATTTTCCTCTTGTCTCTACTGACTTGGTGGTTATGGTCTTATACACTCTTGTTAAAATTCTCGCCTTTATGTTTTGTGTACTAAGCTTATAGTTTTTTTGCCTTGAGCTGACCGCAGTTGGGATGGTCCATACAGGACCTTTCCTCCTTCTCCTCTTGTCTCAACTGACTTGGAGGTCTGGGTCTCGTCGCTCTTGTTAAAATTCTCGCTTTTCTTACATTTTAACTGTTTCTGTTCTTCCCCTGCCTGTGTTTACTTGAGCATAGGGGGGGGGGGGGGGGGATGTCTGGAAACTGTAAGGGCCCCACTCACAGGGAGGCTAGGCTTGGACAAGTTGACTCGACATTCGTGTTTACACACGTTTTTTTGCCACACAGGCAGGGGGGGTCTTCAGCTTGACAAGTTGACTCGATATTCGTGTTTACACACGTTTTTTCGCCACACAGGCGAGGGTCTCCTGGTGTCCTCGGCTCCTTCATCTTTTCTAGAATTCCGCTCTACAAGCGGTTATTCTCCTTTTGATGTACCCTGTGCCATGTATCAAGGAATCGGCCACATAGCCTTTTTCCTTGTTTATTGATATTGTTGGAGCCCTGTCTACATGTTATGCCCTTTGACTAACTGTACCTGGACATGGCTGTTTCCTATCGCTTGTGTCCTCCTTCTGTGCCTAGTTTCCGCCCTACAGGTGGCCTTCTAGTATACTAGGTGGACTCAGGGACCTGTTGAAAAGTCCTAGGACTCTGCCCAAAGTGGTGATTGTCCTATGTGTATTGGATTCCCTCCCCCCCCTATTTCTACTAATTGGGTAGCTCACACTTGACTTTTTTCCTTCCCGCTTGTGCCCGCTCTACTGCCGGCCATACCTGACCCATCACCGCTGCGCTCCTTCCTACCTCTGCTCCTACAGAGGGTTCTCAGGTATTTTGAACGGGGGTCTCTTTTCCCCAAATGGATTTTGTACCTGTTCACCAGGGTTGGGTCTTGATAAGGGGCTTGTCCCAGCCCTGGTGTTTATGGTCTACGCCTACGGTGTGGGTGGCTGTACTTGACTTTCCTAGTTATCATTGCTACTTGGCATATTCATGGATATTGTCTTACTTGGGTGTCCCATATATATTGGCTATATTGCCTCATATTTTTACCCTGTCTCACCTCCACTGGTGTGTACCGCTCCCCCAATTTTCAGTGACATGATGCCGGCTCCTCCCTGATTCCGTCCGACTTGCAATCGGTCGGCCATGCTGGGCCATCGGGGATGATGCCCCACACGGCCTGCTACGGCAAGGATGTCTACGACCCCCCGCCGATGTGGAGTTTGTCTCTCCGCCCTTCAACTCCTGGAATCGCACCCTGCATCGGAGGAAGGACAACGGGCCAAGAGGTTTCTCCGTCAATCATGGGATATCATCTTCCGTTACGTACGCCTTGCCTCTGCCCTGTGTCCAGCCCTCTCCTCTCCATTCCCAGTTCGGTCTCACTGATGTCCTCGAGGTGGATCGGGGGGATGGGGGGGGGGGGGGGCACACACATTCCCTTGACAAGTTGACTCGACATTCGTGTTTACATGCGTTTTTTGCCACACAGGCGAGGGTCTCCTGGTGTCCTCTGGCTCAATAACTTCAATACGAAGTATTCTTCCTAATTTACCGCTTTATTTACACATAATAGTAATTGGCGCTTACACAATATCAGAATGCATCTGTGAACGAAGTCTTCATGGAATATGTCACGAAATGACTGAGAATTAACGTACTGTATATATATATATTCGAGCAAGGCAAATGTCTGGTGTTAGTTGGCAACTCGATCTGTGTGTATTACCATACCTAAGACCGTCAGTTTGTTTCACCAATTTTCGCTTCGTCTCTTATATTTTCGTACGGTAAGATAACTTTTAAATAAACTCATGATCTCTCTGTTTTACCTAATTTATCGTGTATGTACTTACAATATATAGTAAGAATATTCAGGTATGTAAAAATAGTTGTATGCACAGTTCATTCATTTATTAAATTAAAATTGTACTCGGCTATTATCGGTCGATCAGCTGTTTCCCAACTGGGCCTCCCCAGCCTCCCCTCCCCTTCATTGACGAAACTTGATCGTCCTCACCCCTCATCTTCATCACAGCGATCTTCCTTTCTTTTCTATTGGTCCTAGTATACTGTCTGATGGCGTAATGGGTTTCCAAATGTAAGGATCTTCTAAACAAATGTAAGGATATATTTCGTCCTGCTTTTTTGTGGCTTTCCCTAAAAGAAAGGAAGCCGATACAAAGGCGTGGCTGGGCCGACCCCCATAAAAAAAAGAAGAAGAAGACAGGAGTCGATTCCCAAATACAATTGTATTTTTTCCGGCTATATGGATTATTTATTTATTTTTTATTTTTTATGGCTATACTGTATATAGGCCCTATATGGATTATTATTATTATTATTATTTTTTTTTTTTCTATGTGATTGAGGGAGGCAAAAGGCATAACTGCCTATAGCGAGTGCCTCCCCCATAGTTGAAAGAGTGACAGGGCCAAAATCAAGGGACGTTCGAGCCAAAATGCCTGGACACACGGAGTTTGAAGCAATTTAAGTCATAGGAAGAGGGAAAGACTGATTCTGGGAGAGAGTTCCAGAGCTCAGCTGTTGAGTAGAAGAAAGTTTGAGAGTAACGTTTCACTCTTGGGTTGGAGAGTTGCACAGAGTAGGGGTGGGATTGAGTTGCAAAACGGGTACCACGTGCCCTACGTAAAGGAGGTGGTATGCACTGGGATAGCTCTGAGGAACACTGATTATTATAGTAGCGATAGAATAGCGAGAGATGCAACATTGCGGCGGAGAAAGAGAGATTGCAGAGAGTTGGTGAGTGGAGTTAATGATACGAAAGGCCTTCCTTTCAACTTTGTCTAGGAGAGCGGTGTGAGAGGAACCTCCCCACACATGTGAACAATACTCAATACAAGGGCGCACTATGCCCCTGTACAGAGCAAGAAGCTGTGCAGGGGAAAAGAACCCCCTAAGGCGGTTGAGCACACCCAGCTTCTGGGAGGCTGCCTTAGCAAGACTGGTAATATCGTCCTTCCAAATGAGAGCAGAAGAAAAAGAGACACCAAGAATATTGAGAGAAGATGAAGGGTTGATTTTTGTATTGTTGAAGAATAAGGGATAGTCCGCTGGGAGATCCTGACGGGTAAATAGATAGAGAAATTGGGTTTTGGAAGCATTAAAGTTAACAAGGTTTTCTCTGCCCCAATTGGAAATAGTATTTAGCTCAGAATTTAAGAGTTGTATGGCTTCATTACGTTTGTCGTTGAGGGATTGCTGGCTGGGGCGTTCTGAAAAACTAATGGGGTAGTGTAAAGTTGAGTGGTCTGCGTATGAATGGATGGGAATTAAGGTACAGTTAAGATCATTTATAAATATTAGAAAGAGAATAGGAGATAGGACAGAGCCCTGAGGAACACCGGAGTTTATAGGGTGAGGAAGTGAACAATGGCCGTCCACAACCGCGGCTTTGGAACGGCCGGAAAGGAAATTAGAGACAAAGGCACAGATGGAGGGACAGAAACCGAAGGAGGGTAGTTTAGAAATTAAAGATTTATGCCAGACTCTATCGAAGGCTTTCGATATGTCTAATGCAATAGAAAAAGTCTCACCAAACTCCCGAAAGGAAGATGACCAAGAGTTAGTAAGATATGAAAGAAGATCACCAGTAGAGCGACCCTTAAGGAAGCCATACTGGCGATCTGAGAGCAGATTAAGAGAAGAGAAATGCTTAAGAAATTTGGAAGCAAGAATAGTTTCAAAAACTTTAGAAAGACAAGAGATGAGAGCAATTGGACGATAGTTGGAGGGTTGAGAGCGGTCACCCTTCTTTGGGACTGGTTGAATGTGAGCAAACTTCCAGCATGAAGGGAAGACGTTAGAGGATAGACAGAGACGAAAGAGTTTGCCTAGGCAGGGAGTCAGCACGGAAACACAGTTTTTGAGAACAACAGGAGGAATACCGTCCGGACCGTACGCCTTATTAGTGTTAAGCCCAGAGAGGGTAGAAAGTACATCTTTAGAAGAGATTAGGATATTAGGCATAAATAAGAGAGAGGAGGGCGGAGAGGGAGGAATAGCACCGGAATCATCCAAGGTGGAATTTCTAGCAAAAGTTTGAGCGAAGAGTTTAGCTTTGTCAGAGGAAGAAGTGATGGTTTTGCCATCAGAGTGGGAAAGGGGAGGGAAAGACGAGGAAGAGAAATTGTTGGAGAGGTTTTTTGCTAGATGCCAGAAAGCTTGGGAAGAGCTAGAGTTGGATAGTTCAGTGCATTTATTATTGATGAAAGAGTGTTTGGCAAGTCGAAGAACAGATTTGGCTTGATTCCGGGCAGAAACATAGGAAGAATGAATCTTGAGTTTTAAGGCGTCGGTACCGTTTGAATGCTTCCTCCTTATTGCGGACAGCAGTAGAACAGGCGTGAGTAAACCAAGATTTTTTCCAATGTTCTCTACTTTCATTTACTAATATATGAATCTTTATGTGGTAGGTAAGACATCCCTTCATTTTCCATGGGGCTATTATTGGGAAACATAATAGAAAAACTGGCACCTCCACAACTAGACAAAGAAAATTAGTTTGACTGAGGGTGGTATTGTGAAAATATAGGTACTCACGGTATCACGCTGACGTCACTTCTTTGATTTCCCATGGAATGATTTCTGCTTCCGTGGCCGAGGACCCGAGGAGAGTGCTGAACGCATTACCGAGGTAATCCTATCGGGCATGGAAGCATACATTCCATTCTCTTTCTCTCAGACTAATGCTAAAAAATCTTGGTTTACTCACACCTGTTCTACTGCTGTCCGCAATAAGGAGGAAGCATTCAAACGGTACCGACGCCTTAAAACTCAAGACTCATTCTTCATATAATTCTGCCCGGAATCAAGCCAAATCTGTTCTTCGACTTGCCAAACACTCTTTCATCAATAATAAATGCACTGAACTATCCAACTCTAGCTCTTCCCAAGCTTTCTGGCATCTAACCAAAAACCTCTCCAACAATTTCTCTTCCTCGTCTTTCCCTCCCCTTTCCCACTCTGTTCTTCCTCTGACAAAGCTAAACTCTTCGCTCAAACTTTTGCTAGAAACTCCACCTTGGATGATTCCGGTGCTATTCCTCCCTCTCCGCCCTCCTCTCTCGTACTTATGCCTAATATCCTAATCTCTTCAAAAGCTGTACTTTCTACCCTCTCTGGGCTTAACACTAATAAGGCGTACGGTCCGGACGGTGTTCCTCCTGTTGTTCTCAAAAACTGTGCTTCCGTGCTGACTCCCTGCCTAGGCAAACTCTTACGTCTCTGTCTATCCTCTAACGTCTTCCCTTCATGCTGGAAGTTTGCTCACATTCAACCTGTCCCAAAGAAGGGTGACCGCTCTCAACCCTCCAACTTTTTTTTTTCTATGTGATTGAGGGAGGCAAAAGGCATAACTGCCTATAGCGAGTGCCTCCCCCATAGTTGAAAGAGTGACAGGGCCAAAATCAAGGGACGTTCGAGCCAAAATGCCTGGACACACGGAGTTTGAAGCAATTTAAGTCATAGGAAGAGGGAAAGACCGATTCTGGGAGAGAGTTCCAGAGCTCAGATGTTGAGTAGAAGAAAGTTTGAGAGTAACGTTTCACTCTTGGGTTGGAGAGTTGCACAGAGTAGGGGTGGGAATGAGTTGCAAGACAGGTACCACGTGCCCTACGTAAAGGAGGTGGTATGCACTGGGATAGCTCTGAGGAACACTGATTATTATAGTAGCGATAGAATAGCGAGAGAGATGCAACATTGCGGCGGAGAGAGAGAGATTGCAGAGAGTTGGTGAGTGGACGGGAGTTAATGATACGAAAGGCCTTCCTTTCAACTTTGTCTAGGAGAGCGGTGTGAGAGGAACCTCCCCACACATGTGAACAATACTCAATACAAGGGCGCACTATGCCCCTGTACAGAGCAAGAAGCTGTGCAGGGGAAAAGAACCCCCTAAGGCGGTTGAGCACACCCAGCTTCTGGGAGGCTGCCTTAGCAAGACTGGTGATATGGTCCTTCCAAATGAGAGCTGAAGAAAAAGAGACACCAAGAATATTGAGAGAAGATGAATCGTCCAATTGCTCTCATTTCTTGTCTCTCTAAAGTTTTTGAAACTATTCTTGCTTCCAAATTTCTTAAGCATTTCTCTTCTCATAACCTGCTCTCAGATCGCCAGTATGGCTTCCTTAGGGGTTGCTCTACTGGTGATCTTCTTTCATATCTTACTAACTCTTGGTCATCCTCCTTTCAGGACTTCGGTGAGACTTTTTCTATTGCACTAGACATATCGAAAGCCTTCGATAGAGTCTGGCATAAATCTTTAATTTCTAAACTACCCTCCTTCGGTTTCTATCCCTCCATCTGTGCCTTTGTCTCTAATTTCCTTTCCGGCCGTTCCATAGCCGCGGTTGTGGACGGCCATTGTTCACTTCCTCACCCTATAAACTCCGGTGTTCCTCAGGGCTCTGTCCTATCTCCTATTATCTTTCTAATTTTTATAAATGATCTCCTTAACTGTACCTTAATTCCCATCCATTCATACGCAGACGACTCAACCTTACACTACTGTACTCCATTACTTTTTCAGAACGCCCCAGCCAGCAATCCCTCAACGACAAACGTAATGAAGCCATACAACTCTTAAATTCTGAGCTAAATACTATTCCCAATTGGGGCAGAGAAAACCTTGTTAACTTTAATGCTTCCAAAACCCAATTTCTCCATCTATCTACCCGTCAGGATCTCCCAGCGGACTATCCCTTATTCTTCAACGATACAAAAATCAACCCTTCATCTTCTCTCAATATTCTTGGTGTCTCTTTTTCTTCTGCTCTCATTTGGAAGGACGATATTACCAGTCTTGCTAAGGCAGCCTCCCAGAAGCTGGGTGTGCTCAACCGCCTTAGGGGGTTCTTTTCCCCTGCACAGCTTCTTGCTCTGTACAGGGGCATAGTGCGCCCTTGTATTGAGTATTGTTCACATGTGTGGGGAGGTTCCTCTCACACCGCTCTCCTAGACAAGGTTGAAAGGAAGGCCTTTCGTATCATTAACTCCCGTCCACTCACCAACTCTCTGCAATCTCTCTCTCTCCGCCGCAATGTTGCATCTCTCTCGCTATTCTATCGCTACTATAATAATCAGTGTTCCTCAGAGCTATCCAAGTGCATACCACCTCCTTTACGTAGGGCACGTGGTACCCGTCTTGCAACTCAATCCCACCCCTACTCTGTGCAACTCTCCAACCCAAGAGTGAAACGTTACTCTCAAACTTTCTTCTACTCAACAGCTGAGCTCTGGAACTCTCTCCCAGAATCAGTTTTTCCCGCTTCCTATGACTTAAATTGCTTCAAACTCCGTGTGTCCAGGCATTTTGGCTCGAACGTCCCTTGATTTTGGCCCTGTCACTCTTTCAACTATGGGGGAGGCACTCGCTATAGGCAGTTATGCCTTTTGCCTCCTTCAATCACATAAAACAAATAAATAAATAAATAACTCCTGTGACATCACGAAATTCAACCCCCCAAAACACAAAATTGCATATATCTACAGTATATATATATAGAACCCAGCCACCTAATATTTTACATAGGAGTTTGTTGTACATTGACAATGACGATTCTGGGGATACCCGAGTCAAAATACAGTATGTGACGAGCTATGCTCTTTACGGTCATGTGATAATCTGTTCCTTAGACTAAAGTAAGTCTACTCAGGAAATTTTAATTTTATGTTAACACTATGGATGCAATAGGGTTTCCAATATACTCAATAATCTTAAAGATTAGGATTAGAGTAAGAGTACAAATATTTTGGTAATACAGTACCTGAGGCCATGAATATGTAGGCCAACATATTAACAAATTTGGATGATAATGAATGTTTCATTTATCTTGGGATGTATAAGATAAATGAATAGTTTATTCTTGTGTTATACCAACTGTTCTATCAAACGTAAAGGTGCTAACACCACAGGCTTCCTTTAAGAAACGCCGCCTGTAACCCTCTTTTATATTTTTCTTTGATATTAAACTGATCTGATTAGTACGTGTTTATTTGGACCTTATCTGGATTATTAGTGGTATTCGATGTTCATGATGAATGTCCCCCTCCAGTATTGAGAATTCAGGCGCATCGTCAATCATGAAGGGGCCACTAATAAATTAAAGGTTTGAGTCCCGAAGGGAAGAAGGAAAACCTAATATTTAGTAGTGGCCCCGGAATCATTGACGATTTAGGCCCTCCCTTCCATCCCCTTCCCATTCATCTTCTACATTTTTGAGAGTCTCGATATGTCAGATTAAGAATGAACAACTCTATGAGCAAGATGGCGTGCCGTACCCAAAAGAGCAGACGCACGGGAAGCGCAATGCTAGGTCAAGTTTAATTTTTATTTTTATTCTTTATTTATTTTACTAGTTTTTTCTAGTAGTGGTACCCACATCATAAGGACGAGTCCGTGAGTGGTTTTAAGAGCGTTTCGCTCACGATGTGTGGCAATCGTATTTTGAGTTCTCCCCGGGCGGGAAGTTTGAACAGCAAGCTAGAGTTCAAAGATTGGCCATTACCTACGTAAGGCGCATCGTCAATTATTCCGGGGCCACTACTAAATATTAGGTTTTCCTTCTTCCCTTCGGGACTCAAACCTATAATGATGACATCCGCCAGCTATGCCATGCCTTGTGTTTTTGTGAATACTTTACACTTGGCTTCTCTTTAGGATTTCGCTCTTCCAGTTTTTACATTCTGACTACACTGTCTCCGGGTTTTGTGTTGGTATGCTTCTGCATCCTACCCATGTCGTGTAACTACAGAGTGTCATATGGTGACGTCCACCATATCCTGTGTCTCTTCATCCCATACTGTATTTTCTTCCTTTCCCTAAAACAGGGGGGGGGTGGGGGGGAGTTCTTTTTTGTATGCTTGTACAAAGACTTTCTCTTTCTATACTTGTATGAACAGTACTGTCTGTTTAGTGTTAAGGCTGTAACTCTTTAACCCTTATTTAGCGGGGTCGGACTTAAGTCCGATACGAGAAAATTGGACTAAATGGCGGGGTCGGACTTAAGTCCGTGGGCGTATTCCGCCCTAATTTAGGTGGAAAGCGAAACTTGGTGGTCAGGCGGTGTACTACAAGGGCCCACCCACACATCCCCACTGCGTGACCGTGACTAAGTGACCCTCAAGCAGCCATAATGGAAGGTCAAGATTTGCCCGTGTTCGATTCGGTGGCCGCCAATCCCTAGTGCGTCGCGCCACCCTACTAACCACGCCCGGCTCACCACCCAGAAACTAGATATCATGCTGAACTCTTCAGAACTTTCTAATAAGCTGTTGGATGAAACCGTCGAAGGTCTGGGTGAGAGTTTTGGTAGTGTGGATGACTCGGAAGACGAAAATAACCCGATCATAGGCTTTCACCCCAAGCATAATTTGCGTGGGGTGGATGTTGTGGTTGATATTGGACAGACCCTTGAGCAAATTGGAGACATTCCTGACGAAGAACATACTGGTGTGGGTGTTGGTAAGTACAATTTATATTTTATAATTGCTTGAAAATGTGATTGCAAGCATTTTATCACCTTACGAGCGGCTGGTGGAGTATATTTCACTGTGCCGCCCAGCGGGTTTTTTTTTTTACCCTAAATGGGGCTGTTCCGTTCTCTTTTTCATGCATAAACAAGACCCAGAGCGTAATACAAGTACACTCTAACCTCCATTTAACGGATTCCGATTTAACGGATATCGGCAATAACGGTCAAAAAATGTAGGCCGGACAATGGACCCAGCAACGGACATAGTCCGTTGCTATAAAAAAGTTGGAGCAAAGTCCGTTGCTCTATCTATTTATCTCTCTAATGCACCTACCTAAATCCCTTATACATTAACATAACTATGTCTTATTTGGACTTTTTGTAATCTTTGAATCATTTCTAATATGATGGAATTGAAAAATATAATATCCTTCCAGCACATAGATAAATAATAAATAAGATAGTCAACAAAATATTTCAACTCTCCCCCTCTGTGCCAGCAGAGACGGAAGATTTACGTTTGATAGATTTTTTGTTTTGTTTTTTTCCCTCGATATACACACTCTTTCTATTTATCTATCTCTCTAATTCATCTACCTAAATCCCTTATACATTAACATAACTATGTCTTATTTGGACTTTTTGTAATCTTTGAATAATTTCTAATGTGATGGAATTGAAAAATATAATATCCTTCCAGCACATAGATAAATAATAAATAAGATAGTCAAAAAAATAGTTCAACCCTCCCCTCAGTCTAGACGCCGAGCTTCCGAGACGGAAGATTTACGTTTGATAGATTTTTTATTTTGTTTTTTTCCTTCGATATACACACTCTTTCTATCTATCTATCTCTCTAATTCATCTACCTAAATCCCTTATACATTAACATAACTATACACTTACACTTAGTTACACTTAGTTGTATTCCGTCCGTTAGTGACACAGTTGAGCTGGGGCTCCACTGCGACCAGGCAGCTCCCTTTCTTCCACTCTCCATTCCAGAAGTCGGTTGGAGTTGGTGCTGGGGTATCCTGGTGTTGGTGGCCGGTCCGGTATTTTGGCCAGCCACATGTCCAAGTGTTTCTTGAAGGTGTCTGGAGACACCCCGGTTATGTTCCTGAGAGGGGCTGGTATACAGTTGAACAGTCTGGTTCCATTGTATGTAAAGCTGTGATGGATCAGGGATTTGATTTTTTTGTGTTGATCCCGGCGTAGTCCTCACATAGCACAGCCTCCCTCGCCTTTGGTGCTGAGTCTCTTGGATGTTTGGGTTTGGTACCTTTTTTTCCAAAATCTTCCAGACGTAGATGATGATGTATCTCTCCCTACGTCTTTGAAGTGAGTACAGCTGCAGCTCCTTAAGTCTCTCCCAGTAGTTAAAGTGTTGAAACCCATGGATTTTACTGGTGAATGTCCTCTGGGTGGCTTCAATTTCTGTTATTTCTCCTACTTTTTGGGGAGACCAGAGCTGGGAGCAGTACTCCAGTCGTGGTAGGACCAGTGACTTCCACAATGTTAGCATACACCTCTCATTTCTTGTGTGGAAGGTTCTCAGGATCCAGCCTGCTATTTGTTTTGCTGTTGTTGTGGCTTTGGTAATATGCTGGGAAAAAGTGGCGTCACTGCTCATATTTACTCCCAAGTCCTTCACTGTGTCCTTGGCGGTAATTTCTTGCTGTCCGCTTTTGTAGTTGGTGTCGTTTTGTAGTGCTCTCTTGTTCCCGTACCTTAGAAGCTCGAACTTGTCTCCGTTTAGGGCCATGTTGTTTTCTTCTGCCCACTTCAGGATTTTGTCCAAGTCTTGTTGTAGTAGCTGAGCATCATGTTGTGAGGTGATTTTCTTCATGAGTCTGGTGTCGTCTGCAAATGTCTTATTTGGACTTTTTGTAATCTTTGAATAATTTCTAATGTGATGGAATTGAAAAATATAATATCCTTCCAGCACATAGATAAATAATAAATGAGATAGTCAACAAAATATTTCAACCCTCCCCTCCGTCTATGTGCCGAGCTTCCCAGACGGGAGATTTACGTTTGATAGATTTTTTTTTTTTTTTTTTCCCACGGTATACACAAAATGATGGGGAAATATTATAACATGTGTTTAATTGACATTTGTGTCGTTTTTGCTGATTAGGAGTTGGTGGAAAATAAAATCTTTAATTCTATCATATCGGAAATGATTCACAGATTATATAGAGACCAAATAATATACACTTTTAAGTGTGTTCAATAGTTTTGCATTATCAATAGGGTGTAGCACAAGGGATTACCAGGATTTATTTCAGGTACAGTAAAAAAAAGGATGCATAACAGTTAAATGTCACGATCCGGACACCTGTACTCAACACCGAATTTTTCTCAAGGAACTTCTGGATTACATCCGGACTGGACAGTATTTAGCAGCAACGGACATTTAGCAGGAACGGACAGGTGCTTGCACGCATTTGTCCGTTAAATGGAGGGTCGAGTGTATGTATCCTGAAAGTGCGTAAATTGAGCTTTCCAATGACACCCGAACCATCTTTTTACGATCACTGGTTGTCTTTCAACGATCGTAAAACACGAGTGCAAAAACCCTAAAATACGGTAATTTCCTTATAGAATTCCCTGTGTGGCGAGCGGTCTTGAGGTAATTTATGCTCCTAATCACCGCTCCGCTCTCTCTCAGAGCACATTACGTCCTCAAAATTGCACTCTACAAGAAATTTCCTTTGCATTTTATAGCGTATTATTTGCAGACGTTCGGTAAATTTCTTACGGTAATACAAACAACCAAAGATTGAATATTTGTGCTTGGCATTATATTGATTGTGGAGAACAGATGTAGGCCTACCGTATATATTATGTTTTCATATATTATATGATACATGTGTAACATTTGTATATTATCACGACTCTCTCTCTCTCTGTCTCACTCTCTTTGTTTGTACTCCTTTGTACTCTCTTTGTCTGATGTAGGCCAGGGCACGCCCCTAACTAATCTCTTCCCTCCCAGGGGAAATCACACCTAGCAGATGTTTTTGACCTCCCCTCTCTCTCTGTCTGTCTCTTCCTCTCTGGGTCTACCTATACTGCATGTGCCATTGAAATTGCTTGAGAGTTTGATTGCAAGCATTTTATAGCGTATTATTTGCAGGCGTTCGGTAAATTTCTCACGATAACCAGGGTGTATGGTACATTTCTCACGATAATACAAGCAACAACGAAGCTTGGCGAAGATTGTGGTCTACAATATACCTTTTTATAATTGCATGTGACCTTGTAATTGCTTGAAAGTTTGATTGCAAGCATTTTATAGCGTATTATTTTCAGGCGTTCAATAAATTTGATAAATATATCAAAATAAGTCCTGTGGACTATGAAATAGCTATTATTGGACAAGGACAATATTTTGTTCATCCCTCCACTGAAACATCAACAACAATGTCAACAACGTATCGCCGTCGGCAATCGTAAGATTCAGAGTCGTAAAGATTCCAGAACGAGCTCAATAGAAAATGAATGAATGAAATGAATGAGTGTGCAGTACTGCCAATACGTATAGCGACTTCCGCTAGATCTAGAGACCTTTACTTCGATCTAGCAGCAATGACTTACACTAGCGGTTTTGTTTTGAAATTTCAGAACAATTTCGAAGTGATATTATATGGATTTTGCCAATTCATATTTCTAGTGGTATTTATCATGTCTTACATCTAACAATATATGCTAGCGGATTTAATTTCAATTGGTAATCCTCCCGCTCGAGTCGGCTCCAAGAAAATCGATAATGGTGGCACTTTAGTAAACAGGTGATAAACAAAACCGCATGCGGATCGGTTTGGTGTATCGGTATTATGGTAAGTTGGCAACCTACTATTGTTTATACGATATAGTAAGTAATGATAAGTAAATTATTATATATTATATATAAAACAAAAACAAAATTCCTGCAAAGCAAGTGAAACAGAGAGAGAGAGAGAGAGAGAGCCGAGATGAGAGAGAGAGCGGATGAGGAGGAGAGAGAGAGAGCGAGAGAGCCAGAGAGAGAGAGAGAGAGAGAGGAGAGAGAGAAGAGTGAGAGAGATTAGAGAAAATAGAGAGATTGCAAGCATTTTATAGCGTATTATTTGGCAGGCGTTTTCAGTAAATTTCTTACGGTAATACAAACAATGAAAGATTGAATATTTGTGCTTGGCATTATATGATTGTGGGGCACAGATGTAGGCCTACCGTATATAGAAATTTTTCATATATATATGATACATATGTCACATTGTTATATTATCACGACACTCTCTCTCTCTCTTGTCTCTTCCTCTCTGGGTCTACCTATAGCCTACATTTATAATTGCATGTGACCTTGAAATTGCTTGAGATTTTGATTGCAAGCATTTTATAGCGTATTATTTGCAGGCGTTCAGTAAATTTCTTACGGTCTACAAACAACCAACAACGAAAGATTGAATAGTTGTGCTGCACATCCCTCATACTAAATACCATTCCCACCGTATAGAGAGAATACAGAAACTGAACTGAGGCAGAGTGAAAAAGATATAATAATACAGAAATATTACAAGCAAATAAATGAAATAGAGGGATTAGTTAGAGAAAATAATAATGAGAAATACATAATACGGATGAGGAAGAGAGAAAGGGGGCACAAGAGAGGGAAAGCGAGCGAGCCAGAGAGACAGACAGACAGGAGGAGTGAGAGAGATCAGAGAAAATAATAATGAGAATTACATATACGGATGAGGAAGAGAGAGACAGAGCTCGCGAGAGAGCGAGCGAGCGAGCGAGAGAGAGAGACAGAGAGAGCGAGAGAGAGAGAGAGAGAGAGGAGAGAGAGAGAGAGAGAGAGAGAGAGAGAGAGAGAGAGAGCGAGAGAGAGAGACGAGAGGACGCGACAGCTAGAGGAGAGAGAGAGAGGCGAGCAGGAGAGAGAGAGGCGAGATACTGGAGTGGAAGAGTGAGAGAGATTGAGTAATGAGAGAGAGAGAGAGCGAGGAGAGAGAGAGAGCTAGATGAGATAGAGAGCGTACAGAAATAAGGAGAAATAAGAAAACAAAAGAAAACTAAGACCGATTACCCGAAGGAATAGTCGACGCGCTCGAGGCCGAAGTCCGTCCAACGCGAACGCAACCCGAAAGCGTCCGGGAAATAGACCAAACAGAACAAAAACTACCTCACCTCTTCCCACCCTCCACACTCATTCATAACATCCATTCATAGAATTCTATGGGGAGACGACGAGTTGCTCTTTCCAAAACTGATCGTTTCGTTCGACATTGGAGCCATAGTACACGGCGCTAGGTCGATGTGAAAATTGAGCGAATATTTCGGGACCAAACTTATGCCCGCTGAGCGGGTACAGTGTAAAATCCCTTACCACCCGCTAAATAAGTTTTAAGGTTTATTACATTTGGACTATACACTGTCTCCAGGTTTTTGTCCTGGTCTGCCTATGCCTCATACCCATGTCTTGTATTAACGACGTGTCTTCGGAGGTCATCCACCTGCTGTGCCGTGCTTTTTGTTTTGTAATACTTTACATTGGACTTCACCTTTACCATGTTGGTTGTGCCATTCCAAAGTCGACATGACCTCTTCTTTTACCTGCCTGTGCACTTTAGACCCTAGACTGATCCGCTAGTAACTGTATTTTCTTAATATGCACCATACTTCTACGCTCTTTTTTCCCGATAAACTAAATGTTTATTTGTGTCTTTTCTGCGTCCTCTCATTTTGCTAAGGCTTGTGTTTTTTGTGGTTTATTGGCTGTCCGCCTCCACTGTGGGATTCAAGCCCTTCCTTGGAAACGTAGAGCCTGCCTACCTAACTTGGGAGGTTTGACGACCTCCCTTATAAACCAAATAAGGAAAACCTCTTATTTGGTATCGGTCTCGGAGTATCCAAAGACAGAGTATCTCGCCCTCCTGCCGATCCCCTGCCCCTCCAATCTAAAATGATTACTTGCTACCTAGGATACTGTTACAGGTACTGGAGCAGGCTCATCGAAAATGGAGCCTGGCTACGAGGTGCGCAGCTAGATTACCTGGGTAACTATAACAATTATTTCTCGACTTCGACTTTCTCTTCACTTCTTAGTCGTCTCGGAGTGTGTACAATGTGCCTCGTAGTGCAATGCGGTGCACCTCTAGACGATTCTAGTGCTTCGCGTGATTCCCGATAAATCGGCCCGCTGTGGTAGCGGCTGCGATCATAAGACCCTACGTTGGATACTCCTGAGACTGCTACCAAATAAGAGGTTTTCCTTATTTGGTTATAAGGGAGGTCGTCAAACCTCCCAATATATCATATATATCTACACAGTAGGGTCTCACACTCGAACGAGAAATTGGTCGAGTAACCGAGGCCGTTCTATGCGGATTCGTTCTTATGTGAACACGGCATTTTGGTGGCCCAATATCGTCAATTTTCACTGTAAGCGTAAATTTCCGTCAGGAGCGTACGATATTTCGGCGCTCTATATGCGAACTCCTCGGATTTGCCCTACTTCTGATGGCGAACTCGTTCTATATGATCTCATTCGTTCCTAACGAACCTTTGGAACAATATTTTAGGTCGGCGTTCTATAAGAGACTCGTTCTCTGCGAACCCGTTCTCTGCGCGTACCCCTACTGTCTATATCTATCTACAGTATAAAAAAAATAGAAAAAAAATAAAAAACAATAAATAATAATAGTACGAAAAGACAATGGACGGCTCTTTACTGAGTGCAAAGCGGTGTTGCCTTGGCCATGTTGTTCAGGCTGGGCTTTAATTTATCTTATAGATAGATTTCGAGGTGATAAGGTCACAGCGTGAATGGCATGTTCTTTGGTTAGTCCAGTATCTGGAAGTCTGTGGAAGAGAACGGGTGATCAAACTGGTGAGATTGATCGCGGATAAGCAGAAGTGGCAGGCCTCGAAATCCACCTGCCTGTTCTAATGGATTTTACCTTGGTGCTCCCGGATACCGGGTTGAAGCAAACCAACGTGAGGTGCCCCACGTATCTCGCCGTAGGCCTACAGCTAGAACCGGTGAACTGGTAAACCACATTGGAATGGAGGTTCCTCGTAAGAGAAGTATGTTTGAGGAAATTTCCTCTAGTGTTATCTTAGTAAAAACCAAATTTTAAATTGATATGTGGGTGGCAATTGCGAAGAGTTTTGTGGAGGGATTTCCTCATTTCCTAACAAAGTGGCCCTAAATATGGAGGTTTTAACTAAAGCCCAGCCTGCACAACACGGCCCCTGGCAACACCGCTTTTCACTCAGTAAACTATCCTTCCATTTTCTTTTCGTACTTTCTTGTATATCCTCTCTTATTATTATTTTTTTTTTTAACGTTTATCTTAATGCCGTTCTCTTAACCTCTGAAGTGCACATGGGGGGTATGCGCCCCCTCTGCCTGTGCGCATGTATTTGCTCTGTTTCCATCACATAAACATCTATTTTACCCTAAATAGCATTAACACTTCTTCATATGCGCCTCTATAGGTTGCTTTTAACGGTATTAACCTGTTCCAACAATCAAACAAGTGGAAACATGCATGTGGATGGTCAAAAATCGGCGATACAGGCCGGGCGTTCCATAATTGTCTGGCTGAGGGCCCCCTCCTTTCGCTCACTTTTCCCCAAGTCTGAGAGGGACACTGTCTGATCGATACTCTCTCTTCTCTCTTGCACTCGCTTGCTAACAGTGATGACAATGCCCTGCTTGCAACTCGCTAATGATAGCCCGAAATTCTCCCACCGAATAAGGGAATACCAGGGAAAATGTGATAACTGAAGGAGGGGAGGAACGTGGGGAAGGAGGGGCGGTATATGAGTGATTTTTGCATGGCCCAGGGGCAAAACAACATACAAATGTTTTTTTTTTTTTTTTTTTCGGTTTAAAAAAAACAAAAATTTCCCCTGACTCTTAAGAGTCTTCCCGCCGTCCGCGGGGGCAACTCTTAAGAGTCTTCCCGCAGTTCCCGTGTTAATACATCACTTTTTATTCTGTTTAGCTCTTTTCGGCTCCATTCATTCAAACCTTACTGTTTGCTCTTTCATATCCATAGGTCAATATTTGGTTTTTTTTCTTATGTAAAACTTCATATATTTTAGATTCACTGACGATGGAGACTGATTTCTCTGAAACGTTTGGTAACCAATAAAGCTAAGATGTTCTCTGTACTACGCTGGTTCTCCTTTTCCTTGCTGCGACTTTGAATCCAAAGAGGAAGCTCCATTGCAGCAATTCTCTCTATATATATATATATATATATCTATATTCATATATATATCTATATCTATATATATATACAGTACAGGTATCTCTATCTCTCCTGTATATACAATAAATACATACTCGTACCTCATAAACACTTTTTGAGCCATTGTTAAGGAATGATGAACAGACAACGATTCCACCAATATCAGGACGAAAAGCAATACCCCATCTGTAGAGCCATGCTGGCCCCCATGGAAAAGCCTCCTGGAGCGAATAAACACGACTCGTGTTCTGAAGTTACTGCTGTACACCCACTATGTCATAATAACTAGGATATACTGTACACTCACATGAATCTGTCATTGCGTGCACCACAAGCTAATAGTGTTATCTAATATTCCAAACTTCTTCAGAAATTTGCTTCTTACATGTTCAAATATTAGAATGGGTGTACACCTAACCCGGCACGCGAGCGCAGGGTGTAGTGCACACCACACTTCTGTCGGCAATATTAACCCTCCAGCCTCGGCTATGTATTCTATACACATTCTTCCACGAAACCCGGGGGATTTGGCCGAAAAAAACGTCTCGCCTCGGGCTACCGTATCTTTGTTCTTTGACTGCTTCCTCATTCCTGCGCATCCCCAAGCATATCTGTGTTTCTTACCTGTCGAATGGCACTGAAGTAGAGCTCTCTAAGTCAACTGGTTCAAGGCCTTGGCCTTGCTCGGGGCCTTGGGGCTGTTCGGCCATGCAGTTTGGGGAACAACAACAACAAATGGTTCAGTTGTTATGCCAATTTTCCGTGGAGAGCGCTTTGTTGCGTATGTCATCCATATTAGCCACTTTTCACTAGTGAAACGACAACATAGAGCCACACAAGAACAAACTACGCCTCTTCCTCTTGTGTTCGGAGCGTGAGCGGCGTCGCGGCCAACCGGCTGTGTTTTATATGCGTCGGACGGAGGCCTTTCAAAACAAGCTTAAAGGTTTTCAAGCTGCCGGAGCCTTCAGATCCCTTCCGGGGCCCGCGGGCCGTGTTCGTTATGTGTGCCTCAGAGCCCCAACTGGGTTTGAGGGGTTAAGCTCCATTCCCGCCTATAATCGGCATTTTCCGATCAATATCCGTATTACTCCTTCATCTGCAGAGCTGGGCACTTTCGCTAACACTTGAGCCACTAGCCAATTTCGCCATGGGCCGCAAGTGTCATTTTGGTTGCGAACTTGCGTTGGCGGAAACACTGGCCACCTACCTGCGTGCTTGTGGGTCTGAAAATTACCTCCATGTTGCTAATCCTTTAGTCCGCACAAACTCCCACCTGCTGTAAACACGGCACCGCGGCCCCCGCCACTCCCAGCGCCCGCCAAAAGCCATTAAGCCAACTAGCCTACTTTT
>CM064486.1:21466946-21889918 GCA_032716605.1 Paralithodes platypus
GTACAGAAATAAGGAGAAATAAGAGAAA
This sequence comes from Paralithodes platypus, assembly GCA_032716605.1. NCBI lineage: Eukaryota > Metazoa > Arthropoda > Malacostraca > Decapoda > Lithodidae > Paralithodes > Paralithodes platypus. The sequence continues at coordinate 21,466,975 of CM064486.1, forward strand.
AATAAGACCGATTACCGAAGGAATAGTAGACGCGCTCGAGGCCGAAGTCAGGCCAAAGCGAACGCAACCGAAAGCGCCTGGGAAATAGACCAAAAAGTACCTCCTCTTCCCACCCTCCACACTCATTCATAACATCCATTCATAGACTTATATGGGGAGACGAAGAGTTGCTCTTTCCAAAAATGATCGTTTCGTTCGCATTGGAGCCATAGTAACGGCGCTAGGGCGAGTGAAATTGAGCGAATATTTCGGGATTATGCCCGCTGAGCGGTACAGTGTAAAATACCTTACCACCCGCTAAATAAGTGTTAAGGTTTATTACATTTGGACTATACTGTCTACAGGTTTTTGTATTGGTATGCCTATGCCTCATACCCATGTCTTGTATTAAAGAGTGTCTTCGGAGGTCATCCACCTGCTGTGCCGTGCTTTTTGTTTTTGTAATACTTTACAATTGACTTCACCTTTCCCATGTTGGTGTGCCATTCCAAAGTCGACATGACCTATTCTTTTACCTGCCTGTGCATTTTAGACCCTAGACTGATACGCTAGTAACTGTATTTTCTTAATATGCACCATACTGTTACGCTCTTTTTTCCCGATAAACTAAATGTTTATTTGTGTCTTTTCTTGGTCCTCTAATTTTGCTAAGGCTTGGGTTTTTTGTGGTTTATTGGATGTCCGCCTCCAATGTGGGATTCAAGCCCTACATTGGAAACGTAGAGACTGCTACTAAATTGGGAGGTTTGACGACCTCCCTTATAACCAAATAAGGAAAACCTCTTATTTGGTAGCGGTCTCGGAGTATCCAACGACAGAGTATCTCGCCCTCATGCCGATCCCCTGCCCATCCAATCTAAACTGATTACTTGATACCTAGATACTGTTACAGGTACTGGAGCAGGCTCATAGAAAATGGAGCATGGCTAAGAGGGAGCAGCTAGATTAAATGGGTAACTATAACTTCTTTCTCGCCTTCGCTTTCTCTTCCTTCTTTAGTCGTCTCGGAGTGTGTACAATGTGCCTAGTAGTGAATTGAGGTGCAACTCTAGAGATTATTAGTGCTTCGCGTGAGTACCGATAAATCGGCCCGCTGTGGTAGCGGCTGAGATCTTAAGACCTACGTTGGATACTCCGAGACTGCTACCAAATAAGAGGTTTTCCTTATTTGGTTATAAGGGAGGTCGTCAAACCTCCCAATATATATATATATATATACACAGTAGGGTCTCACATAGAACGAGAAATTGGTCGATAAACGAGGCCGTTCTATGCGATTTCGTTCTATGTGAACACGGCATTTTGGTGGCCCAATATCGTCAATGTTCACTGTAAGCGTAAATTTCCGTCAGGAGCGTACGATATTTCGGCGCTCTATATGAGAACTCCTCGGATTTGCCCTACTTTGATGGCGAAATCGTTCTATATGATCTCATTCGTTCCTAACGAACATTTTGGAACAATATTTTAGGTCGGCGTTCTATAAGAGACTCGTTCTATGCGAACACGTTCTATGCGAGACCCTACTGTATATATATATATACAGTATAAAAAAAATAAAAAAAAATAAAAAAAATAATAATAATAGTACGAAAAGAAAATGGACGGATATTTACTGAGTGAAAAGCGGTGTTGCAGTGGCCATGTTGTTCAGGCTGGGCTTTAATTTATTAATATAGATAGATTCTGAGGTGATAAGGTCACAGCGTGAATGGCATGTGGTTAGTACAGTATCTGGAAGTCTGTGGAAGAGAAAGGGTGATCAAACTGGTGAGAGTGATCGCGGATAGCAGAAGTGGAAGGCCTAGAAATCAACCTGCCTGTTCGAATGGATTTACCTTGGTGCTCCCGGATACGGTGAAGCAACCAACGTGAGGTGGAACCCACGTATCTAGCAGTAGGCCTACAGCTAGAACAGGTGAACTGGTAAACCACATTGGAATGGAGGTTCATAGGAAGAGAAGTATGTTTGAGGAAATTTCCTATAGTGTTATTATTAGTAAAAACAAATTTGAAATTGATATGTGGGTGGCAATTGCGAAGAGTTTTGTGGAGGGATTTCCTAATTTCATAACAAAGTGGCCCTAAATATGGGAGTTTAAATTAAAGCCCAGCCTGAACAACACGGCCACTGCAACACCGCTTTTCACTCAGTAAATATCCTTCCATTTTCTTTTCGTACTTTATTGTATATCCTCTCTTATTATTATTTTTTTTTTTTAAAGTTTAGCTTAATGCTGTTCTCTTAACCTCTGAAGTGCACATGGGGGGTATGAGACACCTCTGCCTGTGCGCATGTATTTGAGCTGTTTCCATCACTAAAATATCTATTTTACCATAAATAGCATTAATACTTCTTCATATGCGCCTATTATAGGTTGATTATAAAGGTATTAACCTGTTACAACAATAAAACAAGTGGAAACAGCATTTGGATGGTCAAAATCGGCGATACAGGCCGGGAGTTACATAATGTATGGCTGAGGCAACCTCCTTTCGCGCCACTTTTCCCCAAGTCTGGAGAGACACTGTCGATCGATACTCTCTCTCTCTCTCTTGCACTCGCTTGCTAACAGTGATGACAATGCCCTGCTTGCAACTCGCTAATGTTAGCACGAAAATATACCACAGAATAAGGGAATAACAGGGAAAATGTGATAACTGAAGGAGGGGAGGAAAGTGGGGAAGGAGGGGCGGTAGAGGAGTGATTTTTGCATGGCCCAGGGGCAAAACAAATACAAATGTTTTTTTTTTTTTTTTTTTCGGTTTAAAAAAAAAAAAATTTCCCCTGACTCTTAAGAGTCTTCCCGCAGTCCGCCGGGGGAACTCTTAAGAGTCTTCCCGCAGGTCCCGGGTTAATACATCAATTTTTATTATGTTTAGCTCTTTTCGGCTCATATTCATTCAAACCTTACTGTTTGATATTTCATATCCATAGGTAATTATTTGTTTTGTTTCTTATGTAAACTTTCATATATTTTAGATTCACTGAAGATGGAGACTGATTTCTCTGAAACGTTTGGTAACCAATAAAGATAAGATGTTCTCTACTACGCTGGTTCTCCTTTTCCTTGCGAGACTTTGAATCCCAAGAGGAAGCTCCATTGCAGAAATTCTCTCTATATATATATATATATATATATATATATATATATATATATATATACAGTACAGGTATATATATATATACTGTATATACAATAAATACATAATCGTACCTCATAAACTTTTGAGCCATTGTTAAGGAATGATGAACAGACAAAGATTCCACCAATATCAGGACGAAAGCAATACCCCATCTGTAGAGCCATGCTGGACCCCATGGAAAAGCCTCCTGGAGAGAATAAACAGAATTAGTGTTCTGAAGTTACTGCTGTACACCCACTATGTCATAATAACTAAGGTATACTGTACACTAACATGAATCTGTATTGAGTGCAAACAAGATAATAGTGCTATATAATATTCCAAATTCTTCAGAAATTTGCTTTACATGTTCAAAGATTAGAATGGGTGTACACCTAACCCGGCACGCGCGCGCAGGGTGTAGTGAACACCACACTTCTGTCGGCAATATTAACCCTCCAGCCTCGGCTATGTATTCTATAAATATTCCACGAAACCCGGGGGATTTGGCCGAAAAAACGTCTCGCCTAGGCTACCGTATCTTTGTTATTTTGACTGCTTCCGCATTCCTGCGCATCCCCAAGCATAGATGTGTTTCGTACCTGTAGAATGGCATTGAGTAGAGCTCTCTAAGTCAACTGGTTCAAGGCCTTGGCCTTGCTCGGGGCCTTGGGGCTGTTCGGCCAGGCAGTTTGGGGAACAACAACAACAACTGGTTCAGTTGTGATGACAATTTCCGTGGAGAGAGCTTTGTGGCGATGTCAGCCATATTAGCCAATTTTCACTAGTGAAACGACAACATAGAGCCACACAAGAACAAACTACGCCTCTCCTTCTTGTGTTCGGAGGTGCGCGGCGTCGGGCCAACCGGCTGTGTTTATATGCGTCGGACGGAGGCCTTTCAAAACAAGCTTAAAGGTTTTCAAGCTGCCGGAGCCTCAGAGCCCTTCCGGGGTCCGCGGGCCGTGTTTGTTATGGGTGCCTCAGAGCCCAACTGGGTTTGAGGGGTTAAGCTCCATTCCCGCCTATAATCGTCATTTTACGATCAATATCGTTATTACTTATTCATATGCAGAGCTGGGCACTTTCGCTAACACTTGAGCAAATAGCCAATTTCGCCATGGCGAAAGTGTCATTTTGGTGGCGAACTTGCGTTGGCGGAAAAATGGCCACCTACCTGCGTGATTGTGGGTCTGAAAATTACCTCCATGTTGCTAACCTTTAGTCCGCAAAACTCCCACCTGTGGTAAACACGGCACCGCGGCCCCCACCACTTCCAGCGCCCGCCAAAAGCCATTAAGCCAACTAGCCTACTTTTTGTGCTGGAATCTAGTGCACTCTCTATATTTTGTGATTTTTCGTATGTGATTTGATGTGTGAAAATGCTAAGGAAGACATGATAATAAAGATTACTTAATAAATATTGCTTAAAGGTAAACAAAAATATTTGAAGACCTGGAGAGATTCGATCGTAGGCCTATTAATTGCGCAACGTACTCTCACAAATCATAATCGAATCCACTCTTGAGCTAATATATTTAAATTATCAATAGTCTAGATTATTTATTTTTGGATAGGCCTATGGATATTGTCAAAATATCATGAATACCGAGATGTAGAGAGCTGAGTTACGATAAAGACGAATATTAGATGTAACATGCGATAAACCTGGAGTTAGGACAGCCTATATTTGTAACTGGCAAAAACGAAAGTGATGTAGGAACACTGAACACAGGTGCTTTAAGTAGCCTAAGTAACATAATGCGATTTGGAAAAGAAAACCAGATTATAGCCAAATCTTAAAAGTAAGCTTGGAAGAATAGTGGGGTCCATGGAGTTTTGTTATGAGCAGATGGAAAAAATGCGTTATATTTTGTCGAGCCTTGAGTAAATTTATCATAAAAATTAGAATTAGGGTTGGTAAAGTGAGAGGGAAGGCAATTCCAATCATGGTTTTCCATCGTCTCCATAGATGGCGATGGTGATGTCTATCAGCGGTGTAGCTGGTGTTATGTTTATAACACGCTTTCGTGACCACGTGATAGCCTAGGCCTCCGCCTTTATTTATCAACTCTGCGTAAGCAGAGAACTGATATGTAAGTTGCAGGATGAAGAGGAAAAACCTGATGTTATAGCCTTACAGGAAGTAAGACCAAAAAATGCTAGAATTGAAAGGGAACTGGTGGAGTATAGTTTGGAGGGTTTTGAGTTGTATGAGAGGAATGCTATTAGAGCAGAGGTTGGAAGAGGACTGTTTATTTATGTAAGAAAAGAGCTCAAGGTAAATGAGGTGGATATGAGACTGCAGTATTGTGAGTATTTGTGTATTGAAGTAAAATGTGCAAGAGGGTCAATTCTAATTGCCTCTATATATAGAAGCCCAAATAATAGTAGGGAAGAGGATGATAACCTACTGAAAGCAATGGAGGAAATAGATAATAGAGAGAACAAATATAAGATTTTGATTGGAGATTTCAATTGCCAATGATCAACTGGCAAATTGTACTACTCCAGCGGGACAGTGTAGCCTGGAAAACAAGTTTATAGAGAAAGTGAGAGATTGTTTTTTAACGCAACATATTACAGAGATGACAAGATATAGAGATGGAACGCAGGGGAGTGTACTTGATTTGATTTTTAGCAATGAGGAGGATATAGTAGAACATGTCTATGTGGATAGCCCTATAGGTCGTAGTGACCATGCCTGTATAAGTTTTAGTTGCAATATTAAAACAGAGAGGGATAATAGAAGCAATAAAAAAATATATATGTATGATAGAGCAGATTATGAGATGCTGAGGTGTTTGGACATTGACTGGGGGGAATACTTGAACGGTGAAGACGCTGAAGGAATGTGGAGGAAGATTAGAGTCAAACTGGAGAATGCTATATCCAAATGTGTACCAGTAAGGGAATATAAGGATAAAACAAAATTGAGGAAAAGAACGAACCCAGAATTACCAATGAAAAGGAAGCTTTGGACACTGATAAGAAAGAAACGATTGTGGGATAGACTAAAAGTGTTAAAAAAGAACAGGGGGTCTAGTATAGAAGCTAAAGAAGTGGATTTGGAACGTAGACATATAAACAATAAAATAAGGTGGGAGACAAGGAGGGGGGTGAAGGAGAGGGAGAGAGAGATTGCAAAAAACGTGAAGGATAATCCAAAAATATTCTGGAAGTACCGGTACATTCAGGAAAAGTTAACAAGAAGAGTAGGTATCCCAGAACTGATAGGAGAATTGGATGGTAGGAATAGAGGAGAACTGAACTGTAAGGGGGGAGGTTGCTGGGACAATACTTGTGGGATAATGCAGTAAAACAGTGGAAGTATGATTCCAAACAGGCAATTCCACTAGACTAATAGAGTTTTCCCATGCTAGAATAAGAAGGGCTATAGAAAAAATGAACACAGAAGTCCCCGGGACCGATACATCCAAGAATCATAAAGGAAGGAGTTAGATGCATGTTTGAGTACCATTAAATCTTTAGGTAAAAAATCCCAAACAGGAGAAAGGCGAACATAAAAAGAAGGGAAAGAGAAATAACCCAGGAAATTATAGACCAGTCAGTTTGACAAGTGTTGTGTGTAAACTAATGGAAATGGTAATTAGAGGAGGAATAATGGAGCATATGAAATCAAACCAACTTTTCAGTGGGAGACAGTTCGGATTCTTGCCGGGGAAGTCGACAGTACTACAGCTAATTAACCCTCTCACGTTCTTGACACAATTTTGAGCCTATTAGGGATACTTTAAAGCCTTTGTTACCATTAGGGGTATTTAGAAACCTTTAGTTTATTTACTTTAACCTCTGCAGTTGTCTTTGAGTTAGCTGTGAGCAGAAAACTAATTTTGGAGAGGTAATTATAAGAGTGAGAGCTCAATTTCTTATTGCTAATCTGGCAACCTCTGCGTCATATGGTCGTGAGAGGGTTAAGGTGGTAGATGATTGTATGCAAATTCTGGAGGATGGTGATGTTATAGACGTGGTATATTGCAATTTTATGAAGGCCTTCGATAAGGTCCCACATAAAAGGTTAATAGAGAAAGTTAGAAGCTATAATATAGGGGAGAAATGTGTGAAATGGATAGAAGCCTTCCTGAAAGATCGGAGACAGAGGGTACTGGTGAATGGAATATGCTCGGGGTGGAGGGAAATTACAAGTGGGGTACCTCAGGGATCTGTGTTAGGACCACTACTGTTTGTTATATTTATCAACGACTTACCTGAAGTTATAACTAATGGAAGTGAGATATACCTGTATGCGGATGACACTAAGCTGTATAGAAGAGTGAGGAGTATAGAAGAGTGAGGAGTAAGGAAGATGTGGAGGGCATGAAGGGATGGTCTGAGCATTGGTTAATGCCTTTTCATCCAAAAAAATGCAAGTACATGCAGATTGGGACAAGCAAGATAGACAAGGTAGGATACAGTATGTATGAAGCGATGGAGGAAGTTAATGCAGAAAAGGATATAGGAGTAGTGATAGACAATAAGTTAAATTTCTCAGAACATTTAGCGGAAAAGATAAACAAAGCCAATAGAATTGTAGGGCTGAAAAGGAGGACATTTGTGTCACTTGACGAAGAAATATTCAGGAATCTCTATACAGCGCTGGCTAGGCCGCACCTGGAATATGCGAACTAGGTGTGGGCTCCATATATGGGAAAGGATATAGAAGCAGTGGAGAAAGTGCAGAGGAGAGCTAGCAAGCTAGTACCAACGTTGAAGAACGCGGGCTATGAGCAGAGGTTGAGGACACTGGGGCTTCCGACACTGGCATATAGGAGAAAGAGAGGGGATATGATAAGAGACTTTTAAGATAGTGTCAGGAAAGTATGATGAGGATGTGTGTGAGGGTATCTTCTTGATGCGGGAGGAAACAAGAACGAGAGGACACTCTAAGAAAATTTACAAAGAAAGAAATAGGCTTGAAAAGGCAAAAAAATAATTTTGTGATAGAGTGGTAAATGAGTGGAACGCACTGCCCCAGTATGTAGTCGATTCCAAATCAATAAGGAAGTTTGAAAGTAATCTTGATAAAGCATGGGGAAGACAAGATTTGAAGTTTGATTATAAAGCAAAAATACAGAATAGTAAAAATTTTGCATCTGTTACCGCCGCCGCCAACACCGTGAACGACCGCAGCAGTGCAAGTACTGGCATTGAGCTGGATACACAGGCCTAGTTTGCCTTTTTCCAGAGGATCTACTGTAAGAAACTGTAATGATGATGATGGCAGTAGTAGTGATGATGGTGACAGTAGGATACATGATGGTAATATTTGATGATGTTAACAGTAGTAATGATTATTGTAAGATGGTGGTGATGATAGTAGTAATGATAGTTGTAGTATCAATGATGATAGTAGTGACAATTGTGACAGTAGTAGTGATGATTGTAATCAACAGTGGTATCGCCCCCCGTATAGTGGTACATTCTGTCCGTCCATCCGTCTGTCTGTCTGTCCGTCCGAGAACTCCTAGACCTTTTGACGGATTTTCACCAAACTTCACACGAACCTTCGGTGCGTGAATGCGACGGTAATTAAACAAAAAATTTGAATTTGTGCAATAGTTATGATCTTAGGTCCAAAAAATTGATTCCGCCCCCCCCTGTACCTATTTCCTGTGTACTTACACTAGTTGTATTTGCGGGAGTGAGCATGCTCGTTAATTCCCGCCTCCTAAGATATGTTTGTCATACCGTGCTTTGAAACTATGCACTGATGGTGCAGAAACTACTTCGGCTGGCAATTTGTTCCACCCACTAATCGAGTTGGTAGGAAATCTTTTACTTTTCAGATCAGATTTACTATTAAGCACTTTTAGTTTGTAGCTGTGACCTCTTGTTCTCTCACCTCCATCCCTCTCTATGAAGTTTTCTTGGTCGATTTTGTCAATACCTCTAACACATTTATATATCTGAATTTGCTGTCCTCGTTTCCTTCTCTGTTCCAGTGTAGGTAGATTCAATCTCTCGAGCCTCTCTTGGTACTCCAAATTTTCCAAACCTGGGATCATCCTCGTAGCTGCTCTCTGTACCCTCTCAATTTTGTGGATATGTTTCTTCATGTGAGGGGACCACACTACAGATGCATATTCCATCCTGGGTCTTATTATTGCCGTTATTATTTGTTTCATGGTGTTTTCATTAAGATAATTGAAAGACATCCTGATATTTGCCAATAGTGCTAGTGATTCTCTCACTATCTTATTTACGTGGCTTTCTGGAGACATGTTATCCTTAAATTCTATCCCCAAGTCTTTTTCTTTTTCTGCTTTGGGAATCACTTCGTTTCCTAGTTTATAATCTTTTCTAGGTCTGTACTTGCTTTTACCCATTTCTAGAGTCTTACATTTCCCTGCATTGAACTCCATATTCCATTTGATGCTCCATTCATAGATCTTTTGCAAATCTGCTTGGAGCTCAAGGCAATCCTCCTGGGTTCTGATCGTTTTAAGCAGCTTAGCATCGTCCGCAAACATGCTCATGTAGCTTTTTAGTCCCTCAGGTAAGTCATTTACAAATATTAGAAACATGATTGGGGCTAGGACAGATCCTTGTGGTACCCCACTTGTAATTTGAGTCCAGTTTGACGATTTCCCCCTTACTGTTGTTCTCATCTGTCTTCCGCTAAGGTAGCTCTCCATCCATTTCAGCAGTTTGTCTCCTACTTTTCCCTCATGTTTTAATTTCCACAGCAATCTCTTGTGTGGAACTTTGTCAAATGCCTTTTTAAAGTCTAGGTAGGCACAGTCTACCCATCCTTCCCTCTTGTCCACTGTGTCTATTACTCTAGAGTAAAAACTCAACAAGTTGCTTACACATGATCTGCCACCTCTGAAACCAAATTGTCGGTCAGTAATTAATCTTTTGGATTCCAGGTAGTTCACCCATTTGTCCCTTATTAATCCTTCCAGAATCTTCATGAGGATGCTCAATAGTGATACAGGTCTATAGTTCAGTGGTTTATCTCTGCTTCCTCCCTTAACCCCTTCGGCACCGCGCGGCCATCCCGCTCAGTAGGCCTACATACCGCTCCCTCCCACCCCGCTCCCATCCCTCCCACGCGCATTATCCACCCACTAAACCTTGCCAAATACCCATTAATTTGTATAGTAGAGTAGTTAGGTACAACAGGATAGCAGTATTAGAAGTAGTAGTAGTATCAGTAGTCGAAGTTATCAAATATTCCCTACTAAATACACGTAAATAATAATAATGATGATAATAATAATAAATGGCATAATAATGCATATGAAGACCAAGATGGCGAATGCACGGAGACACAAAAACACTATAATCCTGCGTGGGTGGGGCCTAGGGGAAGACTGGGCCCTGGGGGAAAAATCTGCCTCTCATTAGTCGAGAGATACCGTGACGTCACGGTCCTCGGTGACGTCACAGGGCTCTGGTTGGCTGCTGGGGAAAGGGGCGGAGCTTCCTGTATCCCCAGTGTGACATACAGTACCGTAGATAGAGCCCCAGGCAGCAAAACCGACTGGCAGCATTTCCTTTAATTTATCACGTACGTGTGTACGGGACGGTATATTTTACTGAAGCGCTTATTACGTACATGTGTACGTGACGGTGCCGAGGAGGTTAAATATAGGAATAATGTTTTCTCTTTTCCATTCTGTAGGTACTATCCCTGTGTCCAATGATTTGGTCATTATGTCATATAACGGTATACTCAGTTCCTTAGCATTTTCTTTAATAATCCAGCCTGATACTCCGTCCGGTCCAGCGGCTTTGTTTGGATCCACCTTACTCATTTTGTCTATGAGCTCTGGTCTGTTAAATGTGACTTCCGGCATTTCCTCTGTACCTATCTCATTGGTTTCTGGTGCAATGAATTCTCCTTCTTTTGTAAATACTGATGCAAAATTTGTATTCAGTTCTTCCGCAATCTCTGTATCCTCTTCTATGATTCTGTTTCCACTTTTAATATTTACAATCGTGGCTTTTATCTTCCTTTTGCCGTTTACAAACTTGAAAAACATTTTTGGATTCTTTTCATAGTTCTCCACTATCCCTTTCTCATGGTTTGCCTCTGACCTCCTCCTCATTTCTGTGTATTTGTTTCTCTCCTCTTTATACTTTTGCCTGTTATCTTCCGAATCCCAGTTTCTCATCTTTTTCCAGGCTTTGTTTTTTGCTTCCTGTGCTTGCCTACATTCGCGGTTAAACCATACTTTGCGATTACTTTTTTTCCTTTTATTAATGTACTTAGGGACAAAAGTTTTTATACCAGTATCATAGATCTCCATGAATGCCTTGAGTTTTTTATCTACCTCACTTTCAGATAACACCTGATCCCAATTTTGTGACTTGAAAAATCTGTAGTCCTTCGAAATCGGTTCTGGAATACATCCAGTGATTTTCCTTGTGCTTTTCCCTTCCCTTGGGTAGATTATACTTCAATAGTAAGTCTATGTCTAGAACTGCATGGTCGCTTTTTCCTAGTGGGCATAGGTACTGAATACTTTGAACCTCCTCCTCCCTTCTTGTGAATAGAAGGTCCAATCTAGCTGGTTGATCACTTCCCCTTACTCTTGTTGACTCTTTTACATGTTGGTATATAGAATTTTCCATGGCCATACTTAAAAATTCATAGCTCCAACTTTCCTCCCCTGCTCCGGCTTCAAGATCTTCCCAATTCACTTCCTTGCAGTTAAAGTCCCCACACATGACTATTTCATCCTTTGAAGCCAAGATATTTCCTAGCACACTAATTGTTTCCTTACGCATTAGGCTATGCTCCTCCTTACCCCATGTCTTCGTCTTGGGAGGTACATACGCTACTATCACCACTATTTTATCGTTTCCACCAATCTCTATTGCTAAAACTTCTGCTGTTGAAGTTACTAGTTTTATCTCAGACACAATCAAATCTTTCCTAGTAAGGATGCACACTCCACCTCCATGTCGAAATTTTCTGTCCCTCCTCCAAATCCTGTATTCAGACCATCCTAGCAAATTTATATCGAGGTCTTCTCTTAGTTTTGTCTCAGTGAGACATACTATTTCTGGTTTCTTAGTATTGAGTAAGTCTGTTAGTTCTAGTTTCTTAGAGATTAGCCCATCGACATTGCTATATAGAATCCTTATACTTTCTAGTCCCCCATTACCTGCTCCAAGACCCTTATCTGCGGCGGTCTGTTCCCTACCCTCTTTTACTTTTAGTTTCTTTTTACCGAAAGTTTCATAATCTTCCCCTTTCTTACTCCGTAAAAAAAACTTATTCTTTTCCTGTTCTGTCCTCTTGCTATTTTCCTCCTTGGCGGTTTTCCTTAGTTCAGCCTCCTTCTTTCTCTCTTCTTCTGGTAAGTCTCGCCTGATGTAGATTTTGTCCTTACCCTCTAACCCTTTTAGCCTAGCCGCTACTGCCATGATTTCATCACATGTCCTTCTTGACTTAAATTCGATTTTTACCAGTCTATTGTATTCCTTTGTATATTTTCCCAGCCTAAACATGTCTGATATTTCCTCCTTCCAGGTGTCCTCCTCATCTTTAATAGATTCCAGAATCTTGTTGATGCGACCTTCATCCTGTTCTTTTAGTTTTGTCCAGTCTAGTTCCTCCTTTTCTTCCACCCCTGATATTATGAGGCAGTTAGCCCTACGACTTTCTTCCTGGATGGCCTGAGAGTTTTCGTGGATGCCTTGCTTAACCATACTTTTTACCTGGTCCTTTATCCTAACATCTTGCTGTTTCTGTTCATCCAATATCTTCCTGAATTCGTCACTGTGTGCCTTCCTTACACTGTCTAAATCTTTTACCACTTGGTCTCTAGTCATGCCCCAAGCATTTTTACCTTCAGAGATACTGGTGTCTAGCCTAGTCATTATCACTGCCTTTTCTCTCTCCACTAACTCCAACCTGTTCTTCAACTCACCATTCTCTGTAACAATTTCCTTCTTAACTATCTCCAAGCCGGTCACTCGGTCCTCCAAGTTCTTGATTTTGTTCAACAGCATGAAGCAAAATTTTCCTGTGTCCTCAGTCGTCCATGTTGTCATGAAACCGGGAAAATCCGGCTCTCCCTCCGATTCGTCACTCCCGCCTTTATCACCCCTCCCCCCCCTCAGCCCCCTCGTCACCTTCATTCACCATCTTCCCCACCTATTTCCTCTTGAAGTTGGAACCAAATATGTGTGTGTGTGTGTGTGTGACCCTATGGGGCAGGAAAGAGAAGGGAAAATAGGAGAAGGTAGTGAGAGAGTGAGAGTGAGTGTGAGTGAGTAAGGAGTAGAACAGGGGGAAGGGTGATGAAGAAGTTTTGGAACAATTGTGAAGGAAAGGTAGTTAGTTTCCAATTCTAATTTATGGACAGTGGGATCCAGAGGGGTCCAGAGTTGGTAAGATCAGGAGTACAAAAAGAGAGGGGAGAAAGGAGAAGAGAGGAAGGTAGTGAAGGAGGCGAGAGGGATTGGGAGGAGGAGGGGAAGGGAGAGAGAAAAGAGAAAAAGGGGGAAAGAGTTGGAGGGAGAGAAAGAAGGAGGAAGGATTGTTGAAACAATTGTTGGAAGGAAGGTAGGTGGGTAGAAAAGAGTTCCCAATGGTAAGTTATGGTTCATGGACAGGGGGAGTGAGTGAGTGAGTGAGTGAGAGAGAGAGAGATCACACAGATGTGATGATAATGGTGAGACGTCTGTGTCTTTCTTAAAACTCCTAGACCGATCGACGGATTTTCACACAAACTTCTAATTGTAGTGATAATGGTGATAATAGTAGTGATGATGGTTGTAGTTGTAGTGATGATGACAGCAGTGATGATGATGACAATTGTAGATATGATGGTGACAGTACTAGTAGTAGTGATGATGGTCATAATAGTATTGAAGATGGTGACAAGCATAGTTGTAGTGATAATGATGACAGTAGTGATGATGGTGACATTAGAAGTGATGGTATTAATAGTGGGTATGATGGTAATTGTAGTGATAATATTGGTGATGATGGTGATACTAGTAGTGATGATAACAGCAGTGATTATGGTAGTTGTAGATATGATGGTGACAGTACTAGTAGTAGTGATGATGGTGACAAGCAATGATAGTTGTAGTGATAATGATGACAGTAGTGATGATGGTGACAGTATTAGTGATGATGGTGAGTAGTAGTGACGATGGTGAAAGTTGTAGTGATGATGACAGTAGTAGTGATGATGAGAGTAGTAGTGATGATGGTAAGAGTAGTAGTGATGACTATAATAGTAGTATTGATGATGATAGTGACTAATAGTGATGATGGTAACCCATCGCGAGTTGGGTATGCCGTTTTGATTTTGGGCGAAACGGCACATCTACTGTATATTGTTAATGTTTTCTTAAGGTGAGGTATTTAGTTTGTTCCCTAGACCTCCATCAACCTTAAAATTACACCCCCTCGAGTCCCTTTCTAGATAAATTTGTACATTTTTCGGTAGAAAAATTTCCCGGCCAAAGGCCGGGAGCTATCGCTCGCCAGGATAAAATAGACACCTGAATTGCACGAAAGGTCTTAACATGGGGTGAAAGTTCCTAAAATCGCTAAACTAATGCGGCAAACGTTTTAGAATATCAAAAGCAATGGGGCTAAACATGAGGGAGAAAGGGGTCAAGAAAACAATCTCTCAAGTGGAGACCTCCCCTTAACCTAAACTAATTTCATTATGCTAGGCCTACCCTAATCCCATAAAAAATGCCTCAAAGCATGTAGGCTAAATATTTAATATACAGTATATAGGCCTAATGACTGACTCATATTATCAGTGTCAAATAGAAAGTGTTAATTTTGAAAGTATTATATAATCAACTCTGCGTAAGCAGAGTTTGGTATCGCCCCCCGTATAGTGGGTACCACACACAAAAAAATCTGTCGTCGTCGTCGTTGTCCGTCTGTCTCGGAACTCCTCCTAGACCGTTGGACGGATTTTCACAACATTTTACACGAACATTTGTTGCGTGAATGCGAACGTCAGTCAAAAAATATTTTTTTAATTTATGCAATAGTTATGATTTTAGGTCTCCCCCCCCCCCCCCCCCAGCAATGATGGCGTTATTTGTGTGTGAGCCCCGAAGGGACTCACACACTAAGAACGCATTCGTTCTGGGGGCGAAAACATCTCGCTCCACATTTGCTAGGTTAAGTTAGTTTAGTTGGCATTAGAAGTGATGGTAGTAATAGTGGGATTGATGGTAATAGTGGGATTGATGGTGATAGTAGGGATGATGGTGATAATAGTAGTGATGATGGTTGTAGTTGTATTGATGATGATGACAGTAGTAGATATGATGGTGACAGTACTAGTAGTAGTGATAATGGTCATAATAGTAGTGATGATGGTGAAAAGTAATGATGATAGTTGTTGTTGTTCCCCAGGCTGTCTGGCCGAACAGCCCCAAGGTCTCGAGCAAGGCCAAGGCCATAAACGAGAGCCCCCACAAAATCCTCCCTGCTTACCACTAACAAAGCCCGGGTGACCGAAGCCACTCCAAGGCAGGAAAAATGTGACGCTTTGGCTCCCAATCTGCCAACTTCTAGGTTGGCAGTAGGGAGGTCAATCCACGGAAAAGACGCCGCCACTTGAGATCTAGAAGATATATAAGTAAAAGGAACAGTCAGAGTAAGCTATGGGTATGGCAGAGATCGCTCAGTTCTCACTCGGATAGACCAGCCCATCACCACATGACTAGAACCCAATCCTCTCAGCATCAGCTAGGAAAGGCCCTAGAAAGCCGCCTTTGGCGGGGGGATAGCTCCCCTATTTCAACTCCTTTCGGGGTTGGGCACCCGCCCTTTCGGGGTTGGGCACCCGCCCAAGTTGTAGTGATAATGATGACCCATAACGAGGGGCGTCGCGCTCCTTGGTGCCGCTAGAAGAGCGGCGAACACATCAAAAGGTAAGTAGTGATGATGGTAGTGACGATGGTGTGAGTATTAGTGATGATGGTGAAAGTTGTAGTGATGTGACAATAGTTGTGATGATGCAGATCATAGTAATGGTGATGATGGCAGTAGTAGAGATGATGGTGATAGGATACATGATGGTAATACTTGTGACAGTAGTAATGATGATGGTTATAGTAGTAGTGATGATGTTAACAATAGTAACGATAATTGTAAGATGGTGGTGATGATAGTAGTAATGATGGTCGATAGTTGTAGTATCAATGATGATAGTAGTGGTTAAGATGGTAGTGACAATGGTGACAGTAGTAGTGATGATTGTAATTGTAGTAGTGATGATGATCATAGTAATGGTGATGATGACAGTAGTCGTAATGATTGTGGCAGTTGTAGTGATGATGGCAGTAGTAGTGATGATTGTGATTGATGATGGTATTAGTAGTGATGATGGTAACCCATCGCAGAATTGGGTATGCCGGTTTGATTTTGGGAAAAACGGCACGTCTACTTTATCAATTCTGCGTAAGCAGAGTTTGGTATCGCCCCCCCCCCGTATAGTGGGTACCACACGAAAAAAATGTCTGTCGTCGTCGTCCGTCTGTCTCGGAACTCCTCCTAGACCGTTGGACTGATTTTCACCAAATTTCACACAAACATTTGTTGCGTGAATGCGAACGTCAGTCAAAAAATATTTTTTGAATTTATGCAATAGTTATGATTTTAGGTACAAAATATGGTTTTACCCCCCCCCCCCCCAGCAATGAATGCGTTCATAGTGTGTGAGCCCCAAAGGGGCTTACACACTAAGAACGCATTCGTTCTGGGGGCGAAAACATCTCGCTACGTATTTGCTAGGTTAAGTTAGTTCAGTTGGCATTAGAAGTGATGGTAGTAATAGTGGGATTGATGGTGATGGTAATGATCATGGTGATACTAGTAGTGATGATGGTTGTAGTTGCATTGATGATGATGACAGTAGTGATGATGATGACAGTAGTAGATATGATGGTGACAGTAGTAGATATGATGGTGACTACTAGTAGTAGTGATGATGGTCATAATAGTAGTGATGATGGTGACAAGTAATGATGATAGTTGTAGTGATAATGATGACAGTAGTGATGATGGTGTGAGTATTAGTGATGATGGTGAGTAGTAGTGAGGATGGTGAAAGTTGTAGTGATGATGACAATAGTTGTGAAAATGAAGATCATAGTAAAGGTGATGATGGCAGTAGTAGTGATGATGGTGATAGTAGGATACATGATGGTAATACTTGTGACAGTAGTAATGATGATGGTTATAGTAGTAGTGATGATGTTAACAGTAGTAATGATGATTGTAAGATGGTGGTGATGATAGTAGTAATGATGGTTGATAGTTGTAGTATCAATGATGATAGTAGTGATTAAGATGGTAGTGACTGGTGACAGTAGTAGTGATGATGGTGAGAGTAGTAGTGATGATTGTAATTGTAGTAGTGATGATCATAGTAATGGTGATGATGACAGTAGTCATGATGATTGTGGCAGTTGTAGTGATGATGGCAGTAGTAGTGATGATGGTGTTTGTGATTGATGATGGTATTATTAGTGATGGTAACCCATCGCAGAGTTGGGTATGCCGTTTTGATTTTGGGCAAAACGGCACGTCTACTTTATTTACAATAAGATTTTTATCAACTCTGCGTAAGCAGAGTTTGTTATCGCCCCCCCCCCCCCCCCGGTATAGTGGGTACCACTGGAAAAAAATACGGTTTTGACAACCCGTAAGGGAAGGAAGGAAAAACTAATATTTATTGGTGGCTCCTGGAGTCAATGACGTAAGAGCCTATGTTAATATGGCCTCGTTCCGGGCTCCTCTGAGCCCGGGTTAACCTGGATCCCGGTGGTCAAGAACCAAGATCATCATAGGGGGTAGCCCTTAATCATTCCTACGGTACGTCATTGGGTTGGAGCCACTGAAAGTAGGAAATAAAAAGAAAAGAATTAGCACAGTTTGAACACCGCGCCCACGCATGCTCCGGTCTTCCTCAGCTTCCCACACACCTGCAGTTGGCTGTTCCTCCCAGGAACCTTCTCTAATGTAATATCAAGTTGAGCATGTGTATGGGAAGGGGATGGTGGGAGGGCACTTTTCGTCATTGACTCCAGGAGCCACCAATAAATATTAGTTTTTCCTTCCTTCCCTTGCGGGTTGTCAAAACCGTAATTTATTGGTGGCTCCTTACGTCAATGACGTAAGAGCCTAGAATATCACGACCGGTGGAGGGACCTACATAAGCTCATCACGCTAAACCGCGAGAAACTAATAGGAAGACCAAAACGAAAACTGTGACATGTGTCTAAATATAAGAGTATAGTCGTAAGAAAAAGATGTATAAGGCGGGTACCATTAAAGAAGCCTTATCTCGGAAAGACAGAACTACTGAGGTGTGAATACTGATAATTGTATATCACAAAAATAAAATTAATAGAGTTATGCATTTATAGTTGCAATAACGTATCGATCTTGTTATGTAACAGATCTAGTGCAGTAATAGCACTCTTGTTATCCATTCCGGATTGTGTGTCCTGCCAACTTGTCCTGGATTTAACGTGCCCCTCCCCCCCTAGGGGGGGGGCCCCTACCTACCTACTTAGAGTAGGTATATAGTGCATTAACAGGGAATAGAGCATGGAGTATTTTTTTTGCTCTTGTCAAGGCAGGAATAGATAAAGGTGTGGGGAGATGTTCCTGGTGTTCGTTTTGTTCTTACACTGGTGTAGTAACAAAAGGTACAGAACTCTTAGTAGCAAAATTATGTAGACTTTGTCATGGATGTCCGTTCTGAGACCCATTGGCCAATGGTCTCAGTCCTTTGACAATACGCACTTATTAAGTTTCTTGTCCTATGTGGTCTAACCGGAGAAGGCCTGGACTGTGACAACGTTAGGTCCTTCTCGATTAACCAGATAAAGGTGTGGGGAGATGTTCCTGGTGTTCCTTTTGTTCTTACACTGGTGTAGTAACAAAAGGTACAGAACTTTTAGTAGCAAAATTATGTAGACTTTGTCATGGATGTCCGTTCGGAGACCCATTGGCCAATGGTCTCAGTCCTTTGACAATACGCACTTATTAAGTTTCTTGTCCTATGTGGTCTAACCGGAGAAGGCCTGGACTGTGACAACGTTAGGTCCTTCTCGATTAACCATTGAGGAAGTGAATGGCGATTAGGGGCTCTGAGCTTACCACCAGCCTGCCTAACAAACCCCGTTGGTCTTAAACTAGTACACGTCAAGAAGGGTTTCTTTATGACGATACGTGGTTTATAAGTGTGTTAATTGTTAGCTCTTTTAACGTCAACTTAGAAACTTTGGTGCTTCAGGGACCCAGCCACCGATGGAGACTGCTGGTTTTGAATTTGCATTCCAAGGTGTAAATTGTATTAAGCATGAACTATCCTGTCTTGGAGTTGACGCTGTGTATTTACCTATTTGTATTTACCTATTTGTAGTATACAGGAGTTGAGCTTTTTAGGCTCGTATTGTCCCGCTTCCTGAGTTACAATTATCTAACTTTGCCTTAAAAATATGAATGTTTTTGGCACACACCACTTCCTCTTCCAACTGATTCCACTTACTTATACTTCTGTAAGGGAAACTATACTTTCTCACATCTCCTTTACATCTTCCTTTCATTAGTTTATATCTATGCCCCCTAGTTCTACCATTATCTTTCACAATATAACCCTTCTTGTCCACCTTTTCGAGTCCTCTCACACATTTGTACATCATAATCATATCGCCTCTCTCCCTCCTATCCATTAGAGATGGTAAATCTAATTTCTTTAATCTCTCCTCATATGGTAATTCTCTCAGTTCTGGTATCATCCTAGTTGCAGCTCTCTGAACCTTCTCCAGCTTCTTTATATGCTTTTTTAGATGTGGTGCCCACACCACTGCCGCATACTCCAGTCTTGGTCTCACCAATGTTTTTATTATTTTCTCCAGCATCTCCTCGTTTATATAGTTAAAGGCTATTTTTATTCTGTTTAGCAGTCCATATGTTTCTCCCACTATCTTATTAATATGATTCTCAGGTGAAAGATCACTCCTAACAGTTATCCCTAAGTCCTTTTCTTTCTCTGATGGGTTAATAGTGTTTTCTCCTAACTTATATTCCGTATGAGGCCTTCTTTTACTTACTCCCATTTCCACTACATGACATTTATTTGTGTTAAATTCCATTTTCCACTTCTTGCTCCATTGATCTATCCTATCCAAATCCCTCTGTAATTCCCTACCACTGTTTTCATCTTCTATACGCTTCATGATCTTGGCATCATCTGCAAACATATTCATATATGCATTTATATCCTTTGGCATGTCGTTAATGTATATTAGAAACATTATGGGAGCCAGCACCGCTCCCTGCGGAACTCCACTTGTGACATCTTTCCACGTAGAAAATTTATCTCTGATAGTAGTCCTCATCTGTCTCCCTGAAAGATAGTCCTCCATCCAATTTAACAAACTACCCTGAATCCCTCCATACTCTTTTAATTTCCACTTCAGCCTGCTATGCGATACTCTGTCAAAAGCTTTCTTCATGTCAATATATACGCAATCCACCCATCCATCTCTCTCTTGTAATATGTCAACCACTCTGTCATAAAAACTGAGTAGATTTGTAACACATGAGGTACCCTCCCTGAATCCAAATTGCCTGTTAGATAGTAGATTATTCTTTTCCAAGTAAATCATCCATCTTTTCTTAATTATTTTCTCACAGATTTTGCACACTATACTAGTAAGTGACACAGGTCGATAATTCAATGGATGTTCCCTGTTCCCACCTTTATAAATCGGTACAATGTTGGCTCTCTTCCAGTCCATTGGTAATTTTCCCACTTTAGAGAGTATTTCATTATCTCATATAAGGGTTTCACTAGTTCGTCAGCACATTCTTTCAAAATCCATCCCGCTACATTGTCAGGTCCCACTGCTTTTTTCACATCTAGTCCTTTCATTATTTCTACTAGCTCCTCTGGGAGAAAATTAATCTCTCCCAGTTTATCACCAATTTCACCTACCGGTACTTCTTCAAAGTTATCATCTTTAGTATATACTGAGTGTAGTGTATTGTTCATAATTTCACACATATTCTGGTCGTCATCATAAGTGGTCCCCTCAACCTTCAACCTGACTATTCTATCCCTTACCTTCATTTTACTATTTATAAACCTATAGAACAGCTTAGGATCACTCTTACATTTTTTCACAATGTTCTTCTCATATTCTCTGGCTTCTTGTCTCCTGATTGCAGCATATACATTTCTTAATCTCTTGTATCTGTTCCAAGTTTCTCTATTACACCTTTTTCTAGCTGCCTTCCATGCTTGGTCTCTCTTTTCCTTGGCTTTCCTACATTTTTCATTAAACCAATCCTTTTCCTTCGCTAACCTATTACCTTGTTTAGGGACATATTTATTAACTCCTTCATATATTGTTTTAAATACTCCATACTTCTCGTCTACACTATTTCTCTGATGTATTTCACTCCAGTCAACATCTCTAAAGTATTGTCTCAGTGATTGGTAGTCTCCTTTTGCATAGTCAAACCTAGTTTCCTTGTGCTCCTCCCTCTCCTCCATATTGGAATAACCCAATAGGATTTCTATATCCATTACAACGTGATCGCTCTTGCCTAAAGGTGGTAAGTATTTTATATCAGAAATTACATCTGGGTCTCTAGTAAACATTAGGTCCAATCTGGATGCTTCATCATTTCCCCTTCTTCTTGTATTTTCCTTTATATTTTGCACTAATAAATTTTCTGTTACCATATCCAGTAGCCTATACCCCCACGAGTTCACGTTGCTACCAGCTTCTCTCTGCTCCCAATCCACCTCTTTACAGTTGAAGTCCCCTACTATAATTAATTCATTGTTTCTACGAGTTAATTTTTCAATACAAATAATCATCTCATCTTTGATAAATTTGTATTCCTCCTCTTCCCAAGCCCCTGTGTAGGGCGGCATGTAGGCCACTACAATATCCGCCTTTTGATTGTCATCATCTGTCAATTCTACTGCTAATATTTCCGCTTTACTATTATTCAGATCAATCATTCTTGTTTTCAATTTATTATGTGTAAGAATTAGCACCCCTCCCCCCATCTTGTCTTCTCTATCCCTTCTCCAGATATTATAGTTGTTCCATCCCATTCCCTCCAAACTTATCCCTTTATTTAGTTTAGTTTCACATATGACACAATATTAAGGGCTCTTCCTGTCTGATGTAATCATTTATTTCTAATTTCTTTGATAGCAGCCCATCCACATTGCTATAGACCATCTTGCACCTGTTGCTTTTACCATTATGATTGATATTCCCTGTCTTTATCCTACTATTTCCCCTTCCTGTTGCACCTCTCCCTCCAATCCTTCTTCCTGTACCACCACTTCTTTTCTCCCCCCCTCCGCCCCTATCCTCTCCCCCTTCTTCAGGTGCCACTTCCTTACTTTCCCATCCATGTTTCTGTAGAAAAAAAAGCCCTTCTCCACTTCTGATCTATTATCGTTCTTTTCTTTGACTTCTCTATTTATTTCTCTAAATTTTTCCCTCTCTTCCGCATTTAAATCTTTCCTTAGTTTAACATTTCTGTATTCCCCCTCCTGACTTAACTTCCAGCTGGATCTGAGTACCTCCTCTGCTACTTTGGTTGACTTAAATCTAATCTTCATTGGCCTCATTTCTCCTTTCTTGTATTTCCCTAGTCTCCAACAATCCTCTACCTCTCTCTTCCATCCCTCCTTATCTTGTCTATCTATCACATCAATCATCTTCTCAACTTTCTTCATCTCCACACCCTTTCTCGTATTTCTATCTAATATTTCCCCTTCTACATCTCCAAACATAATTACACATCTCTTCTTATCAATAATATCACTAACCTGTTTCTCATTTTGTCTGATGGCATTAACTACCCTCTTGTTCAGGTTCTCCTCCTGCTGTCCCTTTTGCTCCTCAATAATTGCTTTTAGTTGTACCTCTGCTTCACCCACTCGATCACCCCAGACATTTTTCATTTGAGATACCTCTTCCTCCATTTTTTGTGTCCTGTCCTGATTTGTTTCCACTCCTTGTTTTAGCCTAGCATTCTCCTCCCTCAATTCACGAATCTCTCTCTCAGCCCTCTCCCTATACCCATCATCTATCTCTTTCACTCTCTCATTTAAATGTTCTTTGTATTCCTTAATCTGTTCTTTTAAAGCCACATTCTCAGATACCAATTCGTTGACCCTAGCAGTTAGATCATTTAAACCCTCCCCCGGGACACAGCTCTCTTCCACTACAGTCCCAATGGTCTTCCTCCACCCCTCCATTTCCTTTCTCCACTTTATCAGCCCCATCAGATTCCTGTTCAGGAAGATGATCTGGTCCTCCTTACCTTCAGGAAAGCCTGAATAATCCCCTTCCTCGTCATAAAAAACATTCCCCACTCATATCCGTGGCTTCGATGTCAGCCATTGTTGTTGTCATGTGACGTCACCAGCCTTACCAGCTGATTTCTCAAAACAAACTCTCTAAGTTTCGTTTAAACATTCATATTTTTAAATAGCTTTGACTGAACACTTTCCTGTAATAATATTATTAGCGGGACAATACACAATAATTTCCTGTATACCCCACTTTAGGCAAGTCAGATGGTAGTTTGAGGAGCGCCAGCCAACGACGTCCGCTCCCACTCGTCTCTCGTGTGTGTTGGCTAGTGGGTGTATCTGTGACTTCCTTGTCGTAGGATGGTAGCCTTTTGGATTAGAGGATGTCCATATTGCAAGTGTTGTATCTGTCTACGGGTTGGGGAACCCTGGTAGAGATGTTGCCTGGATTAATGGGGAATGTTTTGGGCTAGAAAGCATATCTTTTACCCGAGCAAATCTAGAGAGAACTGGTCCGGGTAGGGACCTGTTTCTCGAAGCCAATTACAGTAGTCATGGTGTCCAACTGGTGTGACATTGACCTGGAGGTCAATGATAATGCATAAACTTTGGGAAAATCGTGGGGCTGTTAGTTCTTGGGTATGATATGACACTGACTAAAGGTTGTCCATTTTGTTTGACTGATGAACTTCAGAACGACTGATAGTGCCGACCTATCAGAGTCGAAGTGTCTGTGTCCAATCCCAACAGTGGGAGGTGGGTTTGGCCAATGTGTCACTTATTACCTTTACTTGAGATTTTCCCCCGCAACGCCAGGGGATGTCAAATTCTCTTTGGGATGGATTTTGTTTTATAGTCTGGAGTTGTGTATCCCCTATTACTCCTACTCCTTCTGCCAATTGTGTAGGAGTGAGAATTCTGATTTCTCTAAATTTATTCTGAACCTCCTTTTGTCACATGTTACGTGACTATCAGGGTTTGATTTTTTGGCTATGGAGTGGAGAAGACCACAGTATTCTACAAACTTGAAGGCTAAACAGTATTTTTTATTTTTTATTTTTTTTTACGCTGACTTTTGAGTAGAGGGGGAAGAGTTTGTTTCACTCTCTTGGTGAAAGCTGGGAGCTATGTCCGTGCTGGAAGGAATTCTGGTGAACCTTCTCGTTCTGATTCTGAAAGGGATAGCTAGGACCTTTTTTGGTACCTCTTGTATTGGGATGTGCTAGAGGACTCTTCTATATCTGGAACAATTATCCAGACCTTAGATTGTAGAATCAGTTCTATTTGGTGACTAGTTAGTATCCTGAACTTTCTATTGTGAATTGATTTGTTGAGGAGTAAACATGTCTATCTTAGGGTTTTAGTTGTAGACTGTCTCTTTTGGGGGAGAGAAATATGTGTGATAGAAAGCTGGGATGCCTTTTGGCACCTGGGACACAACATTGTCTCTCAACATTTGGTTCATTAATATTTCGATTCTAGAGGAAGTTGTCCATTGTTGGCCTGAACTCTGAGGAGGGGTTAGTTTGTTTATTAAACTGATCCAACCTATCTATCTGAGGGCTTAGTACCCGAGCCTGAGCTTCGTTCAGGTTGTTTGGGGAATCACACTATACGTGAATCTGGGTGAAGATTGTGCTAGAGTGGCCATATCTTTGGGTATTCTTGGACAATTGGATGAGTAGATACTGTCTAGTTCTAGTTGCTTCAAAATTTGTAATAACGGTGGATCCCCAGATTGACCATGGTGATTTCACCTACATCACTACAAGCGCAAACAAGAGCCACTCTTCACATTCCCGGTGGTCGTGCGAGAATTACCCCGTGGAGTTCCTCTGATAAAATGAAGTGTGGACTTGGAGTGTTGTTGAGGGATCAACTCTGTTACTTGCCTCATGGCTTGTGCGGGGTGTTGTTGTGTGATAAAATTTTGACAGCAACCTCTGGGTTCTTTGACGTAGTCTAACGTCTTTGTCAATCCGTGCAGGGTAGGTGTATTTATCATGGGGTTAATTAGTTGGTTACAACTTATTATTTGGGGATCTGAGATACTGTATTTCCAGAACTTCTGGTGTATAGAGTGGGAGTTTTTTTATGTATGCCTAGTGGTAAATTGGAGATCCTCCAAACTTTGACTCAGTCAACCACTTGGCCCCTGGGTCATCTCTTAGAGTGTATACCCCCATCGTAGGGTTTTTGTTCCTTGACATTTTTGTGGAGCAACCTCTGGATATATAGAGATTAGAGATTTAATGGTAATATGTCCCTCCGTCTTATTCACGCCAGACTATGGTTTGCCGCATTTCCTGAAGGAACCGTGGGTGTCTGTGTGTAAGAAAAGTACTTCGCACCCAATCGAATTGGGATTTTTTTTTTTTTTTTTTAATACGTCCAGCAAAGGGCCTTGTGCTTCTTTGTACGTATATTCTTCAGCTCGTCCATTTTAATAATCCACTACTTTGGTAGTGATGCCAAATTTGGAAGACCTGTGTCAGCATTAGTAGGTGTTACTCTGGTGGTTGTTTCCTGTATCGGGAGCTGTTATTTTACGAGCAGGTTGTTTAGGATGGACAGGTACCTGAGCCAGTGGAACTGTGTTTGGTATGTCATGTTGTGATCTGGAAGGAGTAAGAGAACTACTTTGAGATCTCGGATAGTCTTATCTAAAGGCGCAACAATTTTCCGTTGGGTTTGCTTGCCACATTACTGCATGGATTTAATCAAAATTACTTGAAATTAGCCCAACTAGCCTCCTGGGTTTATGTATTTCAGCTTCAGTATTCATCTGACTCAGTTTTTTAGGGAGAATCAATGTGGGTGGAGAAAACCACGGGGTTGAATCAACCTGTTATTCAATAGTATCACCTAGCCATACTAGGGAAGGAGGGGGAGGGGATGACATGTTCAGCACTTGGCTCAGCCAAGGCGGTAGAGGAGGCAGGTAATTCTTTGTTTATTCGGAGAAAACAGGATTAGCAGGGTGACCGGCATGTCAGATAATTGTCCCCGGCCTGGGGATATGTGTGTAGGGTGCAGGATTTGAAATCCTGATTACACGTCAGATAAGTTTGGGACTTCCAAGGTGGGTAGCTTTTATGTTTGTGGTTTGATAATTTCCCAGGACCCCAATGGGAATATGTCTAACGGCTTTAATGGACTATCCTTAGTTGGGGTTAAGCCCGGTTGGTACCCATCATATTTGTAACAAATGATGTGGTACCCATTTTGTAAAAGCTAATTGAGTAATGTTATTGTTATTATTCTTCTTCTTATTCTTCCGTTTATTACTGTTAGGCTCGGAGCCGACCGACCTGTCATTTTCTTGCTAGGTCCGGACATTTTCTTGTCAGGAGATGGGGACTAGTTAACTCCATATAGATAATATGCCCGAGGGTAAACCTGTTTATTGGGTCATTGTTATAAGCAAAGCTTATATGGATAGTGAAGGTACCCTTAGCCGGTGAACCTGAAATGTCTAGTAATTTGTCAAATGAACTCACCTTAACCTATAAGGTGTTCGGATACTCCAGTGGTTGTCACTTGGAGGGGGAGGTGATGTTTTACTTGTTGAAAAGATTCTTCTCCGGTAGTGTTGTCGCTCCTTGAGCCTGGAGGATATAACAAGTAGTCAGTGTTGTATGGTGGAATTAATACCGGAATTATTAGGTCTACTTAGGTTTTGGTAAAATAGGGTCTAGTCATGTCCCGTTTATTTTAATCCGACTCCCTTTGTCTTTTATGTAAGAAGTAGCCTAGTGAATTAATATTCGGTATAACTGGATATAATTACCCAGAAATTTGTTAGGCAAGTGTAGCCTTTTTAGGAAGGGACAGGAAACTTGTACTTGTTTCCTGGAAATTAGTTAAAATATGTGATTCGTGAGAATACACTTCGTAGGTGACTTGGAAATGTCTAAAGTTTTGTCCAGTGAATTCATTTTAGAGGTATGGGTTATTTAGCCGAATGAAGGGAGCAACAGGTGAGATGGTTATGTCTACCATGGGGGCAAAAATGGGCACTAGCCTTGTATTGTTTATTTTAAATAAAAATTATCATAAGCATGACCCAGCCTAGAGTAACCGGCAAGAATTTCCATCTGATTCCTTTCTTGGAAACCTGGATTGTTTTTTCTTAGAGTATGACAAAGTTTAGGGTACTGGGTAAAATAATATTTGTTTCTTTTACCGGGTTCTGGCATAGTCCTTGTCCCAGTATGGCACAGCCTTGAATCACCTGGCACCCTTATGGTGGTGGCGGTATGGAACTGTCACCCGGGAATATTGGTATTCTGGATTGACTCACACATTTATTTTTTTTTATTTTTTATTAGGCCTAATTTAAACTGATTAGAAAACTTACTTATTTAAGCTTTTGCCCTTATCTTAAATTTGTTAGGTATGTTAACTATTAGTTAACAGGGTCTGACTTCTTTATTAAAGTCTGACCTAACCTAGAGTACCCGGTAATAATTTCTAGTTAAATTTTTATATTGGGACTTGGTATGTTTTTTAAATTAAAGTTTGTGTCCGCTTAGGGTACCCGGTGGATTTTTTTTTGTTTAGGCTAGGCCTAGAGTAACCGAGCCTTTCAAAAGAATTTTGTTGTGATATATGCTGTCGTCTTGACAGTCGTCAGAGTACTCGGTAAAGTAATATGTGCTGTTGTCTTGACAGTCGTTGGAGTACTGTACTTGGTAAACTGGCTTACTGGAGCCTGGCCGATTTTATGGTATTATGTTACGACCCGGTTGCATTGTATTATAATACCACTCGGTATTATAATGCTTGGGTAGATGGCCGTAGTCTGTATGTATTCGGGTTTGGCTTTATGTTTGTATGGTATTATTGTATCCAATGAACATGTACTAATCAGGTCAGTTTAATATCAAAATATAATAGGTTACAGGCGGCGTTTCTTAACCCTCTCCGACATATGACGCGATTTTGAGCATATTAGGGATACTTTAAAGCCTTTGTTACCATCAGGGGTATTTAGAAACCTTTAGTTTAGTTACTTCAACCTCTGCAGTTGTCTTTGAGTTAGCTGTGGGCAGAAAACTAATTTTGGAGAGGTAATTATAAGTGAGAGAACTCTATTTATTATTGCTAATCTGGCAACCTCTGCATCATATGAGTCTGAAGGGGTTAAAGGAAGCCTGTGGTGTTAACGCCTTTAAGTTTCATAGAACAGTTGGTGTAACACAGGAATAAACTATCTATTCAATTTATATATTCCAGGGGAAATGAAACATTCATTATCACCCAAATTTATTAATATGTAGGCCTACATAGGCCTATTCATGGCCTTAGGTAATGTTACCAAAAATTATTTATACTCTAGACCTAATCCCTGACCTTATTTCCTTCATAGTGTTTCCTCTTAAAATTTAATTAATGTTCCTGGGTAGGCATACTTTAGCCTAGGGAACGATTATCACCTGACCTTAATACCTGAGGTTGTATGGTGGTATGTTATTATTGTATTTCTGGCCCCTCTGGGTACCCTGGACTTTCGCCATACTCGGTAGTCCTGGTAACCGAGCCATATCGAGATAAGGACTCGGGAACTTGAGGTTGTATGGTGGTATGTTATTATTGTATTTCCGGCCCTTCTGGGTACCCTGGACTTTCGCCATACTCGGTAGTCCTGGTAACCGGGCCTTATCGAGATAAGGACTCGGGAACTTGAGGTTGTATGGTGGTATGTTATTGTATTTCCGGCCCTTCTGGGTACCCTGGACTTTCGCCATACTCGGTAGTCCTGGTAACCGGGCCTTATTGAGCTAAGGACCCGGGAACTCGGGAACTTGAGGTTGTATGTTGTTATGATATTATCCGCCCATCTGGGATCCGGGACTGTCACCATATCTGGCGGTCCTGGTATCCGGGCCTTGGTACCCGGGCCTATCGAGATAGGGCCTAGGGTTAATAATGAAATGTAATTGTATTTCATTTTGTAATACAGTATAGAGACTATCAGCTGTAGTCTTGCTGGTTCTAATGAAACAAATGCCTTTAAGTTGACTGAAGGTAAATATGATGAGGCAATCGTGATTGAATAATGTTAAAGTGATATGAATTCACTTTTTAAAGGAAAAACTTGGAAGTAAATACAGAAAGTATCGTAGTTTATTGTGGTATGAAGCATTGAATGAAAATAGGTTAAAATCTTCTGGAAATTTAGGCTTAGGAAATTTGTTCCTAAGTACAAATATTACGGTGGCCTGAAAAATAACCTCTGGCCAGGGCACAACCAGAGGTTACCTGTCAGGAATTACAGATACATGAATCTTATACTTACCTATAATTCCACTCTTAAGGGAATATCTGTCATGGTATCATGTTAAAACACAACCAGCACAGAACAAATTAAGCTTAGGAAATTTGTTCCCAAGTACAAATCTTACGGTGGCTGAAAAATAACCTCTGGTTAGGCAGTAGGCACAACCGGGGGTTGTCTGTCAGGACTCACAGATATAAGCTGCTTGACACTCGCATATCATTCAACACTTAAGTCAGTATCTATCGAGCTACAATGTTAAAACACACTATCACAGAACAAAAAGACACTGTCGCTAAAGAGCCGAGGTTCGTATGACACAACATACAGAAATAAACACAATAATTTGAGGTTTTAGAAAGTGAAAGTGGCTCTGATAACACGCCCGCCGACCAGCCCAGACTACGAAGTCCTTACTTACAGGATTACAAGTGAAATTGGTCCAAACAAACACATTCCTAAACGCGTATATGATTTCAACTGCACTAATATTCACTATGGACCAAAAATGACGCGCTCAAGAGGGGCTATGCAACCCTGAGCATGAGGTAAGGACACGCATGTCTACCTTGGCTGGGTCGGTGGGCGAGAGAGAAGGTTCCTGGGAGGAACAGCCAACTGCAGGTGTGTGGGAAGCTGAGGAAGACCGGAGCGCGCGTGGGCGCGGTGTTCAAACTGTGCTAATTCTTTTCTTTTTATTTCCTACTTTCAGTGGCTCCAACCCAATGACGTACCGTAGGAATGATTAAGGGGTACCCCCTATGATGATCTTGGTTCTCGACCACCGTGATCCAGGTTAACCCGGGCTCAGAGGAGCCCGGAACGAGGCCATATTAACATAGGCTCTAGCGTCATTGACGTAAGGAGCCACCAATAAATTGTCTGTCGTCGTCGTCGTCGTTGTCCGTCTGTCTCGAAACTCCTCCTAGACCGTTGGACGGATTTTCACCAAATTTCACACAAACATTTGTTGCGTAAATGCGAACGTCAGTCAAAAAAGATTTTTTGAATTTATGCAATAGTTATGATTTTAGGTCCAAAATATGGTTTTACTACCCCCCCCCCCCCCCCCCAGCAATGATGGCGTTCTTAGTGTGTGAGCCCCTTCGGGGCTAAGAACTAAGAACGCAATCGTTCTGGGGGCAAAAACATATCGCTATGCACTTGCTAGGTTAAGTTAGTTTAGTTGGCATTATAAGTGATGGTAGTAATAGTGGGATTGATGGTGGTAGTAGTGATGATGGTGATAATAGTAGTGATGATGGTTGTAGTTGTATTGATGATGATGACAGTAGTAGATATGATGGTGACAGTAGTAGATATGATGGTGACAGTAGTACATATGATGGTGACAGCACTAGTAGTAGTGATGATGGTCATAATAGTAGTGATGATGGTAGTGACGATGGTGTGAGTATTAGTGATGATGGTGAGTAGTAGTGATAATGGTGAAAGTTGTAGTGATGACAATAGTTGTGATGATGAAGATCATAGTAATGGTGATGATGGCAGTAGTAGTGATGATGGTGATAGTAAGATACATGATGGTAATACTTGTGACAGTAGTAATGATGATGGTTATAGTAGTAGTGATGATGGTGAGAGTAGTAGTGATGATTGTAATTGTAGTAGTGATGATGATCATAGTAATAGTGATGACAGTAGTCATAATGATTGTGGCAGTTGTAGTGATGATGGCACTAGTAGTGATGATGGTGATTGTGATTGATGATGGTGATTGTGATTGATGATGGTATTAGTAGTGATGATGGTAACCCATCGCAGAGTTCGGTATGCCGTTTTGATTTTGGGCAAAACGGCACGTCTACTTTATTAAAATGCATATCCCTGAGGTCACTGGAAGTTGTGCAACACTATATTTAAGTAAATATCTACTGTATATATATATTGAAGTTGAGAGGTTGATTTTATCAACTCTGCCTAAGCAGAGTTTGGTATCCCCCCCCCCCCCCGTATAGTGGGTACCACCGGAAAAAAAATTATGTCGTCGTCGTCGTTGTTGTTGTCAGTCTGTCTCGAAACTCCTCCTAGACCGTTGGACGGATTTTCACCAAATTTCACACGAACATTTGTTGCGTGAATGCGAACGTTGGTCAAAAAAGATGTTTTTAATTTATGCAAAAGTTATGATTTTAGGTCCAAAATATGGTTTTACACCCCCCCCCCCCCCAGCAATGATGGCGTTCTTAGTGTGTGATCACACACTAAGAACGCATTCGTTCGGAGGGCGAAAACATCTCGCTACGCATTTGCTAGGTTTTAAGTTAGTTAAGTTGGCATTAGAAGTGATAGTAGTAATAATGGGATTGATGGTGATAGTACAGTAGTGATGATGGTGATAATAGTAGTGATGATGGTTGTTGTAATGATGATGATGACAGTAGTAGATATGATGGTGACAGTAGTAGATATGATGGTGACAGTACTAGTAGTTGTGATGATGGTCATAATAGTAGTGATGATGGTGACAAGTAATGATGATAGTTGTGATAATGATGACAGTAGTGATGATGGTGTGAGTATTAGTGATGATGGTGAGTAGTAGTGATGGTGGTGATGATGGTGAAAGTTGTAGTGATGACAATAGTTGTGATGATGAAGATCATAGTAATGGTGATGATGGCAGTAGTAGTGATGATGGTGATAGTAGGATACATGATGGTAATACTTGTGACAGTAGTAATGATGGTTATAGTAGTAGTTATGATGTTAACAGTAGTAATGATGATTGTAAGATGGTGGTGATGATAGTAGTAATGATGGTTGATAGTTGTAGTATCAATGATGATAGTGACAATGGTGATAGTAGTAGTGATGATTGTAATTGTAGTAGTGATGATGATCATAGTAATGGTGATGACAGTAGTCATAATGATTGTGGCAGTAGTAGTGATGATTGTGATTGATGATGGTATTAGTAGTGATGATGGTAACCCATCGCAGAGTTCGGTATGCCGTTTTGATTTTGGGCAAAACGGCACGTCTACTTTATTAAAATGTATATCCCTGAGGTCACTGGAAGTTGTGCAACACTATATTTAAGTAAATATCTACTGTATATATATTGAAGTTAGAGATTGATTTTATCAACTCTGCGTAAGCAGAGTTTGGTATCCCCCCCCCCTCCCGTATAGTGGGTACCACCGGAAAAAAAATTATGTCGTCGTCGTCGTCGTCGTCGTTGTTGTTGTCAGTCTGTCTCGAAACTCCTCCTAGACCGTTGGACGGATTATTTTCACCAAATTTCACACGAACATTTGTTGCGTGAATGCGAACGTCGGTCAAAAAATATTTTTTTGAATTTATGCAAAAGTTATGATTTTAGGTCCAAAATATGGTTTTACATCCCCTCCCCCCCACCACCCAACGGATTTTCACCAAATTTCACACGAACATTTGTTGCGTGAATGCGAACGTCGGTCAAAAAAGATTTTTTGAATTTATGCAGAAGTTATGATTTTAGGTCCAAAATATGGTTTTACCCCCCCCCCCCCCCCCCAACGGATTTTCACCAAATTTCACACGAACATTTGTTGCGCGAATGCGAACGTCGGTCAAAAAAGATTTTTTGAATTTATGCAAAAGTTGTGATTTTAGGTCCAAAATATGGTTTTACACCCCCCCCCCCCCCACCCCCACCCAGCAATGATGGCGTTCTTAGTGTGTGATCACACACTAATAACGCATTCGTTCGGAGGGCGAAAACATCTCGCTACGCATTTGCTAGGTTTTAAGTTAGTTAAGTTGGCATTAGAAGTGATAGTATTAATAATGGGATTGATGGTGATAGTAGTGATGATGGTTGTTGTAATGATGATGATGACAGTAGTGATGATGACAGTAGTGATGATGACAGTAGTAGATATGATGGTGACAGTACTAGTAGTAGTGATGATGGTCATAATAGTAGTGATGATGGTGACAAGTAATGATGATAGTTGTGATAATGATGACAGTAGTGATGATGGTGTGAGTATTAGTGATGATGGTGAGTAGTAGTGATGATGGTGAAAGTTGTAGTGATGATGACAATAGTTGTGATGATGAAGATCATAGTAATGGTGCTGATGGCAGTAGTAGTGATGATGGTGATAGTAGGATACATGATACTAATTAATACTTGTGACAGTAGTAATGATGATGGTTATAGTAGTAGTGATGATGTTAACAGTAGTAATGATAATCAACTCTGCGTAAGCAGAGTTTGGAATCGCCCCCCCCCCCGCGCATAGTGGGTACCGGAAAAAAATGTCTGTCGTCGTTGTTCGTCTGTCCCGAAACTCCTAGACCGTTGGATGGATTTTCACCAAATTTCACACAAACATTTGTTGTGTGAATGCGAACGTTAGCCAAAACAGATTTTTTGAACTTATGCAATAGTTATGATTTTAGGTCCAAAATATGTTTCCCCCCCCCCCCCCTAGCAATGATGGCGTTCTGGGGGCGAAAATGTCTCACTCCGTATTTGCTAGGTTAAGTTAGTATAGTTGGCATTAGAAGTGATGGTAGTAATAGTGGGATAGATGGTGATAGTAGTGATGATGGTGATAATAGTAGTGATGATGGTTGTACTGTATTTGTATTGATGATGATGACAGTAGTGATGACAGTAGTGATGACAGTAGTAGATATGATGGTGACAATACTATTAGTAGTGATGATGATGGTGATAAGTAATGATAATAGTTGTAGTGATAATAATGACAGTAGTGATGATGGTAGTGACTGGTGTGAGTATTAGCGATTATGGTGAAAGTTGTAGTGATTATGACTAGTTGTGATGATGAAGATCATAGTAATGGTGATGGTGAGAGTAGGATACATGATGGTAATACTTGTGACAGTAGTAATGATGATGGTTATAGTAGTAGTGATGATTGTAAGATGGTGGTAATGATAGTAGTTACGATGGTTAACCCGGGAACTGCGGGAAGACTCTTAAGAGTTCCCCCGGCGGACTGCGGGAAGACTCTTAAGAGTCAGGGAAAAAACAAAATCAATTTAAAACCGATTTTTTTTTTTTTTTTTTTTTTTTTTGCCCCTGGGCCATGCAAAATATCACTCCTCTACCTCCTCTCCTTCAGTTATCACCTATTTTCCCTGTTATTCCCTTATTCTGTGGTATATTTTTGTGCTAACATTAGCGAGTTGCAAGCAGGGCATTGTCATCACTGTTAGCAAGCGAGTACAAGAGAGAGAGAGAGAGTATCGATCGACAGTGTCTCTCCAGCCTTGGGGAAAATTGGCGGGAGAGGAGCTTGCCTCAGCCATACATTATGTAACTCCCGGCCTGTATCGCCGATTTTGACCATCCAAACGCTGTTTTCACTTGTTTTATTGTTGTAACAGGTTAATACCTTTATAATCAACCTATAATAGGCGCATATGGATAAGTATTAATGCTATTTATGGTAAAATAAATATTTTAGTGATGGAAACAACTCAAATACATGCGCACAGGCAGAGGTGTTCATTACCCCCCATGCGCACTTCAGAGGTTAATAGGTGTAGTATCAATGATGATAGTAGTGATTAAGATGGCAGTGACAATGGTAACAGTAGTAGTGATGATGGTGATAGTAGTGATGATTGTAATTGTAGTAGTGATGATGATCATCGTAATGGTGATGATGACAGTAGTCGTGATGATTGTGGCAAATGTAGTGATGATGGTGATTGTGATTGTGATTGATGATGGTAATAGTAGTGATGATGGTAACCCATCGCAGAGTTGGGTATGCCGTTTTGATTTTGGGCAAAACGGCACGTCTACTGTGACAAGTAATGATGATAGTTGTAGTGATAATAATGACTAGTGATGATGGTAGTGACGATGGTGTGAGTATTAGTGATGATAGTGAGTAGTAGTGATGATGGTGAAAGTTGTAATGATGACAATAGTTGTTATGATGAAGATCATACTAATGGTGATGATGGCAGTAGGATACATGATGGTAATACATGTCACAGTAGTAATGATTGTGACATGGTGGTTATGATAGTAGAAATGATGGTTGATAGTTGTATTATCAAAGATGGTAGTGACAATGGTGAGTGTAGTAGTGATGATGATCATAGTAATGGTGATGATGACAGTAGTTGTGATGATTGTGGCAGTAGTAGTGATGATGGTAACCCATCGCAGAGTTGGGTATGACGTTTTGATTTTGGGCAAATCGGCACGTCTATTAGTGATGATGGTGAGTAGTAGTGATGATGATGACAATAGTTGTGATGATGAAGATCATAGTAATGGTGATGATGGCAGTAGTAGTGATGGTGATAGGATACACGATGGTAATACTTGTGACAGTTGTAATGATGATGGTTATAGTAGTAGTGATGATGTTAACTGTAGTAATGATGATTGTAAGATGGTGGTGATGATAGTAGTAATGATGGTTGATAGGTGTAGTATCAATGATGATAGTAGTGATAAAGATGACAGTGACAATGGTAACAGTAGTAGTGATGATGGTGAGAGTAGTAGTGATGATTGTAATTGTAGTAGTGATGATGATGATGACAGTAGTCGTGATGATTGTGGCAAATGTAGTGATGATGGTTATTGTGATTGATGATGGTATTAGTAGTGATGATGGTAACCCATCGCAGAGTTGGGTATGCCGTTTTGTTTTTGGGCAAAACGGCACGTCTACTTTATTTGTGGTGCCCAGCTCTGTTCATATGCGCCTATTTTACGTTTAATATGAAGATAGTAACATGTAACAACAATAAAACAAGTGGGAATAGTGTTTGGATGGTCAAAATCGCGAATTATTGCCGAGCGGTTCATTCAAGAATTGTGGAGCAGAGCGAGGCAGACCCTCCACTCACGAGGCCTAGAGCTTGACTGAGTCAGACCGACTCACTCACCCCACCCTCTTCCTTACGTAACACACTGGCTAGTCACATGACCACACCATGGAACCGGCTTGGAGATGTTTACACAAAAATATACCAATGAATAAGGGAATAACAGGGAAAATAGGTGATAATTGAAGGGGGGGGGGGAAAGGAGGGGATTTTTGACAGATGTGGAGTAGTGATAGGAGGTATGGAGGGGAATTATCTCACTTAATAACCATTTCACTTGTTTTAAGTGCTACTGGGTCCTTTTAAATTTTTATTTAGGCCTTACCTCTTAAGAGGGTCCTCGCCCTTGCCCACCAAAACCTCTTAAGAGTGTTGTTGCCATTCCCGGGTTAATATGGCTTGAAAATGTGGTCAAAATCAAGTCTGCTAACAATCTATCTAAAACAAAAAAATTGTTTTAAGTTACTATCACTTTTACTTCTAACAGCTACTGACTAGTACTATTTGTGCCATATCGTGTAGGTGTCAAGTTAATCTCTCTCTCTCTAGTTTTCACATAAATTATCATCAAGCTTTTCAGCGAACTATTGATTTTGGTTGTCTATCTTTTTATCTCTTCTCACTTCCATGAATTTCCCTACTGGGGTTGTTATCAAACAATTACGGTATCTCATGGTTACTGTAGTGTGTGCTACATGTGTCACTCGTACATAAAGCTGTATTATTTCCTGTTCAAACTCTCTTACAAATAGCTCAACCCTCCCTTCCCATGTAGGTTAACTGGAACCCCACTTGGCTAGTGAGCTAACCCCCTTTCTTGTACCCTTCCTATGCATGTAAGGATATATTTATTAGTGGCCCCTCCATCATTGACGATTATGCCTATTACATAAGGCTACCTCTTCAAACGCTCATAAGCGTAGTTTGAATCTACTGCCGCAGAGCTCAGAGGAACCTTCATCATAAGCACACGCAAAATCACTCATGGTTCGTCTTTATGATTGGGTTCTCACTACGAAAAAACTTCGTAACAAATAACAAAAATAAAAATAAAATAAGAATAACTATTCATAAGCTTTCCATATTCCGTGGATGTACTTCTGTGGATTCTTGGACCAGACGCTGACTAGCGCATTGTTCCGCCTTCCTTGCTCTGCGTTCACCCCACCCGGACGTGTCCCCGACAGTGCTCCGCTTTGATTCCGCATTCTTGCGTCCCTAGTGAGTTTTTCTCATTTGTTTACTCTGGGATGTCTTGAGTAAGGTTAGGATTAGCTTAGCAGGGGTGTCATGGGTGGTTTTCTCGCAGAACAAGTGTATTTTGGGTCATTTTGTTGGGGCGTCTATTTCGGACGGACCCTCGTGGCCGAGTTGAGGACGCTCTGAAACTGTTTTTCGTGTTTAGCCATCTTTAGTCCTAGCTTGTTAGGAGGCTTTAACTACGCGATGTCGGGCTTCTAGCTATCTTTCAGATGGAGTAGCCTATTTTGTTTTATACTGACGTTCCTGGTGTATTTTCTTCACGTAGTGGAGTTCTTTCTGGGTCCCGAGTCAGTGTTACCCTTACCCGGGTTTTTTCCTACGATGTTGATGTGGCGGCTGTTCCAGTTTTAGTGGGATGGAGTGCTTTTCGATTGTGTTTCGACGTCATTAAGTGTTTTTTCCGTTTTCACCAGGCCTAGCCAGCCACTCGTAGTTTTTTCACATATGCAAGTGTTTTCATTGTTTATTATGATAAAAATTTATTCATGTGTCATGTGTGTCCTGGATTAGTTGTAATTGGCTGATCCAGGAGCTTCGGACTGTGTCTGATTATGTTTATCAGATTGCGTTCTGATTGGTGTGGGTTGCCTTTCCGGCGGTTTTTCTCGATTGCTCCGAGAAAGCCGTTTTGTTTACCGGGTTTTAGTCAAGTTGGTTAAAATCGGTAGTTACCCCGGCGAGTTTGGTAGCTTGAGGGCTCATCAGAAACTGCGTTCTCTGTGGTCGAGCCTGTGATCAGGCTTCCTGTGTTTTTTCCCGGCGAGGTGGGCCCCACACATTTATCTAGGTGATCATGCTGACACCTGTTGGATATAGTTTTCTCGGCTTTTCAAAGCCATTGAAACTTTGCTGTTTGTTTGTTTGGTCTTTCCCTCCCGGTGACCTTTTTACAAAGAGGTCTGGGGCAGGTACAATTGGTTTGACATTTAATATGAAACCCGGCGGTTGTACCTTCGGGTGGTTATTTTAACGGGTTTGCAATTCGCTATGGTTTGCCAAACAATTGATTGATACAATAGGGTATCATGGCCTTCAAGACGGCGATCTATGAGGGCTTCTGGGAGAAGTCGGATTAGAGATTAACCCATACAGCCCCAGCGACGCGTCGGCGATGTATGTAACGCACAGCCCCAGAGACGCGTCTGACGCGTCACCCTAATTGCGCTGACCGTAACCTCAGGTGTAGCCACTCAAGAGGGCTCAGATTTGTATGGGAACTGTGTACGTATCCCACGCAACCGTGCCGATGGTTGAAAACTCTCAAAGTCCACGTGCGTGTACGTGAGCGCGCAATAACCTGTTTTTTTGGGGTAATTGCCTTCAATTTTTTACTCTTGTAAAATACGTTTTCGGGGGCTCTGTAGGACCATTCTTTAAGCTTTTTGAGCGGTTTTTCGTGGTTTTTCCTTCATTCCTAACCCATTCGCTATTGTTTCTGGAATAAAACCATTTTTTGAAAACCGGCCGGGTTCTGGTGAACAAACATTACAAAACTAGCCGGGGCTCCACGGGTTAAGATAGGCTTAGACTTTTTATGGGATAAAAAGATGCCTGAATCTTACTAGTGTTTCAAGTGTAAAGGGATACTTGAAAGACTTCATCATTAATAAAGATATGATTCATCTTTATGAAGATTCAGAAGATATGCTTAAATCTTTTTGACAGGTAAAGATATGCTGAAATCTTTAATATGAAACTAAAGGAAAACGAAATGTAGTGGTTGAGGGCTACGGTTCGTTGACCAGCGGTTTTGTGACACATGTTTTTGAAACATTTTGGGGTAGCCTTATGAGCATTAATTCCTGGGAATTTTCTCTTTCCAGGGCGGAGTACCGGCGTGGCGCCAGATGACCAGGTAGATCCCGGGGGTGGGGTAGATTTCCACCAGTCTCTGTCATGTCGGCACTAGAACCTCTCATTGCTTTATGTTCAACGCCGTTATGCTCAGGTATCCCTCTTTTTGCACACAAGCTTTGCATTAAATATGTTAAATGTCTCGATCGGTCACAGGGGATATGGGTGACAAAGAATTGCACTATTTGTAACCTCTTAAGTGTTAAAGTTCTAATTCAAAAGGATAATACTGCGGCGGTGGCTTTGCAAGAAGTGAAACAACTTCTCGCTACTTATTCAACGAATGTAGCACATAAAGCATTGCAATGTGATAACCTTGAGCTTTGGGAGCTTTTAATTATCAAACATGCCCCCCCTAAGTGTAAGATACGTGCACGTAAGACCTCAGAGACTGGGCGGGGACAGGTTACCACACCCTCCCCCGGCAAATCTAAGAGGCCTCGCTCACCGTCACCCTCGGCAACGGCGACGAGGTCCAAATCAAGGTCACCCCTGAGGGAGCAGGTTAAAGCTTCGGGCCACTCTGCTTCACCTTCAAAGAAGAGGAAAAAGGAAGAGAGTAGGGGACCTAAAGACATTACTAGAACTAAGCATAAGTCAAGTAGAAGTCATAAATCATCCAAAAGGGATCCTCCGGCGCGAAAGGACTCACGGCTGTCGCTGGAGCCTTGTACCCCGCTTTCTGCCTCTACCCCCACCACGTCTAACGTCCAATCTGACAGGTCGGGGGTGGAGTCAGAGAATGTGGTGGAGGATGCCCCGGCGGACATTTCATCACCTGATATTCATGCTTTTTCTACCAGGTCACGTGTGTCAGCCTTAGATTTAGAAGTATCTTCCAGAAACTATAAACC
This sequence comes from Paralithodes platypus, assembly GCA_032716605.1. Taxonomy (NCBI): domain Eukaryota; kingdom Metazoa; phylum Arthropoda; class Malacostraca; order Decapoda; family Lithodidae; genus Paralithodes; species Paralithodes platypus. The sequence continues at coordinate 21,507,516 of CM064486.1, forward strand.
TCTAGGGTGCTCGGGTGAGGACTCCCAATTGGAGAGTATACCAAGCTCGCAAGCGAGTAACAGCCACAGCCAAGGTGTATGGCGATACTCACAGCCCTGGCAGGACAGCACATATCCTTTTGTGACTCAAGTAGTGGCTGACGTCCACCGGGATGCCGATGTACCATCTTCTATCCCAGATTTAACATGGCGGCATGTGGAGGTCCCGGCTTCGGCGGGATCATCCCATGATAGGCCAGACTTAACCCGGGAGCTGCGGGGAGACTCATAAGAGTTCCCCCGGCGCACTGCGGGTAGACTCTTAAGAGCAGAGCCTTTGAACACGTACCAAAACCGCGCGTTTATAGCCAGGCGGCTGAAAATTGGTGTGGGTATAGTACTACATGTCAACTCTCGACACCACCCCGCCAAACGCTCGCCCCGCACTCGTGCAAGCACCACCGCGCCAGTAACCACGCACTAGTCATGGAGCCCACACGTCCCTCACGCTCGCTCCCTGATGACACAACCAGCCCTCCTTCTGGTGGTGTTAGCCGCCGTGGAAGGCAGAGGGTGGCTGCTAAAGACCCTAGCTATCAGTACGACACGCCCTACAGCTCGGAGGACGAAACACCTGCACCCAAAGCACGAAAAACACGTGCAAGCAGGGCAATGGCACAGAGGTCATTGGTCTTTCGGGACACTGCCACCACGACCCAGGCCACTACAACAACCACTACCACCACCACTGCCACCCCTGCCACCGGTACCAGCGACGCAGGAGGCCGCCCTAGGGCTGCAGAACCTGCGGGGGCAGGAAAAATGAAAGGCACGGGCGTAGGGAAGAGAACCCGTACGCCAGCCACAGTGCCCCTACCACCACCACCACCACCACCACCCCCACCAGCCGCCCCTGGCCCTGCTGCCCCTGCCGCCCCTGCCCAAGGAACAGGGAAGGGGAAGGGGAAGGGGAAGGGGAAAGGGAGAGGGAAAGCGACTGCTGGCCCTGGTGTCCCTGCCGGCCCTGCTGCCCCTGCCGCCCCTGCCCAAGGAACAGAGAGAAGGGCGACAGGCACCACCATCATCTTGCCATCAAGGCCACGCACCACTGCTGCCCCTGCCGCCGCCCCTGCCACCGCCTCTGCTGTCCCTGTCCATAAGACTCCCGCACGTGCCAAAGTGACCCGGAAAACTCTGACACCATCAAAGTATGCCGCCCTGCTGTTTGATGGTGATTCGCAGGACATTGGCAGCCCGGGTTTCGACGACGAAGCCCTAGCACGGGACCAAGGGTGGGGGGATTTGGGAGTGGACAGTGGGAGTGAGTCCGACGTCGGTGACGAAAATGAGGAAGGGCATCGTCTGTCAAGTGAAGAGGAGGGTAATGATGATGAAGTGCTGTATCGCGACCATGGAAGTGATATTTCAGACGATGAAGCAGACGCAGACGACATTCCGATCCCTCAGCTGCCTTCGTTCGATTGGTCTGACGGGGTCAATTTTGTACCTGACGTGCCCCAGTTCAATCCTGGGACGTCAGGAACAACTGACGACTGGCCCTGTGATGATCAAGCGAACGAAAGCGACTTCTTCCTCGCTTTTTTCGACATGGAGGTAATGACGTACATCGTTGCCCAAACAAACGCCTACTACAGGTGGGTGTTTGGCAGATTGGACGTCCTTTCTCCAAAGCGAGAATACGAGGCTGGGTGGATACGACTGTGGAAGAATTTCTGACGTTCTTTGCCTTGTTGTTCCTCATGCCTCTGATCAAGAAGCATGTGTTGCAACACTATTGGAAGCACGACCCTCTCATCGCCACCCCAACTTTCAATAAGTTCATGACTCGTGACAGATTTTTGTTGCTGCTAAGATTTATGCACTTTGCAGACAACGAAAATCCTAACAGGATTGACAGGATATGGAAAGTTCGGGATGTGTTCACCATGTTGTTGGAGAGGTATAGGAAATACTTTTACCCCTTCCTCAATTTGGTGATTGATGAGTCGCTCGTGCTCTTCAAAGGACGTCTTGTTTTCAAGCAGTATATCCCCTTGAAAAGGCATAGGTTCGGAATCAAGCTCTTCGTTTTGTGTGACTGCGAAACTGGAATAGTGCTTGACATGATCGTGTACACAGGCACTGACATTGACATACCGAAAGCCGCTGCCAATGACCCCATGGGCATGTCAGGTGCCATCGTCAGGAAAATGTTGGCACCTTACCTGGGCAAAGGCCACATCATCTACACTGACAACTGGTATACTTCTCCTGCTCTCTGCCAGTTTCTTTATGACAACCAAACGGGGTCATGTGGGACCGTCAGAAAGACAAGAAAGTTTATGCCAAAGTTCACAGGTGATGTCATTCCTCTCACAGATGCCTCCTCCAGTGACACACCTTCAGAAGACGACCTGGCCCAGGAACACTGCGAGAGGCATGTGCGAAGAAGGCGACGAAAGGGGCAGAAATACAAGCAGCTCGAGAAGTGTGGGAAAATGATAGCCCTGAAGTGGAAGGATAAGCGAGACGTCCACCTGCTTTCCACCGTCCACACAGGTGCCCAGGTGGATTCTGGCAAAATCCACAACCGAACCAGGAAGACAATCTACAAGCCCGACATGGTAGTGGACTACACTAAAAACATGCGCCTGGTGGACAAGTCTGACTGTCAGCTGTCAGGCGTTGAGTGTCTGAGGAAGACTGTGAAGTGGTATCACAAGCTCTTCCTCCATTTAGTTGATATAACGATGCTGAACGCCTACAACTTGTGGTTGGTGAAAAAGGATATGGCCCCAAACCAGAAGCTGAAATTCCGGGAGTTCGTCTACAACGTCTCCTACCAACTCCTGGAGAAGTATGGCACCACCACTCACAGACGTACGGCATGGCGTGGGGATCACGTTCCTGACCGCAACCAGCTGGGTGTCGAAAGACACTACCCCATCAACACTGAGATGCTTGGCACTCGTCACAGGCAGGCGCAGTGCACCGTCTGCAGCTCCAGTGTCAGGAAACCCCATGTCACGAAAAGAGTCACCTCAATGTGCGCCGAGTGCAAAGTTCCACTCTGCCTGGGTGACTGCTTCAGGGACTACCACACCTTCAAGAACTACTGAGTGTCGCCCCCTGCCATGCCCTGCCCTGGACTCGCCCCCTGCCCTGCCCTGGACTCGCCCCCTGCCCTGCCCTGCCCTGGACTCGCGCCCTACCTTACCTGACCTGACCTAATTGATCACGCTACCTCATAATGTAACATATATATTATATAATGTATAAGTTCCAAAGATGTCCCTGTGATATAGCTTTTACATTATATAATTGTATGTTTCATTATTTAGTTTATAAGTTTCAAAGATTTACATGTAATATGCCTTATTTTTTTAGTATATCAATATATATGTTTGTTATTAGCCAAAGTAATGTGTATATAATTATTTTCTTACCTCAAATGAATTGTACAAAAATAAATATGTTTCAATAAATCCTGTCAAACCTACTAAGATAATAAAAAAAACAATAAAAAAAACAAAAATAAAACAAGGTCATGTCATTGTATTCTTACAATATGATATATTCTATGAATATTTCATATTGTTTGAATACAATGGCATGATCTTGTAAAAAAAAAAAATTATCAAAATTTTTCTAGACAATATAAAACCTTCCCCATAACCCCCTCCTGGATTCGATCCCACTACCCTACGACACTTTGAGTTTTCCAGTCCGCGACCTTACCAACCATGCCACAGGAGCTCATACCAAATATCACTCAAAACTTCGTGTCTACAATCGAAAGGACAATATACAAAAAAAAATGAATTATCCCACCAATTTACGTTTGTAAATTGATGGGATTATCAATTATATCATGCCAAGGTTTTAAAGTTTGTCTCTGTCAAGAATTAGTAATTATATAACTTTATTCTGTCAAAAATTGCCCAAACACTCAGCAAAATTGCCCCTCTCAGTGCAACTCCACTCATTTTCACACGGTCAAGCGGTCACGAGGTGACCCTTGCCGCTCCTTTATGCCCCAGCTACACCAGCAACAGCAGCTCTGTCTGGGAACAAAATTGGTATAAATACAATAATGGATAAAATACTCTTCACAAATACATTTGTATAGTATAATATTGTAAATAAAAAAGAATAATAACTGTGTGGGTGTCGAAAATTGCTCAACCAGCTTTCTTATGTCTCGCCTACGCGCGTATATTGGATTATACATAGTCATGACTGTCATACAAATAATTGCAGTAGGTCTCGAATATACATTTAGATTGCATATTACTTCGAAATAAATAAGTAAACGTTTCTCTGGTGGCAATCTACCCTTTCGCAAGTGTAAGGAGACACCAGTCTATATTTAGCTCTCTATCACAAAAGGCAATCTGCCTGTGTTGACTCAGCACCGTCGCTGGTGGTCTATAATATAGTACTTTATTTACAGTCAATGGCCTACATGTTTCTGTGGTACTTCACGTGTCTAAAATGCAATGTCTGCTTGCATAAAAATGCAATTCTGAAGTCCATTTATACGTACGACATACGCATGTCTCAGTTTCTCTCTCTCTCTCTCCATTCCTGACTCATGTTATTGTAGACCTGTTGATGGCAACGAACACCAGCCATCTGGTAGACATAAGGTTCAAAATACCAAGACATCAATACGCCTGGGGCGCCTCCACAATTATCACAAAGCTGGTTATCTATCTAGAGATCTGCCTGACTTCCATCTCTCCACGACTCACTCACTCACTCACTGCACCCCTGCATGCCTCCCTCCCACCCACCCACCCCCAACCCACCCTTTCAGGCTTCCGTCTGCTAGAAACACATTCACAATTTGCGTAAATATCGCATCAATTGGGCTATATGCGGTATATTCCTTGTTATATGGGACGCCTACATATGTACACGTCTTTATTATAGCATGACAGTGCTCTAAATACAAGATTTACGTGATATTTATGGCGTAACACACCCTCTCCCCCTTTCATTCCCAGCACAACTCAGTCACACCTTGGTTCACGCATAGAAACTCATTGATAATGTGCGTAAATATCGCATCAATTGGTCTATATGCGGTATATATTTTGATATATGGCACGTATACATACGTACAAGTCTGTATTATAGCATGACAGTGCTCTAAATACAAGATTTACGTGATATTTATGGCGTAACACACCCTCTCCCCCTTTCATTCACAGCACAACTCACTCACACCTTGGTTCACGCATAGAAACTCATTGATAATGTGCGTAAATATCGCATGAATTGGTCTATATGCGGTATATATTTTGATATATGGCACGTATACATACGTACAAGTCTGTATTATAGCATGACAGTGCTCTACGTACAAGATATACGTGATATGTATGGCGTAAACCACACTCTCAGCTCATAAATTGCCGCCAAACCTCCAACACATCTTCATTCCCGCCTAAAAATTATCTTATAATTCCCTTATATATTGCAATTTTTGGTCACTATGAGGCATATTCATTGTTATATGGGTGGCCTACACACGTATGCATACTCTAAATAGCCTAAAAGGGCTCCAAAAAGGAGATATACGTGATAATACGTGGTAACCCACCCCCTCCTCCCTCTCCTTCTATCCCCTGGGCGCGTGAAAATTCGGCCGGGAAATCTCGCCGCTCGATGACAATCTAGCCGCGCGGTGCCATTCGCTCCACATTTTTCAACTACGGACCGTTCCCCTAACCCCCCCAGACATTTTTTGGGGGGTCAAATATATATGGGCCGATGCACGCAAACATTCCCTACACGATGATGTACTTTTTATCGAAATTGGCAAGAGGTCCCAAAATCATCATAGGTGCGCACAGTCTTAACCTGTAGAAAACCCCCTGTGCGCCGCGGAGAGGTTAAGGGATGAAGAACAGCGTTCTCTGGTCTCAGAGATGGAAGTTGAAGAGTCAGGTCACCGTCTAGACGACTCTCAGGGTACTGTCGAATCTCCACGGAGTTCGTCATCTGCTAGGTATGTAACTACAGAAGAGATTGATGGATTACTATTAAATGCACTTAATAAGTTCTTTGGCCCTACGCCGGAAACTCCTACAGTTGGTATGGGAGCTCCCGCGACGTCGACGAATGTGCGACCTCTGGCTACATCCATTGCTTTAGCTAAAATACCTAACCCTCCTCTTGGGTCAGATCCAATTTCCAATGTGCCAGGCACAGCAGCTCTCACTACTTCCAATGTGCGAGTCATATCAGACATAACTCCCCCCCCCCCCCTTTAGACAAGGCACCAGTCAAAAAAGGAGCTATGCCTCTTTTTATACGGGCCTGATGAGTCATGGGTAGCAATGTTACCAACTAAGCCAGAGGCAGCACAAGCTACTATTTCGGGGGAGCTCCCTGTACCACATGAGTGGGTAATCCAAAGCAATAAGTCTAGAAAACTCAGAGCATTGGATAGTCAAGAAAATGTTTTAGATGTTCATATTAAGGCCATTCCAAGTTATTATAACCATGACTTTTTTGTGTATGCATCAACACCAGCCCTACCCCCTGCCTCAGCTTCAAAGCTATTTTCTGACTGGACTAAGAATGATGGCTTTAACGACATCAAGGCACTTTCTGCTTTGACGCCGGAGTTGGATATGTTTCCGATCACAGACTCAGCCTCTCATCCAGTCTTGCAGGTGGGGCAGTTGGGTACGGGACCTTGGGTGGAATGGGAAATAGAGGCTCAAAATTTTGCCACTACTTTCACTTCAACATCTTCTCACCAAATCCCTCAAGAAAACCATACTTGGTTCTCTCTTCCGGTTTTTAGTGCCGGAGGAGTCCCCTCTGCTTTGTTTGATTTCTTGGCTGCCCCTAAAATCAATTTGTGCGAATTAAAAGATCCTTTTAGCACGCCTTCCCCAGCTCACCTAGACCGCGAGTTTAGGTTAAGAGGAAAAGGGTTTAGACTGTTTTCGCAATATATTGTTACCCAGCAAGTAACAAAGTCTATGTTACGCTCTTCTCAGGCGATCGAAGCTGCGGAAGTCAGGAAGGCCATTGAACTCTCCCGGCGCTTGCTTCTCCAAACTTCCATTCAGTCTTTAGGAGATATTCGGACAGCCTTATTAGAGGCAGTTCGAGCAAGGCAGGATCTGAGGATGTTCTTAGTGAAGAAACTTCCTGACCGTATTGCAAGCCAAGTAGTTCTGTCTCCAGTTCTAACTCCTTCTTTGATTTCCCCAGCAGTTTGGAAGACTGTTTTCAATATGGCACAAGCATTCAAACAAAGTCCCTCTCAACCTAAGAAGACTACCTTCACTTTCCCTAAGTCCAAACCAGTTTCGAAAGCTCAAGCTAGTGGGTCTAAGCCTTTTCATCAGCCAAAGTCCCCTTCCACCCAGGGTCAGGCTCAGTTCAGGTATCAACAGGGTAAATTCTCAGGTAAAGGCCACAGGTTTCACCAACGACCAGGTCAGGGCCCACCTCCAGCCAAACCCGGCCAGTCGTCCAAGGGTACACCACCACCAGCAATAAACTAAGGTCTCTCTCACTCCCGGGGCCAGTCAAAGGCGTGTTGGAACAGAGGGTGGTCCAGCCGGCGAACCCCAGTCTGCTAACTGGATCATTCCGGGCGTGTCATCAAGCATGGCCATTAAGAACATAGGCGAGGACTGTGGTACGCAAAGGCATCACTTGGCAGTGGCTCCGGCGACCTCGCTTACGTCAACCGACAAAGGCCAATCATGTTTCTTTAGAGGTGGAGTCACTAGTTCAGGAGATGATTACCAAGAGTGTCATTATCCCAGTCCCCCCGACTTACCCGGTGTTTACATCCAAACTATTTCTAGTACCAAAAAGGGACAGTATTCAGACGAGACCGGTCGTAGACCTGTCTTATTTGAATCTCCACATTCACAACGTGTCCTTCAGGATGCTGACAGTGAATCAAATCAGGCTAACACTTCCGCCGGGAGGGTGGATGTGTTCATTAGACCTGACAGACGCGTATTGCCACGTCCCGGTAAACAAGATATTTAAAAAAAATTCTGGCATTAAGAATAATGCATCAGACTTATGTCTTTCAAAGGATGCCGTTTGGATTGAACCTAGTGCCACGCATATTCACAAAATTAGTCCGGCAAGCCCTGATGCCCATTTTAGAACAGGGGATCAGGATCTTGTGGTATCTGGAAGACTGGCTGGTGGTGGCAGAGACAGAAAAGTTATGCAACACTCATGTCAACATTACGTTAAACCATGTCAAATCTCTAGGATTCAAGGTCAACTTAGTAAAGTCAAAACCTTGTTCCCTCACGAGTAATTCAGTGGATAGGGCTGGTCTGGGACACAGCATCTCTCACTCTGAGTCAGAGTGTGGACAATCGAAACAGATTTCGCATTTTTTTTTTTATGTTTCTCCACAGTCTGACTACAACACAGAGACTCTGGGAATCTCTAGTCGGTTCTCTCAACTGGGTTCAACTAACTGTGAAGTTGGGCCGGTTGAAAGTCAAATGTTTAATCTTGGAGGGCAACAAATATTTCCCACTATTACCGGCGGGAACATTATGGCCTATCCCAACATTAATACACAGCTTACTATCCTCCGCCGACGGTATGGGTGGACACGGATGCGTCAGGGACGATAGGTTGGGGCTTTCAGTCAAACCTAGGGCATCAGGGTCAAGGGCTTTGGTCCCATTCAGAAACCTAGAGACCTCGCTGACTTTTGCATTGTGGACATTCAGGAGGCCAAGTGGCTAACGCCGTATGGCAGAAACGTGACAGATAAATTTATGAATCAGTACACACAATCTACCAAGAGGCAATACTAATCTCATTGGCAGTCCTTTACTTCTTGGATAGTTAGAACAGAACAGACAGTACCTTCGGTGGCATTAGTTTTTAATTATTTAAACTATTTGTTTGAACAGAAATGTCTATCTGTAGTGACTCTAAAAAATCACTTAACCCTCCAGCCCCGGCTATGTATTATATATATATTCCTCGAAACCCGGGTGTTTTGGCCGAAAAACGTCTAGGCTAGGCTACCGTATATTCGTTAATCAGACTGCTTCCCGCATTCCCGCGCATCCCCAAGCGTAGCTGTGTTATTTACCTGTAGAATGGCATTAAGTAGAGCTCTCTAAGTCAACTGGTTGAGCTGTGATGATGATTTCATTGGAGATAACTTTATGGCCAAAACAGCCACTTTACACCACTTTTCGATACTTAACAACATACAGGCACACACGAACAAGCGACGCTCTCCTTCTTGTGGCCGGAGATGCGGGGCGACGGTCCAGCCGGCTGTTGTTTACATGCGTCGGACCGACGCCTCGCACACGAAGCTCACAGGCTTTCAACCACTGGGCGTTCAAGATACCATCCGGGTACCTGTTATATGCTTTTTTATGGGCGTTCAAGAGCCCTTCCGTGGTGAGAGGGTTAACAGCTATCAGGGTGCCATTCTTTGACCTTACAGGTCTAACCATACCACAAGCGGAAGAAACAGGTTTCATGAGAGCATGCTTCAAACTCCGCCCACCTCCCCGTCAGCTCATGCCTACCTGGTCTCTTGACAAAGCGTTATCTTTGCTTCATTCCCGTCTGTATCAGAATACGGCAGATTTTGAATTGCTATTAAAAAAGGCTGTGTTCCTTATGGCTTTGGCAACTGGTAACAGGGTGTCTGAGCTGGCGGCAATGAGCAACACCCTTAATTGCATAAGGTTTGGTAGACTAAATGATTGCATTCATATTGCACCTTCCCCAGGGTTCATCACCAAGAATGAACATAGTGAACATGTTTTCTCAGAGTTCACGGTACCGGCGTTGAAACGGGGTAAAGTGCACCATAATTTGTGTCCTGTACTTAGCTTTAACCAAATATATGAGAGTGGCACCTCTTAACCAACAAGGTGCTTTATGGGTATCGAGTACAGTACAGGTAAAAGATTAATGAAACGTAAAATGGCTTCTCTGCTAGTGGAAGTCATTAAAGAGAGTAATCCCGGTGTAGTGGGTAGGGCCCACGATTTACGCAAATGGGCAGTATCTTTACGTTTTCTCAAAAAAAATTCTGTTGAAGACATAGCTACTACTCAACTATGGGCTTCAAATCATACGTTTTTGACTCGATACCTGTCGGTAGCACTAGACAAACCATCAATGCCATGTGTAGGTTTACCGCAAAGGGTCTAGATGGGTCTCTAAGTCACTAATTGTTTAGGTTAAGAGAGAGGGGGGGGGGGGTGCAGTCAGTGAAACATAAGACACCCTAGACCCCGCCGGAGGATATGTACAGAGTATACGAGCTGTGATACAATGTATAAGTGTTGTGATTAAAATTTCTCTGTAGTAATGACTACGGGAAATGTTGTTGAGGTACAATGGATGTAGTACAACAATTGTTTCTTTAAGTGGGATACACTGTTGAAGCAATTTAATTTTAAGAGTTCTCGGTAGTTGCAACTACGAGTAGCATTTTAGGAAGGACATCTGCGATAGTACAAGAATTTATTCTATTTTTTGTGTCTAATTTTAAGGAATATACACATTAGAATAATGGGGTTTATATGTGCACATGTAAACATAAAGTTTTATTTTTCACCACTTAACCCTCTCCGACATATGACGCGATTTGAGCCTATTGGGGATACTTTAAAGCCTTTGTTACCATCAGGGGTATTTAGAAACCTTTAGTTTAGTTACTTCAACCTCTGCAGTTGTCTTTGAGTTAGCTGTGGGCAGAAAACTAATTTTGGAGAGGTAATTATAAGAGTGAGAGAACTCTATTTCTTATTGCTAATCTGGCAACCTCTGCGTCATAAATGCGTGAAAGGGTTAATTTAAGTGGGGTGCCTATAACTTTCAGATCTGTGAACAGATTCTCATAGTTACCTTTTTTCCTCAAGCAGGCTTCTTTAAGCACGCTCCTGCTTGTACCCCCTTTTTTATATGTTGTATAACGTTTATACATAAATATATAATTTTTACAAAGTAAGAATACTATGTGGTTGTTTGATTATCTGCCTATTCTATTTGCAATGGTTATGATATGATTACGAATGTCCCCCTCCAGTCTTAGATATCAGGCATAATCGTCAATGATGGAGGGGCCACTAATAAATTATAGGTGTGACTCCTGCAAGGAGATAAAGAAAACCTAATATTTAGTAGTGGCCCCGTAATCATTTACGACTGGGGCCCTCCCGACCATCCCCTTCCCATTCGTTGATGTATTAAGGATTTTGGTATACTTGATATGTCAGTGAAGGCGGAACAATGCGCTAGTCAGCGTCTGGTCCAAGAATCCACAGAAGTATATCCACGGAATATGGAAAGCTTATGAATAGTTATTCTTATTTTATTTTTTATTTTTTTATTTGTTACAAAGTTTTTTCGTAGTGAGAACCCAATCATAAAGACGAACCATGAGTGATTTTGTGTGTGCTTATGATGAAGGTTCCTCTGAGCTCTGCGGCGGTAGATTCAAACTACGCTTATGAGCGTTTGAAGAGGTAGCCTTATGTAATAGGCATAATCGTCAATGATTACGGGGCCACTACTAAATATTAGGTTTCTTTATCGCCTTGCAGGAGTCAAACCTATAATTTTGTTTAATTAAGATTTTTCTTTCCTCAGATAAGTTACTGGCCAACGCTAAACGATACCTGTCTACTTGCCTCTTTTAGTCATTATTTTTGGCATGCAAGATTTACATGTATATTATTTTTCCACCAAGGAGAATTCAGCCACCTAAAATAATCTACATTTTGTCCAGTTGTTGGTACCAATGATAGAATCTCAAAATGTTACCATAAGAATGGTGTCAATTGATAACACTGAAGAATTGCTAAAGTGACTAGTTTACTGTGCCCAACCCTGAAAGGGGTTGAAATAGGGGAGCTATCCCCCCGCCAAAGGCGGCTTTCTAGGGCCTTTCCTACCTGATGCTGAGAGGATTGGGTTCTAGTCATGTGATGATGGGCTGGTCTATCAGAGTGAGAACTGAGTGATCTCTGCCATACCCATAGCTTACTCTGACTGTTCCTTTTACTTATATATTTTCTAGATCTCAAGTGACGGCGTCTCTTCTGTGGATTGACCTCCCAATCTACCAAGATTGGAAGCCAAAGCGTCACATTTTTCCTTTGCCCCTCAACTTTCTCTTCATAATTGCTGAGGGGCACAGGGCCCTGGGTGGGGCTTTGGTTTCCCGGGCGTTTCTGCACCCTCCTCAGCTCCCCGTCATGGAGTGGCTTCGGTCACCCAGGTTTTATTGTGGTCGGCAGGGAGGGTTCTGTGGGGGCACTCATTTACGGCCTTGGCCTTGCTCGGGGCCTTGGGGCTGTTCGGCCAGGCAGCTTGGGGAACAACAACAATACAACACTGTACCCACCTAATAATATTCTGTCAACCTTAACTCCATTCTTTATTTCTTGGTCAATCAGTCGATTAAGCTCTTCTGCCATAGACTCTATGGTTAATGAATCTTCTGGCACATGCTGTGAAAGGTCCAGTCTGTCAACAGAGGAATTATTAGCATAGTAATATTATTTTATTGATTATAGGTTACAATAATTATTGTCAAAAGTTAAATACTGTATCATCCTGGTATGTTATCAAGCTTATAATGACTATTATAAAAATTAATCTATAAATACACTGTAGTTTGGCATTCAGTGACATGCCAGTTAGAATATAGCATACAGTATAGCAACAAAATATCTTATTTCCCTCTTACCTTCTTTGTTCTATCGATAGCTGATCACCTAACCCACTTATTTTAGGATTGCAGGATTGGCTGACTAACTGATTAACCTACATTAATCTAAGTACAGTACGTATACTAATGGATATCAATAGACTGGAACGTAATGAGGAGAATGGTGAAATGGATATGTGGGGTTAACCTTATGGAAGGGTATCGAGTGAGGAATTGAGAAGGCGTCTGGGTGTTAGGAGTATCAGTGAAATGATGCGCGCGAGGTGATTTGGTTGATTTGGATACGTGAAGAGAATGGATGATCAGAACTGGGCGAAGAAATACATACATACATACATACATAAAACTTTAAGACCGAGTGTTCCACACATCAGTGCAGTTTCAGTCTCTTGTCCTAATGGCGGCGTTCCAGGCAACCCTGTTAAGGGCTGCTTCACTTGTCAAGTTCTTGGATTTGAGATCGGCGCGTATAGTCCGATCCCAGGTCTTCCTCGGTCCACCCCTTGGTGCAGCTCCCTCCACAATCACAGACCTGCATTTTTTCACCCATTCTCTCCACATGTCCATACCATCCCAGTCTACTTGTACGCATCACCTCGCTAATACTCTTTATACCTAAACGTCTCCTCAGCTCAACATTTATTATTCTATCCTGTAGCCTGGCCCCACACATCCATCTCACCATTCTCATCTCATTACGCTCCATTCTGTTGACATCCTCTACTTTAACGGCCCATGTTTCTGAGGCATACGTCATTGCACTTCTAACACATGAGGTATACACCTTTCCCTTCAGGGGGAGAGGCATTCTTTTCATGGTCAGGATTGGCATCAATTCTCTGAACTTCCCCCAGCCACACCTAATTCTAGCAACAGTGGCAGCCTCGGCCCCACCACCGGCAGAGATGGTATCTCCTAGGTAACAAAACTTGTTCACCAGCTCCAAAGACTCATTTCCAAAATTCACAGCCACAGGATCATCACTTAACATAAGCTCGCCTTTGCACACTACGCACTCAAATTTCTCTATTTCTGACTTATCCTTCGGCAGGGGCCCCTTTATTCTACTACAGCACTTACTCCCATGGTGTACCCAACATCGACAGATGCTACATTGAATTGAGTTAACGCCCACTCCCTTTCCACACACTGCAAAGGGTATGCACCGCTCTTTTCCACATTACCTCGTCTCAATCTACAATGCATAACCTTGGTTTTGTTAATATTGACTCTTAAACCCTTGCTTGCCATGCCCTCTCTCCCCTCTCTGAATTTGGCCTCAGCATCCTGCATACTGTCAGCTATTAGGACTAAATCGTCTGTATAAAACAGTTCCAACGGGAGTCCGCTTCTAAAAACTCTAGACAGCGCCTCCAAGACCATAATAAAGAGGAGGGGGCTTAACACTGAACCCTGATGGACTCCAACACGGATTGCGAACTCATCACTCAGTACACCCTTCACCCTCACCGAACTTCGCGAATCCTCATACATCTTCATTATCACATGCACCAGCCACTCTTCCACACCAAGTTTCCTCATAGCCCACTGCACAACATCTCTAGGTACCCTATCAAAGGCCTTCTCCAGGTCCACAAACACAAAGTAAAGATCCCTGCCTTTTAGTAAGTATCTTTCCTGTATCTGCCTGACTATGAAGATAGCATCGGTTGTACCACGTCCTGGCATAAAACCAAACTGCATATCATCAATAGAGATGCTTTGCCTGATCAAACCCTCAAGGACTCTCTCACAGACCTTCATGATTTGGTCAAGCATTTTCAGGCCCCTATAATTTCCTCTATCTAGCGCATCCCCTTTTCCTTTGTATATATTTACTATTACACTTTTGAGCCAATCCTCTGGGATTTTCTCATCTTTAATAATGGTGTTTATCAACTCAGTGACTAAGTTTACACCAATCTCCCCTGAGGCTTTTATCATCTCAGCGACAATGTCGGAGCAACCTGGAGCTTTACCGTCCTTCATTTTATTGATTGCGTCGCTCACTACAGCTGGTGCTATCAAAGGAGGGGGCCCAGATATTGGTTTTTCGATACTAAGCTGTTCCTTATCCCATTCAAACTCTACATTTAGCAATCGTTCATAGTGTACCTTCCATGCTTCTCTGATTTCATTTTCTGCATACACAATCTTCCCATTATCATCTCTAACCATAGACCCCTTTACTGTCATTTTTAACTCACCTAGCTAGGTTGAAGATCCCATTGGGATTGTCAGTGTTTACACACTTGTTCGAGGACCAGGTCCTTAATGCATTTTTAGCATTGTAAATAACTCTTTTGGCAGTTCGTTTAGCTGCCTGGTATTCCTCCCTGCTGCCTCCTTTCTTCCATGCTTTGAAGCATCTCCTTTTCTCTTTCACAGCATGTTCTACCTCATCGTTCCACCACCAAGAGGTCTTATTCCTGGGGTGACCCTTTGTTTTCCCACAGACTTTGTCAGTGGCAGCGATAAGGCTATGCTTAAGAAAGTTCCATTGGCTATTTACATCGTTAGGCCTAGCTTCCTTATTTCTATTCATTTCCTCCAGTTCATTATGAAACCTATCCCTAACTTCCTTGTCCTTCAGCAGCCACACTTTCCTTTTGGGTATGTAAACCTTCTTGCGCTTAAGATCTCTGTATAAGCTCACACAAGTAGCTTATGCTGGGGGATACATTCTTCGCTCGGGATGACCTTTACATCTCGAACTAATTTCCAGTCTTTCCTGTTAACCAAGAAGTAATCTATCTGGCTACTGAAGACCCCAGAGTTATATGTGATCAGGTGGCTCTGTCTTTTCTTGAACTTTGTGTTACACACAACCATGTTGAGTGCAATGCAGGACTCCCAATATATATTCGCCTTCTAGATTTCTCCTTCCGTAACCATTTCCTCCATGTACCCCCTCGTATCCATCTGCAGATGATCCCACGTGACCATTGAGGTCCCCCCCCCCCCGATTGTTATTTCGTTCTCCGAGAGGCCTGAAATGACACTGACGGTGTCATTCCAGAAGTCCTCTTTTATCTCTTTCTGTAAACCAGCCTGTGGGGCATATGCAGATATCACATTCAGAATTCTTTCACCAACTTTCAACTTCAAAACAATCAGCCTTTCACTAACTCTCGTAATCTGAAGCACACTTTCCGCCAGCTCTTCAGCCACCAGAACACCCACTCCTCCTTTCGCTTTATCAGTCTCCACACCCATACAGTATATCCTATATCTTTTCCTCCTTCCGACAATCCACTGTACCCCATGCCTCTTCCAGAGTGTTTCCTGGGTACAGCAGACGTCCACTCGCCTCCTCTCACACATCTCAGCCACTTCATTCGCACGCAGATTCAAACTACCAACATTCACACTAGCAAGTCTGAGTTTGTGGGGGGCATTTGTCATTGTCCTGTGCGGTTTTGTTTCATCGGACTTACGTTTATTTTCTTTGATTTTAGTCATAGTTAGGTAGGTTTGGCTGGCAGATGGGCATCACCCCCACCAGAACTCCGGCTCCAGTCTACCCCGGGACCATTCCCAGCACCATCCCCCAAGTGATTTAAGGGGGTAGGATCCAGTGGCCTCGGTACGCCCCACCAGAACCATCCGCAGGGACGCACCCCATGCGCGTACACGGCACTACGACTGGCCTGGTATTTTTCGCCAAATGACAGGGCAGCCTCCTGGAGCGCTACCACCAGGTTCGGGCCCCTATACTATTGGGCGGAAAGTGCCAGTCCGGGGAAACACTACGTACTGTACCCTCTGGATCCATTTCGTCCAGGTTGGGCCCAGGGCGCCTGGGCCGGGTCCAGAGGGAGCGACACCCACTGCCAGTGTGCCGCCATTAGGCAACTTGGAGCAAGTACAATGAAGCCCTGTCGCAGCACTGTCATATAGAGACAATGCCAGCGCCAATAACAAGGCTTCATTGTATAGTGATGGCTACTTGGTCCGCAAGTCTATCACCATCCCCCCTATTAGTCGCCTTGTACGACATGCAGTAGGATGCGTGAGGCATATTCTTTTTTTCCTCCACCATTAGATGAAGGCCCCCTTACCCCCTGGGGGTAATGCCGGACTGTGAACGTGGGGGAACCTGGGCGTAGGGATAGACCTAGAAAGATGTGGGATTAGGTACTCAGGTCTGATAACAACACCCAGCACACGCTATCACACACAAATACTATCTTCTCTCCCTCCCTGCCCACCCCAGACCAGTTTCCAGAAGCACATCCATACTCATATCTCTCGCCGTTCCATCCACTCACTCATAGACAACACGTAGCTACAGGCACGACCTCCCGAAATCCATACTTCCGAATCCTCCCTTCCTCGCGAGGACAGAGTCCACCTGGCCAGGCTGAGATGCGGACACCATCCAGCTCTTCTGAGCTATCAGAAGAGACTGGATGACTCCGTCGTCGACACCTGCCCAGGTTGTAACACAGCACCCCATACCATTAAACACATCGTAGAAGACTGCATTTCACACAACCACTTACGCCAACAACACAATCTACACTCCTTGAGAGCTCTGTGGGAAAGCCCGACCGTGGCCATGGCCTTCCTTATGGACTCGGAGCTGTTTGGCCAGGCAGCTTAGAGAACAATAACAACAAGATCAAAAACTTGACAACAGAGGCAGCCCATGACAGGGTCGCCTGGAATGCTGCCATTTGGGACGTGAGACCACACTCTCTGTGGATGAAGCAGTCTTTAAACTTGTATGTATGTATTTATGTACGTAATCAGGAAAATCTTGATAAATTTAATATTAGGATGAGAACAGAGCTATATGTGTGTCTGGTGAGTGGTGACTGTATATACTGGATGTTTAACATATACAGTATGGCATTAAGAAAAGTGTACTTTACAGTAACAACACAGAGTACTAGTGTGGTGATGAGGAGTACCTACCTGTGGTGTCATCGTTCAATATGAAGTCCTTGGATGGATGTCACAATTGAAAAAAAGACAGCTTCAAGACAAAGCTCCTCAACTTCCTCACTCTCAGTGTGGAATACAGTACTGTACAGTACAACAAACTCTATGTTTTCTATGTGAGCAAGGGAGAAAAAGGCAAAACTGCCTGTAACGAGTGCCTCTCCCAGTTGAAAGAGTGACCGGGCCAAAATCAAGGAACGTTCGAGCCAAAATGCCTGGACACACAGAGTTTGAAGCAATTTAAGTCATAGGATGAGAGGAAGATGGATTCAGGGAGAGAGTTCCAGAGCTCAGCTGTTGAATAGAAGAAGGTTTGAGAATATCGTTTCACTCTTGGATTGGAGAGATGCACAGAGTAGGGATGGGATTGTGTCGCAAGACGGGTGCTACATACTCTTATGTAGAGGAGATGGTATACACTGAGAGCTCTGAGGAACATAGCTGTTGAATAGAAGAAGGTTTGAGAATATCGTTTCACTCTTGGATTGGAGAGATGCACAGAGTAGGGATGGGATTGTGTTGCAAGACGGGTGCTACATACTCTTATGTAGAGGAGATGGTATACACTGAGAGCTCTGAGGAACATTTTTTTTTTTTTCTATGTGAGTGAGGGAGACAAAAGGCAGAACTGCCTGTATCTGAACTGTAGATTCCTCCCCCAGAGGTGAAAGAGTGACAGGGCCAAAATCAAGGGACGTTCGAGCCAAAATGCCTGGACACACAGAGTTTGAAGCAATTTAAGTCATAGGAAGAGGGAAAGACTGATTCTGGGAGAGAGTTCCAGAACTCAACAGTTGAATAGAAAAAAATCTGAGAATAATGTTTCACTCTTGGGTTGGAGAGTTGCACAAAGTAGGGGTGGGATTGTGTTGCAAGACTACGTAGAGGAGGTGGTATACACTGGGAAAGCTCTGAGGAACATTGATTAGGACTATTGTAATAGCGGTAAAATAGTGAGAGAGATGCAACACTGCGGCAAAGTGAGAGAGATTGCAAGGAGTCAGTGAGTGAACATGAGTTAATGAGAAGAAAGGCTTTCTTTTCCACTTTGTCAAGAAGTGCTGTGCAAGAGGATCCTCCCCACACATGCGAACAATACTCAATACATGGACGCACTGTGCCCCTGTACAGAGCAAGAAGCTGTGCAGGGGTAAAAAAATGGAGGCAGTTGAGCACACCCAGCTTCTGGGAAGGTGTTTTAGCAAGAGTGGTACAGTAATATGGTCTTTCCAAGTGAGATCAGAAGAGAAAGAGATTCCTAGAATACTGAGAGAAGATGAAGGATTGATTTGTGTATTGTTGAAGTATAAGGGAGAGTCCTGTGGGAGTTCTTTACGGGTAGATAAATGGAGAAATTGGGTTTTGTATAGCATAGTGTCTAGGTTAAGCATACCATCAGGGATGATATACTTTACATCAGGTACTACTACTAATAATAGTAACAAGATCAAAAGAAATTAAAATTAACCAAAACAATAGTAAAATGTCATCATTGTGCTCTAAGGCTCAATCAGCTGATAAGAAATACTGACCTATCAAACCAGACATTGAGCATCTCGCCCCCACAGAGCGAGTAGGGGCGCAGAGGAGCGGTGGGGTACAGGATACGGATGTGGGGAAACAACAGATGCTGCCCCAGTACCATTCTGAGGCTGTCCCGAGCCATAGGACCTGTGCCACCTGCAAGAGGACGATGGGGTTATATTAGCTCACATTAGGGTAACTTACAGCAACTAGACACTCCATATATATGTATTATTAACAAAATACATGATTGATCACCATTGGTGTGTGGAATGGCCCTTGATGACTACTGTAGGGTACCGTACTGTATTACATACATATACTGGGCGGGTGCCCAACCCCGAAAGGAGTTGAAATAGGGGAGCTATCCCCCCACCAAAGGCGGCTTTCTAGGGCCTTTCCTAGCTGATGCTGAGAGGATTGGGTTCTAGTCATGTGGTGATGGGCTGGTCTATCCGAGTGAGAACTGAGCGATCTCTGCCATACCCATAGCTTACTCTGACTGTTCCTTTTACTTATATATCTTCTAGATCAAGTGGCGGCGTCTTTTCCGTGGATTGACCTCCCTACTGCCAACCTAGAAGTTGGCAGATTGGGAGCCAAAGCGTCACATTTTTCCCTTACCCTCAACTTTCCCTTCATAATTGCTGAGGGGCACAGGGCCTTGGGTGGGGCTTTGGTTTCCCGGGCGTTTCCGCACCCTCCTCAGCTCCCTGCCTTGGAGTGGCTTCGGTCACCCGGGCTTTGTTAGTGGTAAGCAGGGAGGATTTTGTGGGGGCGCTCGTTTATGGCCTTGGCCTTGCTCGAGACCTTGGGGCTGTTCGGCCAGACAGCCTGGGGAACAACAACAACATACATATACTTCAAAGACCGAGTGATTTATAAGTACAGTAGTAGCACTACCGTTTCAGTCTCGCATCCTAATGGCGGCATTCCTGTTTGAGGTATACAATACTAATTATGTTTCAGTGGCCCAAATTATACTTTAGCTGTCAATATTTTCTTTGCATAAGAATATATATTTTGGGCGTTTATGGATTTGGAAAAAATAAATGATCGTGTAGATCGAGAAGCAATGTGGAAGGTGCTAAGGATTTATGAAATTGGAGGAAGTTTATTAAGAGCAGTCAAGAGTTTTTATGAAGAGCAGAGAGTGTGTTAGAGTAGGAAATTCCCAGGACAACTTTCAGTTAGTGAGAAACAATGTGCATCCCAGTACCAGTACCAGGAAGGTCATCCCGACAACATGCCAAAACCGCTTCAAAATTCTTGCTATTGACGAGGAAGAGGAAACGGAAGAAGTTCGGCTTGTGGGCGACTCCATGGTCCGTGGCCAATTAACCGAGTTCTGCGCCAGGGCACCCAGGACCAGAAAGCGATTCTGTATCCCAGGTGGCGGCGTGGACGACATTGTTGCGGCTGTGGAAGAGGTTTCGAGGCTCGCCCCCGCAAGCACTACGTACGTCATCCACGTTGGATCTAACGATGTCCAACGGACGCGGTCAGAGGAACTACTTTGCAAGTACCGGCGGCTGATCAGGTCCTTCAAGGAAAAATCTAATAGAATCTTAATTTCAGGAATTGTTCCCCGGATTGATGTAGAAAACCGATTCTACAACATAGCTACCAGTACAAATCGCCGACTAGCCAAATTCTGCAGGGAGGAGGACATCGGCTTTGTCGACACGTGGGATCATTTTTACTATGATAAATCTTTGTTTTCAGGAGATGGTGCACATCTCAATGAAGTAGGAGCTGCACGTCTTGGTCTTCTGCTGAACGATGCAGTCAAGGATTTCCGTTCAAAAAACGGGGTCAACCGGGGGTATCCGGGGGTAGTGTAAGTCAAATACGAACTGAAAATTCAGACAATACACAATCAGTAACATCCAACTCTAATACTCTTAAGGTGTTTTATGTAAATGCTCGTAGCATACGCAATAAATTTTCAGATCTAGAGGAAATCGTGTTTACAGAACATTATGATATAATCGGCATTACAGAATCTTGGTTAAATACGGAAGACAGAGACTTTTTAGCCGAATATACGCTTCCTGGTTATACAATGTTTGAGAAAAGTCGAATCAATAGAAATGGAGGAGGAGTTCTGTTTTTGATAAAGGAAAGTCTTAATCCCGTCTTAATGTCAAAACCTCAAATTGCGAATATAGACATATCTTACGTACTATTAACCCTTCAAACTCGGATGGTACACGTGTGTACCATTAAGTTTTGCCCCGAGGAACCCGGGTGGTACAACATTGTACCAGTGGTTGAAAGCCTGTGAGCTTGGTGTGAGGGGTGGGTCGGACGCATGTAAACAAGAGGGGGCTGGACCGACGCCCCGCATCTCCGGCCACAAGAAGGAGAGCGTCGCTTGTTCGTGTGTGCCTGTATGTTGTTGTTAAGTATCGAAAAGTAGTGTAAATTGTCTGTTTTGGCCATAAAGTTATCTCCAATGAAATCATCATCACAAATCAACCACTTGACTTAGAGAGCTCTACTTAACGCCATTCTACAGGTAAATAACACAGCTATGCTTGGGGATGCGCGGGAATGCGGGAAGCAGTCAGCATAACAATGATATGGTAGCCTAGCCTAGACGTTTTTCGGCCAAAACACCCGGGTTTCGGGCAATATTTATGTAATGCGTAGCCGGGGCTGGAGGGTTAAATAATAAAAGAGGCACTAAAATAACACTAGCTTTATTATACAGACCCCCAGCTCAATCAGTGCAAACTGACAGTGAAATTTATGAACAAATTGCAGAAATAACTAACATACAAGATACCGTAATTCTTGGCGATTTCAACTTACCTGTGACTAAATGGGGCGGTATTCTTACTTCACACTCTGGACACGACCTCTATGCTAACTTGCAAGAGAGTTCACTTTTTCAATTTGTACAATCTCCGACCCGTGGTAATAATGTGCTTGACCTTGTACTCGCAACAAAAGAAGAATTAATAGAGAATTTGAATGTTGGTGATGAATTCAGTAACAGCGACCATCGTACGATAACTTTGACTTTAAAGTTTACTACTGTAATAACAAATCAAATAACAGCATTGAGAAAGTCCCTAATTTCAAGAAAGCAAATTTTCATAAACTTAAATCAAAGCTTAACCCATCAGACCCGGAAGGGCTCTGAGGCACCCATAAAAAACACACCCGAGCTACCCGGAAGGGGTCTAAGGCACTCATGACCTCAAAGCCTGTAAGCTTGGTGTGCGAGGCGTCAGTCCGACGCATGTAAACAACAGCCGGCTGGACCGACGCCCCGCATCTCCGACCATAAGAAGGAGTGCGTCGCTTGTGCGTCACAACTGAACCAGTTGACTTAGAGAGCTCTACTTAACGCCATTCTACAGGTACGAAACACATCTACGCTTGGGGATGCGCGGGAATGTGGAAGCAAGCAAAATAACAAAGATGCGGTAGCTTAGGTGTAGACGTTTTTCGGCCAAAACCCCCGGGTTTCGGGGAATATATATGGAATACATAGCCGGGGCTGGAGGGTTAAAGAAACTGACTGGAGCTTTCTGACTAACAATAACGACATAAATACATCTTGGGAGTGTTTCACAACCACTTACCTTAACCCTTCAAACTCGGATGGTACACGTGTGTACCATTATGTTTTGCCCCCAGGAACCCGGGTGGTACAACATTGTACCATTGCTTGAAAGCCTGCGAGCTTCGTGTGCGAGGCGTCGGTCCGACACATGTAAACAACAGCCGGCTGGACCGACGCCCCGCATCTCCGGCCACAAGAAGGAGAGCGTCGCTTGTTCGTGTGTGCCTGTATGTTGTTGTTAAGTATCGAAAAGTAGTGTAAAGTGTCTGTTTTGGCCATAAAGTTATCTCCAATGAAATCATCATCACAAATCAAGCACTTGACTTAGAGAGCTCTACTTAACGCCATTCTACAGGTAAATAACACAGCTACGCTTGGGGATGCGCGGGAATGCGGGAAGCAGTCAGCATAACAATGATACGGTAGCCTAGCCTAGACGTTTTTCGGCCAAAACACCCGGATTTCGGGGAATATTTATGTAATGCGTAGCCGGGGCGGGAGGGTTAAGGCAGTGCAATGGTCCTTCCAAGTGAGAGCAGAAGAAAAAGAGACACCAAGAGATCCAAGGTCTAAAAACAATTTATTTAAAACACCCCAGTGGCACTCAAAACAAAGCAATTTGTGATTAGGTGAGATAATTCCCCTTCATTACTTGCTACCACTCCTACACATGTCTCCCCCCCCCCCATCCTCAATTATCCGGTATTTTCCCTATTATTCCCGATATTTATAGAGTATTTTCGTGCGAGGACGGATGCGGGAGAGGGGGGATGATGGAGGAGTGTATCTCCGACCCTCTAAGCCTCTATTTATTTATTTTTTTTTTTTTTATTTTTTTTTTTTTCTTGGGGGTGGCCGACTCAAGACAGAGCAAGAACAGGAAAACACAAGACAAAACGGCGAACAAACACAGACAAAACATAAAATTCACACACATGAGAATACCCAGAGACCAGGGTCACCAAGGTCGCTCCAGCACTCCCTCGGCCCCCGACCACCCGGAGAGGCACCGATCTCGGCAGGCGGACATGCATCGGGGCCAAAGCCACAAGCCCGCCCACCACACTTCCAGACGCACCCTTCATATTAATCGTCTCCCCAGGCCAGGCGCCTGATGGATTATTATCTAGTCCAACTTGCGCCCGACCCCTTCCCCCAAATGACCACGTGTTCACTCAACTATTCACAAGCATTCTCCATTCATTCCTGTTTATTACCACTTCCTTTTCCTGATCTACTGTATAGTCATTCCTCTATCATCCACAGCTTGTCTTACACTGTCTCTCCATCTCAATGGGGGTCTTCCTGCCCTTCTATCTCCCCTTGTATCTGACTCATATATTCTCTTTGTAAGCCTTTCATCTCCCATTCGTTCAACATGACCATACCAGCTCAGGAGAGCGTCGCTTGTTCGTGTGTGCCTGTATGTTGTTGTTAAGTATCGAAAAGTAGTGTAAAGTGTCTGTTTTGGCCATAAAGTTATCTCCAATGAAATCATCATCACAAATCAAGCACTTGACTTAGAGAGCTCTACTTAACGCCATTCTACAGGTAAATAACACAGCTACGCTTGGGGATGCGCGGGAATGCGGGAAGCAGTCAGCATAACAATGATACGGTAGCCTAGCCTAGACGTTTTTCGGCCAAAACACCCGGATTTCGGGGAATATTTATGTAATGCGTAGCCGGGGCGGGAGGGTTAAGGCAGTGCAAGACTGCATACCATCGAAAATACGGCGTCCAGGCCATAATGATAAGCCCAAATGGTGGAATAAAGATATTTCAGACTGTCTGCTTGCTAAAAAATTTGCTAATGATAGATTAAAATCCTCACAAAATGACGAAGAACGGGTGAAATTTGTAGAGCTACGACGCAAAGCCAAAAAGTTAATTAAGCAAAGTAAAAATACCCTGGAGTTACATGTTGCGAATCAAAGTAAAACAAACCCGAAAGAATTCTATAGTTATATCAGAAAGAAAAAAGTAGTTACTTCAACTGTTGGACCGTAGTCGATGAAAATGGAGAATACACCAAAGACGAAGTACAAATGAGTAATGCCCTCAATACCTTCTTTGCATCAGTTTTTACAACCGAAGACCTCAGTGATATCCCTACACCATTGCCGATTCAGATTGATAATTCAGATGTTCTACGCAATATCACCGTTACAGAGAGAGAAGTATTGAATTGTTTAGATAAACTCAAGGTATAGAAAACGCCTGGACCTGATACAATCTCGCCTAGAGTTCTAAAGGAAGCTAAGGATGAGCTCTCCAAACCATTGACATTGCTATTCAATGAATCCTTGCAGTCTGGGACTATGCCTGATCAGTGGAAGCTAGCCAACGTAACACCGATATTCAAAAAAGGCAGCAAATCCCTACCCAGTAACTATCGTCCAATTAGCTTAACCTCAATTGTATGTAAAATGCTAGAAACGGTCATAAGAGACAGACTCGTAAATCACTTAGAGGCAAATAACATACTTAACCCGTACAGCCCCAGCGACGCGCCTGACGCGTCGGCGATGTATGTAACGCTCAGCCCCAGAGACGCGCCTGGCGCGTCACCCTAATTGCGCCGACCGTAACCTCAGGTGTAGCCACTCAAGGGGGCTCAGATTTGTATGGGAACTGTGTACGTATCCCACGCAACCGTGCCGATGGTTGAAAACTCTCAAAGTCCACGTGCGTGCGCGCGAGCGCGCAATAACCTGTTTTTTTGGGATAATTGCCTCCAATTTTTTACTCTTGTAAAATCCGTTTTCGGGGGCTCTGTAGGACCATTTTTTAAGCTTTTTTGAGCGGTTTTTTTTCGTGGTTTTTTCCTTCATTCCTAACCCATTCGCTATTGTTTCTGGAATAAAACCATTTTTTGAAAACCGGCCGGGTTCTGGTGCGCAAACATTACAAAACTAGCCGGGGCTCCACGGGTTAAAGATACTCCACACGGCTTTCGTAAAAAACGTTCCTGTTTAACAAACCTCTTAGACTTCTTCCACGATATCCTCAACCTCTACGATGAGAGTAAAGCTGTAGATATTATATACCTTGATTTTCAAAAGGCCTTTGACAAAGTTCCCCACAAACGTTTACTGATAAAACTAAAAGCTCATGGAATACAAGACGGTGTGTTGAAATGGATAGAAAATTGGCTCAGCGACAGAAAGCAAAGAGTAGTCATAAACGGTAAGGCATCTAAATGGACCAATGTAAGTAGCGGGGTACCCCAGGGATCGGTACTAGGACCAATTCTCTTTCTAATTTACATCAACGACATAGATGAGGGTCTCACCTGTACAATCTCAAAATTTGCTGACGATACAAAAATTGCAAATAGCGTACTCTCAAAAGAACAAGTTGACGATATGCAACACAATCTAGATAAATTGTCATGTTGGGCCCAAATTTGGCAAATGAGTTTCAATGCGGATAAATGTAAAGTACTACATATCGGATACCTAAATGAGAAAGCAAACTATTCGATGAATGGCACTCAGCTTAAGAATGTAAACAGAGAAACCGATCTGGGAGTAACAATATCGAGTAACCTAAAACCGAGTCAACAATGTTCAGAAGTTGTTAAGAAGGCAAACAAAATAATTGGCTTTATAGGCAGGTCATTTGAGCATAAATCCAAAGAAGTTATCCTAACCCTTTACAATTCCTTAGTCCGCCCTCTTCTGGAATACTGCGTTCAATCCTGGTGACCTTATTACCAAAAAGATATAAACAAGCTAGAACGAGTTCAACGTAGAGTTACCAAAATTATACCTAGCCTAAAGAACAAACCATACGAAGAGCGTCTTAGAGAATTAAATCTATTTCCTTTAACCCAGCGCAGATTAAGAGGTGACTTAATTCAAGTGTTCAAAATCATCAAAGGCATCGACAATATGAACTGTAGTAAGTACTTCACTATCGACCAATCTAATTACACACGGGGAAACGGTTGCAAAATTATTGGTAAATCTTTTAACTCACACGAATCTAAGAATTTCTTCTTCAATCGAGTTGTCAATTTGTGGAATGGGCTTCCCCGAGACGTTATAGACTGCAGCACCGTTGATTCATTTAAACTCTGCTTAGACAAATATCTCGCATCAAACCCGCGACTGACTGCGTTTGTAAATGAATAACTTTATTTTATCCCCCCTCTGTTACTAACCCATCTGTCCCCTACTAACTTCCTAATCCTGCCACGGACATTAGTTCCAGGGCAGTAGTTCCCTTTCCAATGTTCCCTTACCCACTCTAAACCACTGTTTGGACACTTGATCCTCAGTGTTTTGGAGGACAAGCAGCCTAGAAGGGTCACTAGACCTGTTGTTGCTTGATTTCCTTTGTACTCCTTTGAAATGAGTTGAGTGAATGGTTTGAGGTAAATGTAGGTCTGCGACAGGGTTGTGTAATGTCACCGTGGTTGTTTAATGTATATATGGATGGTGTGGTTAGGGAGGTAAAAATGAGAACTATGGGTAGATGATTGAGTTTAGTAGTAAAGAATGGTGGAGATTGGGAGTTGAATCAGTTGCTGTTTACTGATGACACAGCGTTGGTGGTGGATTCTGAGGAGAAACTGCAGCGAGCAGTCAAAGAGTTTGGTGTGGTTTGTGGGAGGAGGAAGCTGAGGGTGAACGTCAATAAAAGTAAAGTGATGGTGTGTAATAGAGATGTTCGATGAGTAAATCTAAATGTATGACTGGATGGGAAAATACTGGAACAAGTGGAGTTTTAAATATCTAGGAGGAGTAATAAGCATGGATGTAGAAGTGGAAATTGAGGTAAAAGAGAGAATATGTGAAGGAAGGAAAGTTTTCGGAGCAATGGGAAGTACGTGGAAGGTGAGAAATCTCAGAATGAAAACTATGTATGTATCTATTCAATGTATCAAGGGATAGTTGTACCAACAGTGATGTATGGGGCTGAGACATGGGTTCTGAAGGCATAAGAGAGAAGAAACTTGGATGTGATGGAGATGAACTGCTTGAGGAGTATATGTAGAGGGACACGTAGAGACGGATTGAGGAATTCAAAGGTACGTAGGAGAGTGGGACAGCAGGAACCCTTGTTGGCCAGTGGACAGAAGGGGGCTGTGCAGGTATGGACATGCTGAGCGAATGGGAGCTGAAAGGCTTACAAAGATAATATACGAGAGGAGGTAGAGGGAGAGGAAGACCTCGGTTGAGATGGTATAGTACCGGTACTGTACAAGCATTGGAAGGTAGAGGGATGACTGTAGAACAGGCAAGAGAACTGGTAATGAATAGGAATGAATGGAGAATACTTGTGAATAGAGGAGTGATAACGTGGTCGTTGGGAGAGGAGGTCGGGCGACAGTTGGACTAGATAATAGTCCATCAGGTGCCTGGCCCGAGGAGCGGTTGTATATGAAGGGTCATGCCTGTATGTGAGGTGGGCAGGCATTGTGGTATGGTTCCACTGCGTGTCTGCCTACTGAGACCAAACCTCTCCGGGAGGTCTGGGACAGGGGAGTGATCCTTGGTCTCTGGGTCTTCTCCTGGGCGATCTAGATGTGTGTGAATTTTGTTCTATTTGTTTTCTATGTTGCGTTGTGTTGTCCCTGTTCTGTCTCTGTCTCGTGTCGGCCACCCCCAGCTATGGGGTATGTGCCTGAGAATATACATACATACACAAGAACAGAAGTACAACTCTACTTTATTTATTTATATCTCCTATGACCTGTCCGGGAATTGGCGAGATTCGGATAATGGCAGGCCAGTTATGAGGGTGATTACTGTACAGTATTTTGGGTACAGTAATGTCCAGTAAATACAGTAATTTTGTATTGCTGGTACTGCAGTTTCTTCTTCATGCGCTCTTATGTTTTTCATGGGATCTTTTCAATTTTCTTTCAATGTAACATATCCTATTACAGTACCTAGATATGCCATACGCCTATTTTTGGTTTGGGAGTCTGTCACCTTTTGAAATGACAATTTTGTCGTCGGGAGGTCCGGAGTAGGGGGGTGAGTCATGTGAGTGTTTGTTTACGTCCACGAGTATCCCTGCTAGGCAGTGTTAACACTCGACGGTCGCGCGACGGCGTGATCCGGCATCCACGCTCCCGCAGTGCATTTTAGTAATTTGACGTCTTCTATGTCATTCTTAACCCCTTGAGTACCAGCGCCGCACATTATGCGTCGCCTTATGTACATACAAACTGTAGGTCTACATACACATTTTTTTTAAGACTGAGTGCTCCACACATACGTGCAGTTTAACCCCTCCACCCCGGAAGGGCTCTTGAACGCCCATAACAAACTCGGCCCGCACAACCCGGAAGGGCTCTTGAACGCCCATTGCTTGCGTGAGTGCTTTCGAATGCCGCGCGTATATTTTTGGTATCGTGGGAGGGTAGGTGGCGCCACCAGGCGTAAACTACGCCACAGCAACAGTATCTACCCCGACGCTATCATGGACAGTACGCCAAATAGTGATTCCGCTGTGTCCGATACCGTGCTTCCTACGACGCCCGTGCTAGTTCGTCGCGCCTTACCCCGACGCCATCGCCTAAATGTGTTATCTCCCGGAGGTATTGAGACGACATTGAGACTATATGAGCGTGCTGATGCCAAGTATATTGTTGATGATATAGTCAGTGACGACTCCAGTAATTATAAGTCGAGTGATTATGGCCATGAGAGTGAGAAAGAAGAGCAATTCCTGGGATTTGCGAGAGAACATGACTGTGATGAGAGTGATGAAGGTGATGTACCAGTTGTTGAGGAAGCTGGTTTACCTAAAGACAGTGAACTTGAGAGAGAGTGAGTGAGTGGGAGAGTTCAAGGTCACTCACCAAATTTCGCATAAGTGACACGACGCCAAGCCCTTCCCCAGGTAAATCGCCTTTCAAGCTACACTTATATAAGCAGAAAATACTTGAGAAGGCGGCCGCGCGGCAGCTAGGGAACAAGCAAAAATACTTGGTGAGGATGAGGCTGTGAGTGAGGGTGAGCGTGGTGACCCTTCTCGTCCGCCATTGTCTCCCTTATCTACCCACGCCACCCAAGATGACCCGGATGCCCCGCATTCTTCCCCACCACCCCCACCACTGCCAAGGGTTGAGGACCCCCCACTTTCGGCCTATTTGCCTCCTAGGTCCCCCGACAGGAGACATACTGCTGCCGAAAAGGGGAAAGGCAGGAAATATACCAAAAAAATTAAGAAAAGTAAGAGAGTTTTGTTCGAGGCTCCCGCGGCGTCCATCCCTGCCGGCCCCAGCTATACGTCCCCGCAACTTTCCCCACGGTCCTCCCCACCTCTCCCGCCTTCAACATGTCTTCCTGAAGAAGTCTTTGAGCTCGCATCACCAATATCTGGGCCTAGTGACAGTGAAACATTGCTTTCTGTCACTCGTCGCAGGCCAAGGAGCCCAGGACCTCGGGGGGACACAGCCTCACCTGCCACTCCTTCCCCACCTCGCCCACCCGCACGCCGCCCACGCATCACTGGTTCCCCGCCAGATTATGTGGGGGCCACTGATGATGAAGGGCACCTCTCTGAAGACTCTGGCCATGATTACATAGGTCCACCGTCAGGGCAAGATGACCACTCTGACGATGACTATATGGACATCGACGACCCTCGACCCATCCGCTTGGCCCGGCGTCGTGCTGCCCGCCGCCCTGGCCGACGCCCTCGCCGCCCTAGGGCGCGCGCCTCCCGAGTTGGCTGTGGGCGTGCTGGGCCACCAGCTGGAGCTCCTCGTCAGCATAGACAAGACCCATTCTACGTTTTTCAGTGGCAAGACGTAGTTGATGGGGATGGATACAACCCTGATGTGCCAGCTTTTGATGAGGTACTGGAGGGTTCAGGCATTACCCCCAATTTTCCTGCAGGCCCCAATGCTCCACCACACGAACTATTTCAGGCCTTCTTTGATGAGGAGGTGGTAGGCTATGTTGTCAAAGAGACAAATAAGCAGCACCAATTCCAGGTCCACTTTTTGGGCAAGGTGACCAAGGGCCACATGAGGCAGTGGACCCCAGTGACTCATAAAGAGTTCATGGTGTTCCTGGCACTCACCATGCTAATGCCTCATGTCAAGAAGCATAGGTTGCCTGACTATTGGATCACCAATGATCTGATATCCACCCCTGCCTTCGGGAAATATATGTCTCGCGACCGGTACCTTGATATCCTCGCAGCGCTCCATCTTGTCACCAACACCGACATCCACCTCGGTGACAAGCTGTGGAAGATTAGGACGTTGTAAGAGATGATGCAAGAACGCTTCACCTCCTACTTCAAGCCCTTCCGCAAGGTCGTCATTGACGAGTCTCTTGTGCTGTTCCGGAGAAAACTCAGCTTCCGGCAGTACATCCCCTCAAAAAGACATCGCTTTGGCATAAAATTCTTTGTGCTGTGCGACTGCCAAACTGGCTATGTCCTGGACTTCCTGGTCTACAGCGGGAAGGAAGGGGACTTGCTTGTGGACCCCCTCATTGGCTTTGGCGGAGCAGTGGTGCAAGCCATGATGGACCGCTACTTTCACAAGAATCACGTCCTCTACACGGACAATTATTACACGTCCCCCACTCTCTCACAGTACCTGCATGAGCGCAAGACGGGGACTGTAGGCACAGTACGAGGGAAAAGGAAGGGCATGCCACCTTTCCCTCCAAAGACCAAAAAAGGTGATGTGTTCAAGAAGAAGTCGGGGCCCATTCTGGCTATCCACTGGCACGACCAGCGGAAGGTCAACCTCCTGACCACCATCCACAAGGGGGAAATGGTGGAGACTGGCAAGGTGGATCGCCGCACCCAGGCCAGGGTGACCAAGCCCGATGCTGTCCTGGACTACAACATCAACATGAGGCTGGTGGACAAGTCCGACATGCAGATAGGCTTCATTGACTGCCTGCGTACCTCGTGCAGATGGTACAAAAAGTTCTTTCTGCATATGGTGGACATGTCAGTTCTGAATGCCTACAATATATACAAGCTTCGGAATGTGAACACACCCATGAAGTTCAATAGCCTGCGGAGGTTCCAAAAGCAGGTGTTGACGGAGCTCCTGGAGAAGTATGCTACGCCACAGAGGGCAGTGGCACATCCTGGGCCCGCCGTTATTGACCGCTTGCAGTGTGCTCAATACTTGATTAGGCACAGGCTTGGTTCCCTGCCTCAGAATGAATCAGGAAGAACGCAGCAGAAGCGGTGCCATGTCTGCTACAACAGCAGGGTGAGGCCGAGGTCAGGTAAAAAGTCAACCATGGAGTGTGTGGAGTGCAAGGTGGCACTCTGTGCTTTAGAGTGCTTCTTTGATTACCACTCCAAGCTGGAGTTCTAATAATCATACTGAAATTGCCAAATAAAATGACAATATGTACACTATAATTATATATAGGCAAAAAGTGGAAGAAAACCAATTTATTGTAATACAAAAGTCATGTATTATGATAAAATTGATACAAATACAATTACACCATAATAATATGTGAAAGTGACACATATGTATATACCAAGTGACATTCATATGATTAGAACCTATAGAAATATATAAATCAGTGAAAAAAGACACAATAAATTGTATATAAAACGTTTACAAATCATATAACTAAGTGAAAGTGACACAAGACCTAATATTTGATGGCCAAAGTATAATAAACACCTGTGATAACGAATAATCAGTGCCTAATACAACAATAACCTACCTCAATTACTAATAAAATGTACGGTATCGAGTAAAAATGAGCATTATCAGTGACAGTGACACTCTCTAAAGCATATTTGTCAAAGTGAAAGTGACACAAGACCTAATATTTGATGGCCAAAGTATAATAAACACCTGTGATAACGAATAATCAGTGCCTAATACAACAATAACCTACCTCAATTACTAATAAAATGTACGGTATCGAGTGAAAATGAGCATTATCAGTGACAGTGACACTCTCTAAAGCATATTTGTCAAAGTGAAAGTGACACAAGACCTAATATTTGATGGCCAAAGTATAATAAACACCTGTGATAACGAATAATCAGTGCCTAATACAACAATAACCTACCTCAATTACTAATAAAATGTACGGTATTGAGTGAAAATTAGCAATATCAGTGACAGTGATACCCTAATAAACATATTTTATATAATTGGCCTCAAAATAACTATAAAAATATCAAATAAACATCACATTCTCAATATCAAACACTAAAATCGTCTAAGGGAGATAAATACTTTGGCGCGACGAGCGGCTAGGTGCGTCGTAGCCATGGCCGGGGCGACGCGTCCGAACGCGGGAAGAATTTGCCGCCGAAAAGCACTCGTCTTCCCGCGCTCACCATTATGCAACCAGAGGGGCTAGAGACCTCTACTCAACGCCATTCGACAGAGGAAGGTTTGTGGAACATTATTCTTTTTTATTCACAACATTACATGCCATATTCATTGACTTACAGAGTAGTTAACATAGCCCAAAGATCGTCAAAACACCCGGTACCGCAGCACAGTCGCGAGCTATAGCCCCCGGGGCTGGAGGGTTAAGTCTCTTGTCCTAATGGCGGCGTTCCAGGCAACCCTGTTAACCCGCTGAGGCCCAGCTAGTTATTAATAAATGTACCACCAGGGACCAGCCGGTTTTGAAAAAAGTTTTTTTTTCCAGAAACAATAGCGAATGGGTTAGGAATGAAGGAAAAACCACAAAAAAACGATCAAAAAGGTCAAAAATTGGTCCTACGAGCCCCCGAAAACGGATTTTACAAGAGTAAAAAATTTGACCCTTCCTACCCGGTCTGCCTTAGGTAAGGACAGCACGAAAGAAGGGCCGCTACCCGGTATGCCTTATCTAAGGCATGAGCTTAATAGCCTAATTAAGCTTGGTCCGAACGCTGTGCGTACGACGTATGTCAACAAACCCAAGCGTTCGTCACCGCACCTCCGAAAACAAGAAGGAGAAGACTCCTCAATGTTATTCTTCTGACATCATGACGAAATTAGTGTCTAAAAATCCCCCATATTGGCAACATCTCTGCAATATTGGCTCCACTGAAATCGTCATCACAACTGAACCAGTTGACTTACAGAGCTCTACTCAATGCCAAAATACAGATTGAAAACCGCACTACGATTATAGATGAGTGGGAAAGTTCTAGCAGTGAAAATAAACATAAATACGGTAGCCTAGGCCTAGACGTTTTTCAGCCATATCGCCCGGGTAGGGGCGACCGTCATTGGGTAAGACAGCCCGGGGAGGAAGGGTTAAGGCAATAACACCCAAAATTCCGGTTTTGCGCGCTCACGCGCACGCGGTTGGACTTTGAGAGTTTTCAACCATTGGCATGGTTGCGTGGGATACTTACACAGTTTCCATACAAATCTGAGCCCTCTAGGTGCCATAGGACCGAAGTAATTGGGACCGGAGTAACACTGACGCAACTGTTGCGTCGCTGGGGTTTAGCGTTACATACATTGCTGACGCAAACGCTGCGTCGCTGGGGCTCAGTGGGTTAAGGGCTGCTTCACTTGTCAAGTTTTTAATTAGAGATCAGCACGCATAGTCCGATCCCAGGTCTTCCTCGGTCCACCCCTTGGCTAGACGGGAACGTAACCACGAATACAGAACATACATACCGTACATATAAGTTTAACCCAGGGACTGCATTGCGGCGAAGAGAAAGAGTTTGCAGAGAGTTGTTGAGTGGGCGGGAATTAATGATACGAAAGGCCTTCCTTTCTACTTTGTCTAGGAGTGCGGTGTGAGAGGATCCTCCCCACACATGTGAACAATACTCAATACAAGGACGGACTGTGCTCCTGTACAGAGCAAGAAGCTGTGCAGGGGTAAAGAACCCCTTGAGGCAGTTGAGCACACCCAGCTTCTGGGAGGCTGCTTTAGCAAGACTAGTAATATGGTCCTTCCAAGTGAGAGCAGAAGAAAAAGAGACACCAAGAGATCCAAGGTCTAAAAACAATTTATTTAAAACACCCCAGTGGCACTCAAAACAAAGCAATTTGTGATTAGGTGAGATAATTCCCCTTCATTACTTGCTACCACTCCTACACATGTCTCCCCCCCCCCCCATCCTCAATTATCCGGTATTTTCCCTATTATTCCCGATATTTATAGAGTATTTTCGTGCGAGGACGGATGCGGGAGAGGGGGGATGATGGAGGAGTGTATCTCCGACCCTCTAAGCCAGTCTGAGAGCTCCCCTTGAGTCTCAGTACCATGCCAGTCAAGGTCAGATTACGACCGTGGGGCTAAAATATATGATTTTCACCAGCCAATGGGGCTGAGACATGGGCTCTGAAGAAAAAGGAGAGAAGAAAGCTGGATGTGATGGAGATGAGCTGCTTGAGGAGTATGTTTGGAGTTACCCGTAGAGACGGATTGAGGAATGAAGAGATACGTAGGAGAGTGGGGCAGCAGGAACATTTGTCAGCTAGAGTAGACAAAAGGGTGCTGAGCTGGTATGGTCATGTTGAACGAATGGGAGATGAAAGGCTTACAAAGAGAATATATGAGTCAGATACAAGGGGAGATAGAAGGGCAGGAAGACCCCCATTGAGATGGAGAGACAGTGTAAGACAAGCTGTGGATGATAGAGGAATGACTATACAGTAGATCAGGAAAAGGAAGTGGTAATAAACAGGAATGAATGGAGAATGCTTGTGAATAGTTGAGTGAACACGTGGTCATTTGGGGGAAGGGGTCGGGCGCAAGTTGGACTAGATAATAATCCATCAGGCGCCTGGCCTGGGGAGACGATTAATATGAAGGGTGCGTCTGGAAGTGTGGTGGGCGGGCTTGTGGCTTTGGCCCCGATGCATGTCCGCCTGCCGAGATCGGTGCCTCTCCGGGTGGTCGGGGGCCGAGGGAGTGCTGGAGCGACCTTGGTGACCCTGGTCTCTGGGTATTCTCATGTGTGTGAATTTTATGTTTTGTCTGTGTTTGTTCGCCGTTTTGTCTTGTGTTTTGTGTTTTCCTGTTCTTGCTCTGTCTTGAGTCGGCCACCCCCAAGAAAAAAAAAAAAAAAAAATAAAAAAAATAAAAAAAATAAATAAAATAGAGGAAAATAAAAATAAAAAATAGGAAAAGTGGGGATTGGGCCTGAGCATGTAGAATAGACCAGCCAATTGCTGTTACCACTTGTTTTATTGCTTTCCAATGTTCATATGTTTCATATGTTCATATTAAAAGTAAAATAGGCGCATATGGATAAGTACCGGTATTAATTATATACTGTATATGGTAAATTGACGATTTTTGTAATGAATGTATCAAATACCTTCGCATGGCGGGCACTTTCAAATACCATAGCTGCACAGCTTATGAGTTAACCCTTTCTCTGCGGGCATATTTCCGCCATATAAGGGCTCATTCAGGCACTCCTGATTGATTAGGCAAGTGTCTGAATGAAATTAAATGTATTCAGCCGAAAACTAGAAGGAAATAGCTTCCAAATGACACCAAAACGAGTTTTCTAGCCCGCGGGGTTCACCCGCAGCG
Organism: Paralithodes platypus; assembly: GCA_032716605.1. Classification (NCBI taxonomy): domain Eukaryota; kingdom Metazoa; phylum Arthropoda; class Malacostraca; order Decapoda; family Lithodidae; genus Paralithodes; species Paralithodes platypus. The sequence continues at coordinate 21,543,742 of CM064486.1, forward strand.
CTACCATAGACATTCGCTAAAATGAGCAATTCTCGCTAATGTCTCGCTACATTTGCCGGGTAGAATGTAGAGTTTGGGCGTACAGCCCTCCTTGTTTACACTACGCGAGCGGTGGCAGACGCTTGCCATCATGTTCCAGTCTATTTTGACTGCCGTTGGATACAATAATATGTTGATCACCCCCCCATGACATATTGTCATCATCATATATATTGCCAGCAGGGGGCAAATAACCGACAAAATCAACGTCAACATAGACGCCAACTTAACCGCGGCGATCGACCATGTAAACATGACGGCGGTGGCGTCGGACGCCTGCGATCATGTTCCCATCTACTGTATTTTACTTTTGACTGCCATTGGATACAATAATATGTTGAGGGCCCACCCCCCCATGACCTGGTTCTCTGAACCAGGACCTTTCTAGAATTAATGAATGGGACAAAAGAATCTAGTTTCCTTTAATGCACAGAAAACCTATTTTCTAACCGACAGAATCTCACTGACTCCCATATATTTTTTAATGATGTAAATATGGTACGATTTTAGTTACTGGACACCTATTTGACAGGTACCGCCAACGATTTAATACATATTTTTTTCGGTTTCCACGCATCCAACACCAAGCTACACCCTTTTCTGGTGTACGAAACACTAAAAAAGCAATGGGGACACGTTAATAATGATAATATGAGATGAAATATAAAGACAACTCGGTTGCATTCATGGAAGTACAGTAACATCGCTTTGTTTACTTTACGCTCGGAGTGACTTCCCGGTCCCACCTTGGCGGTCGACTTCAAATGGCTAAGCTTATATAACCAGTTGTTGGGTCCATTTTTGGTAAATGTTTATCACCAACCAGTGACGAGTTTTTCAGGTTATTTTTTGTTGTTTTTTGTTTTTTCTTTGATACACAGTGTTGTTTAATACCAAGGACTGTCGCATTTTACTATATTCCCATTATCCATCAATCTTAAAACACGGCCCCCGATAGTGGGGAGGGCTATGAAGATCAGGGAAATTGCGGGGTAAAAGCCGTAAATAAAGGGGTAATATTGGAAGAACTCTGAAAATACAATATTGAAAAGTAACAAAACCTGAAAATGGAAAAACCCGAGCCAAAACCTGAAAATGGAAAAACCCGAGCCAAGTTTTGACCAAACTTGGCTCGGGTTTTTCAATTTTTCAGAGTCCAAAATCACAGTAACCTCATTTCGAAAGTTGGCTCAGGTTTTTTTTGTTTTTCAACGTGGATAAAGCCAGTAAGAATGTGGTTAACATTAGCCTAACCTAACCTAGTATAATGGGTGGGGGCTGTCGCCCCCACACCCCCGCTAAATCCATGAAATCCGAGCCAAGTTTTGTCATTAACCTAACCAAATAACCTAACCTAACCTAACCTAGTATTATGGGGTTAACATTAGCCTAGTCTAACCTAACCTAACCCGCTAAATCCCTTAAATCCGAGCCAACTTTTGCCAAAGAAAAACGAGCCAACTTTCGAAATGAGCTTTGGCCTACTGTGATTTTGGACTCTGAAAAATTGAAAAACCCGAGCCAAGTTTGGTCAAAACTTGGCTCGAGTTTTTCTATTTTCAGGTTTTGTTACTTTTCAATATTGTATTTTCAGAGTTCTTCCAATATTACCCCTTTATTTACGGCTTTTACCCCGCGATCTTCATAGCCCTCCCCACTATCGGGGGCCGTGTCTTAAGATTGATGGATAGGCTAATGGGAAAATAGTAAAATGCGACAGTCCTTGGTATTAAACAACACTGTATATCAAAGAAAAAACAATCTTCAGACTGATCCGGTAAATAAAAATACCAAAGTACAACAAATTACCTGAAAAACTCGTAGCACATACCACCACGACCTCCATGTTAGGGTTCCATCTTCAAACTGAGCCCGCCCGGCGCCCAGGCCGGCGAGGGGCGTGACGTGACGACTGAAAGACTGTGTGATTGGTTGATAATTTGATGGAAGGCTGTGATTGGTTCATGATTCCTAAAAAGACCGCTAGGTGTAGTGACGTTCGACTGAAAGATTGAGGGTATGGTTGATAATTTGATGGAAGGCTGTGATTGGTTCATGATTCCTAAAAAGACCGCTAGGTGTAGTGACGTTCGACTGAAAGATTGAGGGTAAGAGCTCCCGAACGATGGCCATTGTGTACTATTGCGCCGCGGCCATCGACAGGGAGGTATTTCTTACAGTTTCTCGTATTTCACTTATAGCGAATTTGCGACGGTAAGTACATAGCCTATACACCAACAAAGTATCGTTCATGAAAGTGATAACACACTAATAATCATCGATGGGGCCCGTCACTGGTTGGTGATAAACTCTTACCCCATTTTTTGATAAAGACTTGCGTTATAGGCCGTGGGATACAGGACAGGGTTGAGGGCCGCCTCACCAACCAGTGACGAGTTTTTCAGGTTATTTTTTGTTGTTTTTTGTTTTTTCTTTGATACACAGTGTTGTTTAATACCAAGGACTGTCGCATTTTACTATATTCCCATTATCCATCAATCTTAAAACACGGCCCCCGATAGTGGGGAGGGCTATGAAGATCAGGGAAATTGCGGGGTAAAAGCCGTAAATAAAGGGGTAATATTGGAAGAACTCTGAAAATACAATATTGAAAAGTAACAAAACCTGAAAATGGAAAAACCCGAGCCAAAACCTGAAAATGGAAAAACCCGAGCCAAGTTTTGACCAAACTTGGCTCGGGTTTTTCAATTTTTCAGAGTCCAAAATCACAGTAACCTCATTTCGAAAGTTGGCTCGGGTTTTTTTGTTTTTCAACGTGGATAAAGCCAGTAAGAATGTGGTTAACATTAGCCTAACCTAACCTAGTATAATGGGTGGGGGCTGTCGCCCCCACACCCCCGCTAAATCCATGAAATCCGAGCCAAGTTTTGTCATTAACCTAACCTAACCTAGTATTATGGGGTTAACATTAGCCTAGTCTAACCTAACCTAACCCGCTAAATCCCTTAAATCCGAGCCAACTTTTGCCAAAGAAAAACGAGCCAACTTTCGAAATGAGCTTAGGCCTACTGTGATTTTGGACTCTGAAAAATTGAAAAACCCGAGCCAAGTTTGGTCAAAACTTGGCTCGGGTTTTTCTATTTTCAGGTTTTGTTACTTTTCAATGTTGTATTTTCAGAGTTCTTCCAATATTACCCCTTTATTTACGGCTTTTACCCCGCAATTTCCCTGATCTTCATAGCCCTCCCCACTATCGGGGGCCGTGTCTTAAGATTGATGGATAGGCTAATGGGAAAATAGTAAAATGCGACAGTCCTTGGTATTAAACAACACTGTATATCAAAGAAAAACAATCTTCAGACTGATCCGGTAAATAAAAATACCAAAGTACAACAAATTACCTGAAAAACTCGTAGCACATACCACCACGACCTCCATGTTAGGGTTCCATCTTCAAACTGAGCCCGCCCGGCGCCCAGGCCGGCAAGGGGCGTGACGTGACGACTGAAAGACTGTGTGATTGGTTGATAATTTGATGGAAGGCTGTGATTGGTTCATGATTCCTAAAAAGACCGCTAGGTGTAGTGACGTTCGACTGAAAGATTGAGGGTATGGTTGATAATTTGATGGAAGGCTGTGATTGGTTCATGATTCCTAAAAAGACCGCTAGGTGTAGTGACGTTCGACTGAAAGATTGAGGGTAAGAGCTCCCGAACGATGGCCATTGTGTACTATTGCGCCGCGGCCATCGACAGGGAGGTATTTCTTACAGTTTCTCGTATTTCACTTATAGCGAATTTGCGAAGGTAAGTACATAGCCTATACACCAACAAAGTATTTATTAGTGGCCCCTCCATCATTGACGAACATGCCTATTACATAAGGCATCCTCTTCAAACACTAATCCGCCGTAGTTTGAATCTACCGCGCAGAGCATTTAAAAACTGAGGAGCCTTCATCATGAGCGCACGCGACCTCACTCATGGCTTCAGTCATTATGAATTGGGTTCTCACTACGAAAAAACTTCGTAAAAAATAAAAACAAAAAGAAAATAAGAATAACTATCCAATAAGCTTTCCATCATATCGTGGATGTACTTGTGTGGATTTCTGACCAGACGCTGATTCAGGCGTCATTCTCCTTCTCTGCTCTGCGCTCAGCCTGCCCGGACCTGTCTCCCCACGCTCCGTGGGTTCCGCATTTGTTGCGTCCCTAGTGAGTTTTTTCTCATTGGTTTACTCCGGGATGTATCGAGTAAGGTTAGGATATGCGTAGCAGGAGTGTCCTGGGCTGGTTGCCCGCAGTGCAGTGTATTTTGGGTCGTATGTTTGGGGCATCTATTTCGGATGTACCCTCGTGGTCCTGTTGTGGACAGGTGAATTTTTTCACAGTTAAGCTAGCTTTGTGATGCAGGCGGCTTTCATTACGCGTTATTGCTTCCTTTTATCTTTCTGATGAGGTAGCGTATTTTTGCTGTCGTTCCCAGCGTATTTTTCTTCACTTAGTGAAGTTTTTTCTGGGTCCCGAGTCAGTTCTTCCCTTTGCCGGAAGTGTTTGCTACAGTGGTGTGTTGGCGGTGGTTCCTGTTGTGATATAATTCAGTGCTTTTTGTTTATATTCCGACATGTTACTGTTATCCGTCTGCCTAGGCCTAGCCAGCCTCTCGTAGCTTTATCACATATACAAGTGTTATTGATTTATTTTCTAAATATGTACTACTGTGTCATGTGTATCCTGGTTTAGTTGTGTATTGGCTAATTCCACGGACTATTTATGTGTCCTGGTGTAGTTGTGTTTTGGCTAATTCCACGGACTATGTTGGGCCGGCGTTAGTTGTGTTTTAGCTACGCCTCGGTCCGGTGTTGCGTTCAGATGGTATCTGGACGGGGTGGGTTTTTTTCCGGCGGGTTTTTCTCGGTTTCACCTTGATAACCCCGGCTGGTTGCCTAGTTTTGGCCACGCGTGGTTTAAAACAGGCTTGTTTCCCCGGCGAGTGGGTGTCTGTGGCTCCCCAGGTCTGCGTCTCTGGGGTGCCTGTTTCATCCCGGCGGGTTGGCTGTACCCATCTAACAGTGTTCATACGGACACGTGTTGTTTGTAGTTTTTTCGGTTTTGCAAAGCCAATATAAACTATGCTGTAGTTGTATTTCCTCCCCGACGATCTGTTTCAAAGAAGTGGGGATAGGAACAATTGGGGTTAACTTTTAAACTTTAATTCACCCGGTGGGTGCAACCTGGAAGGTTGGGATGACCGAATTTGCAAAATTCAGTTTAGTTGACCAGTCAATTGAGGGATGCTTTGTGTATCGCCTCCTTCAACATACGGCGCTTTAGGGCACATTTGGGGTTAACCTTTTTTAAACTATTATTCACACCCGGCGGGTGTTTTCTTGCACGGATGAGAATAACGAATTTACAATTCAGTTAGTTAACCAGACATTTGAGGGATACGTTTTGTATCGCCGCCCTCAACATACGGCGATCTAAAAGATACTTCGGCAGAAGTTAGATCTCGTATATTTGTCAGGCTTCCCAGTTTTTTATCTACGAGATAATTCGGGGGCCGGCGTCTTTTTTAGGTTTTTTTTTTCCAATATTTAATATGGAAACAAACACCACCGGAAAGACTTAATCACTTATAAACGCCATGATGGTCTTTATATATTATGTCAGAGGGTATTCATAAATCTTTTGGACAAATTAAGATATTCTGAAATCTTTTACTTAGGAAACCCCACCGCGTGGCGAGCTGTGGTCGTTGAGTATTACGTCTCGTTACCCGGCGGGTTATTTAACACCTGTGTGCGAACATGAGTGGGTTAACCTTATGAGCATTAATTCCTGGAAATTTTAAATTTTCCAGAGCTGGGTCCCGGCGGGTCTATGCAGAACCTGGAGTAGTTTCCCTCCAGTCTCTGTCATGGCTACCTTTGCCCCGGTTTTTGCTGTATGCATTACGCCCTCCTGTTCAGGTATCCCTATTTTTGCGCACACACTTTGTATAAAATGTGTTAAAATGTCTCGTTTGGTGGGGGTTACCTTTCCGGCGTTTTTCTCGTTGCTCCGAGAACACCGTTTTGGTTTACCGAGTTTTAGTCAGGATGGCTAAAATAGGTAAGTTACCCCGACGAGTTTGGTCGCTTGAGGGCTCATCAGAAACTGCGTTTTTCTGTGGTCGAGCCTGGGATCAGGCTTCCTGTGTTATTCATTGCTTTATGCATTACGCCCTCCTGTTATGTCTCGTTTGGTGTGGGTTACCTTTCCGGCGTTTTTTCTCGTTGCTCCGAGAACACCGTTTTTGGTTACCGAGTTTTAGTCAGGATGGCTAAAATAGGTAAGTTACCCCGACGAGTTTGGTCGCTTGAGGGCTCATCAGAAACTGCGTTTTCTGTGGTCAAGCCTGGGATCAGGCTTCCTGTGTTATTCCCGGTGAGGGGGGCTCCACACAGTTATTTTGTTTGGTCTTTCCCTCCCGGCGACCTTTTTTACAAAGAGGTCTGGGGCAGGTATAAGTGGTTTGACATTGCATATAAAACCGGCGGTTGTTTTTAAACTTTAATTCACCCGGTGGGTGCAACCTGGAAGGTTGGGATGACCGAATTTGCAAAATTCAGTTTAGTTGACCAGTCAATTGAGGGATGCTTTGTGTATCGCCTCCTTCAACATACGGCGCTTTAGGGCACATTTGGGGTTAACGTTTTTTAAACTATTATTCACACCCGGCGGGTGTTTCTTGCACGGATGAGAATAACGAATTTACAATTCAGTTAGTTAACCAGACATTTGAGGGATACGTTTTGTATCGCCGCCTTCAACATACGGCGATCTAAAAGATACTTCGGAAGAAGTTAGATCTCGTATATTGGTCAGGCTTCCCAGTTTTTTATCTACGAGATAATTCGGGGGCCGGCGTCTTTTTTAGGGTTTTTTTTCCAATATTTAATATGGAAACAAACACCACCGGAAAGACTTAATCACTTATAAACGCCATGATGGTCTTTATATATTATGTCAGAGGGTATTCATAAATCTTTTGGACAAATTAAGATATTCTGAAATCTTTTACTTAGGAAACCCCACCGCGTGGCGAGCTGTGGTCGTTGAGTATTACGTCTCGTTACCGCGCGGGTTATTTAACACCTGTGTGCGAACATGAGTGGGTTAACCTTATGAGCATTAATTCCTGGAAATTTTAAATTTTCCAGAGCTGGGTCCCGGCGGGTCTATGCAGAACCTGGAGTAGTTTCCCTCCAGTCTCTGTCATGGCTACCTTTGCCCCGGTTTTTGCTGTATGCATTACGCCCTCCTGTTCAGGTATCCCTATTTTTGCGCACACACTTTGTATAAAATGTGTTAAAATGTCTCGTTTGGTGGGGGTTACCTTTCCGGCGTTTTTCTCGTTGCTCCGAGAACACCGTTTTGGTTTACCGAGTTTTAGTCAGGATGGCTAAAATAGGTAAGTGACCCCGACGAGTTTGGTCGCTTGAGGGCTCATCAGAAACTGCGTTTTTCTGTGGTCGAGCCTGGGATCAGGCTTCCTGTGTTATTCATTGCTTTATGCATTACGCCCTCCTGTTATGTCTCGTTTGGTGTGGGTTACCTTTCCGGCGTTTTTTCTCGTTGCTCCGAGAACACCGTTTTTGGTTACCGAGTTTTAGTCAGGATGGCTAAAATAGGTAAGTTACCCCGACGAGTTTGGTCGCTTGAGGGCTCATCAGAAACTGCGTTTTCTGTGGTCAAGCCTGGGATCAGGCTTCCTGTGTTATTCCCGGTGAGGGGGGCTCCACACAGTTATTTTGTTTGGTCTTTCCTTCCCGGCAACCTTTTTTACAAAGAGGTCTGGGGCAGGTATAAGTGGTTTGACATTGCATATAAAACCCGGCGGCTATACCTTCGGGTGGTTATATTAACGAATTTGCGATTCGCGATAATTTGCCAAACAATTGATTGATACAATAGGGTATCACGGCCGTCAAGACGGCGATCTATGAGGGCTTCTGGCAGAAGCCGGATTAGAGATTAAGATAGGCTTAGACTTTTTATGGGATAAAAAGATGCCTGAATCTTACTAGTGTTTCAAGTGTAAAGGGATACTTGAAGGACTTCATCTTTAATAAAGATATGTTTCATCTTTATGAGGATTCAGAAGTTATGCTTAATTCTTTCGAACAGGTAAAAGATATGCTGAAATCCTTAATAAACAATTGGAACAATGTTGTTTGTTTGTTTAGTCTTTCTCTCCCGGCGACCTTTTTACAAAAAAGGTCTGGGGCAGGTACAATTGGTTTGACATTGCATATAAAACCCGGCGGTTATACCTTCGGGTGGTTATATTAACTGATTAGCAATTCGCGATCATTTGCCAAACAATTGATTGATACAATAGGGTATCACGGCCTTCAAGACGGCGATCTATGAGGGCTTCTGGGAGAAGCCGGATTAGAGATTAGGATAGGCTTAGACTTTTTATGGGATAAAAAGATGCCGGAATCTTACTAATGTTTCAAGTGTAAAGGATACTTGAAAGACTTCATCTTTAACCCTTATTTAGCGGCGAGCAACATAAGTCGAGTTAAATAAAGCTGGACTATGTGGCGGCGCTCGACATAACTCGAGTGGCAATTTCAGCACGTAATGTGGCTGAGAGAGAGAGACAAGTGGTGGCAGGAGACTAGCGAGCGTATGACTGCTCCAGACCACCGCGGCGAACCTACTGACACAAATCTCAGCTCCCTCCTCCCTCTCTCACTCGCTACATACTCAATTATGTACTGAAAGTACCGAATTACCTGCTTTTTGCACTCGCGTTGCACGGTTATTGCAAGAAAACTATCCATCATACAAGGATCGTTATGGTGTCATTCGAAAGCTCTGTTTATGCCCTTTCAGGGATAGGTACTTGTTTTACGTTCTGGGTCTTATTTAGGCATGAAAATGATCACGTAAACAGCCCTATTTTGGCTAAAAACACCCCGCTGTGCGGTACACATAAATAAACCGCATAGGCCGCTCGTAAGGTGTTAATAAAGATATACTTCATCTTTATGAGGATTCAAAAGATATGCTTAAAAATCTTCTGGACAGGTAAATATATCCTGAAATCTTTAATATGAAACTAAAGGAAACGAAAAGTAGTGGTGGAGTGCTACGGTTCGTTGACCGGCGGTCTTGTGACACATATTTTGTACCATTTTTTGGGTGTAACCCTATGAGCATTAATCCCCGGAAAATTCTCTTTCCAGGGCGGAGTACCGGTGTTGCACCAGGTGACCAGGTAGTTCCCGGGGGCGGGGTAGTTTTCCCCCAGTCTCTGCCATGTCGGCACTTGAACCTCTCATTGCTGTATGTTCAACGCCGTTAAGATCAGGTATCCCTATATATTATTTTCATTTGTTAATGAAATAATTTAATCACTGAATAATAATAACCATATATATTTTCTATGATTATATTAGGATAATATTGTGTTTATTTATAGTAATTTATTTTAATACAATTAAATATAAATTAAATTAATTAGTATACTTTATGATTTTGCTCACCAGCTCTGCTTTCAATGTGTTAATGAGCTATGGGAGCTTTTAATTATCATAAACCTTTACAGGGCTCTCTTTTAGAGAGTATACCGAGCTCGCAAGCGAGGGACAGCCACAGCCAAGGTGTATGGCGATACTCACAGTCCTGGCAGGACAGAACACATCCCTTTGTGACTCAACTAGTGCTGACGTCCACGGGATGCCGATGTACCATCTTCTACCCCAGTTTTAACATGGCAACATGTGGAGGTCCCGGCTTCAGCGGGATCTTCCCATGATAAGCCAGACTTAACGGATGAAGAACAACGATCTCTGGTCTCAGAGATGGAGGTTGAAGAGTCCAGTCACCTTTTAGGCGACTCTCAGGGTACTGTCGAATCTCCACGGAGTTCGTCATCGGCTAGGTATGTACCGGCAGAAGAGATTGATGGACTACTATTGAATGCACTTAATAGGTTCTTGGGCCCTACGCCGGAAACTCCTCCTGATACGGGAGATCCCGCGATGTCGACGAATGTGCGACCTCTGGCTACATCCTTTGCTTTAAGCGAAAATACCTAGCCATCCGCTTGTGTCAGGCCCAATTTCCAATGTGCCGGGCACAACAGCTCTCACTACTTCCACTGAATGCAGTTCACTGTATTCAGAAACAAGGGTCAACGAGGTCAAGGAAGTTGCTACTCGTGTCGGAAGAGATTTTTGTTCTAGCCACCAGTCTAGATATTTATCTTCACGCATCTTATCTCCCAGGCGTAGCGAACGACTGGGCAGACGCTCTGTCCCGGAGACAGAGCACGACAGTAGAATGGGAGCTCAAGCAACCCATTTTCGACCTAATGATTGCGGAGCTCTCCCATCCACAAGTGGATCTTTTTGCGTCCGAGGAGACTCACAAGCTCCCTCTATACCTCACCCGCCGGGCGATAACGCCGGCAGGGGGGCCAGACGCCCTAGTGACAGACTGGAACAGATGGAGCTCCATCTATCTGTTTCCGCCGCCAGATGCGTCACTAATGTGCCACGTAGTGAACAAACTACGAGTTTATCGAGGCTTAGTCTCGCTAATCGCGCCCCTGTGGCCGGCGCAGGTGTGGTACCAGCAATTAATAATGTGGTGCCCGGACCCGGTATCGCTCCCGGTCGGGTACTTCCACTTAGACACGATTGGCAACCTAGCGACCTCGCTGACTTTTGCATTATGGACATTCAGGAGGCCAAGTGGCTAGCACCATACGGTAGGGATGTGACCAATAAATTGCTCAATCAATATACTCAGTCTACTAAGCGACAATATCAATCACATTGGAAAGCTTTTACTTCTTGGATTGTTAGAACGGAACAAACTGTACCCTCAGTGGCATTGGTTTTTAATTACTTGAACTATCGGTTTGAGCAGAAACGTTTATCTGTGGTAACTTTGAAGAATCACTTAACTGCGATTAGAGTGCCCTTTTTCGACCTTACAGGTCTATCCATACCGGTGGCGAAGGAAACAGGATTTATGAGAGCGTGTTTTAAACTCCGCCCACCTCCCCGTCAGCTCATGCCTACTTGGTCTCTGGACAAAGCTTTGTCTTTACTTCATTCTCGTCTGTATCAAAATACTGCAGACTTTGCTTTAATCTTAAAGAAGGCAGTTTTCCTTTTGGCTTTGGCCACCGGAAACAGAGTGTCTGAGCTGGCGGCGATGAGCAACACACCTAATTGTCTTAGGTTTGGTAGACTTAATGATTCAATTTCCATTGCACCCTCCCCGGCGTTTGTAGCCAAGAATGAGCATAGTGCACACGTGTTTTCTGAGTTCACGGTGCCGGCGTTAAAAAGGGGAAAGGTGCATCATAATTTATGTCCAGTGCAAGCTCTAACCAAATATTTGAGAATAGCTCCTCAAAACCCCCAAGGTGCTTTATGGGTAGCGAGTACGGGTAAAAACGCTTACTTAAACGGTGATTAGCCTCTCTTCTGGTAGAAGTCATTAAAGAGAGTAATCCCGGCGTTGTGGGGAGGGCCCACGATTTACGCAAGTGGGCGGCCTCTTTACGTTTCCTGAAAAACTTTTCAGTTGAAGGTATTGCGTCCACACAGTTGTGGGCGTCTAATCATACGTTTCTCTCTAGATACTTGTCAGTTGCTCTAGACAAACCTTCCTTACCATGTATAGCTTTAAGGCAGAGGGTCTAGGTGGCCCTGCAGTCACTTATGTTTACTTTCACGGAAGGGGGGGGGGGGGTGCAGTCAGTTGACATAGGACACCCTAGACCCCGCCGGAGTATGAGAGCTGTGATACAATTTAAGGTTAAAATGTGATATGAAAATTTCTCTGCGAGAAATTGTGCTAGTACAAGGTTTAGTACAAAACAACGGTGTTGTTATAGTAGTTTTAGCTGCGAAAGCAATGTAATATTAGTTCAATGGAGTTCATTTGCAATTGATCTCCACATGTATTTTGGGGTTTATGATGTGCACATATAAACTTATAACTTATTATTTTTGTCACCACTCGTTGAGTGGGGTGCCTTTTGTAACTACAGATCTGTGTTCAGAATCTTCAGGGTTACCCATTTTTGTCGGGCAGGCTTCTTTGAAGCACGCACCTGCCTGAACCCCTTTTTCTTGTATATTTCCGGCCTACGCCGTATTAAATACATTTTTCAAAAGTAAGAATACTATGTGGTTGTTTTTATTATCTGCTTTTCTAGAGTTATGATATGATTACGAATGTCCCCCTCCAGTCTTAGATATCAGGCATGTTCGTCAATGATGGAGGGGCCACTAATAAATTATAGGTTTGACTCCTGTAAGGAGATAAAGAAAACCTAATATTTAGTAGTGGCCCCGTAATCATTGACGACTGGGGCCCTCCCGACCGTCCCCTTCCCATTCGTTGATGTATTAAGGATTTTAGTTTACTTGATATGTCAGTGAAGGAGGAATGACGCCTGAATCAGCGTCTGGTCAGAAATCCACACAAGTACATCCACGATATGATGGAAAGCTTATTGGATAGTTATTCTTATTTTCTTTTTCTTTTTATTTTTTACGAAGTTTTTTCGTAGTGAGAACCCAATTCATAATGACTGAAGCCATGAGTGAGGTCGCGTGCGCTCATGATGAAGGCTCCTCAGTTTTTAAATGCTCTGCGCGGTAGATTCAAACTACGGCGGATTAGTGTTTGAAGAGGATGCCTTATGTAATAGGCATGTTCGTCAATGATTACGGGGCCACTACTAAATATTAGGTTTTCTTTATCTCCTTACAGGAGTCAAACCTATAATCGTTCATGAAAGTGATAACACACTAATAATCATCGATGGGGCCCGTCACTGGTTGGTGATAAACTCTTACCCCATTTTTTGATAAAGACTTGCGTTATAGGCCGTGGGATACAGGACAGGGTTGAGGGCCGCCTCACCAGCCAGTGACGAGTTTTTCAGGTTATTTTTTGTTGTTTTTTGTTTTTTCTTTGATACACAGTGTTGTTTAATACCAAGGACTGTCGCATTTTACTATATTCCCATTATCCATCAATCTTAAAACACGGCCCCCGATAGTGGGGAGGGCTATGAAGATCAGGGAAATTGCGGGGTAAAAGCCGTAAATAAAGGGGTAATATTGGAAGAACTCTGAAAATACAATATTGAAAAGTAACAAAACCTGAAAATGGAAAAACCCGAGCCAAAACCTGAAAATGGAAAAACCCGAGCCAAGTTTTGACCAAACTTGGCTCGGGTTTTTCAATTTTTCAGAGTCCAAAATCACAGTAACCTCATTTCGAAAGTTGGCTCGGGTTTTTTTGTTTTTCAACGTGGATAAAGCCAGTAAGAATGTGGTTAACATTAGCCTAACCTAACCTAGTATAATGGGTGGGGGCTGTCGCCCCCACACCCCCGCTAAATCCATGAAATCCGAGCCAAGTTTTGTCATTAACCTAACCTAACCTAACCTAGTATTATGGGGTTAACATTAGCCTAGTCTAACCTAACCTAACCCGCTAAATCCCTTAAATCCGAGCCAACTTTTGCCAAAGAAAAACGAGCCAACTTTCGAAATGAGCTTAGGCCTACTGTGATTTTGGACTCTGAAAAATTGAAAAACCCGAGCCAAGTTTGGTCAAAACTTGGCTCGGGTTTTTCTATTTTCAGGTTTTGTTACTTTTCAATGTTGTATTTTCAGAGTTCTTCCAATATTACCCCTTTATTTACGGCTTTTACCCCGCAATTTCCCTGATCTTCATAGCCCTCCCCACTATCGGGGGCCGTGTCTTAAGATTGATGGATAGGCTAATGGGAAAATAGTAAAATGCGACAGTCCTTGGTATTAAACAACACTGTATATCAAAGAAAAAACAATCTTCAGACTGATCCGGTAAATAAAAATACCAAAGTACAACAAATTACCTGAAAAACTCGTAGCACATACCACCACGACCTCCATGTTAGGGTTCCATCTTCAAACTGAGCCCGCCCGGCGCCCAGGCCGGCGAGGGGCGTGGCGCGTGACGTGACGACTGAAAGACTGTGTGATTGGTTGATAATTTGATGGAAGGCTGTGATTGGTTCATGATTCCTAAAAAGACCGCTAGGTGTAGTGACGTTCGACTGAAAGATTGAGGGTATGGTTGATAATTTGATGGAAGGCTGTGATTGGTTCATGATTCCTAAAAAGACCGCTAGGTGTAGTGACGTTCGACTGAAAGATTGAGGGTAAGAGCTCCCGAACGATGGCCATTGTGTACTATTGCGCCGCGGCCATCGACAGGGAGGTATTTCTTACAGTTTCTCGTATTTCACTTATAGCGAATTTGCGACGGTAAGTACATAGCCTATACACCAACAAAGTATCGTTCATGAAAGTGATAACACACTAATAATCATCGATGGGGCCCGTCACTGGTTGGTGATAAACTCTTACCCCATTTTTTGATAAAGACTTGCGTTATAGGCCGTGGGATACAGGACAGGGTTGAGGGCCCGCCCCCCCCCTGTCACCAATTTTCCCATGTATTGTTTTATTTTTCCCTGTTAGTTTTTATCAATATATAGTGTTTGGAAATAATTACAACCCTCGGAGAAACCGTTTTCCCTATTATACAACGATCTTAAGACACGCCGCCCGATAGTGGGGAGGGCTATGAAGTTCGGGGAAAAATGAGGGGTTAAAAGCACATTAGCCTAACCTAACCTATCCTAGTACAGGTATTATGGGTGGGGGCTGCCGCCCCCACACCCCCGCTGATTGGGTAACAGTACAAAAAACACAGTATTATGGGACATACCCTACTCCGCCACCAAGTGGCAGTGGGAGCGCCGAGAGGTTCACAACAATAATGAGTGCGGCGGCGGACGCAGTGTTACCATATTCTAAATGCAGAATTATCGTATTGTGACTTCAAAATTATGGAATTTGCACCAATATTATCGTACACACTAATATATATATACTGTATATATATACAGGTATCTGCCATCAAAGACTGGAACGACCTACCCCAGTCAGTCCGTGAAAAGAGAACACTGTATTCCTTCAGACGTAGCCTGAAGGAACACCTGAACCGGACAGCTGCGAGAAGGGAGCACCAAGCTTATGTCTACTACTAAATATGACATAAGAGATAGGCAAACCAAACTGAAATGATTACTGATCTTTACCATAGGATGTAAGGTATCTTAAAATAACCCCCTAGAAATACTTTCTCTAAAGTATCTATTTCTTTTATCCTCCCCTTTTCCCCAGCTAACCTAATCCCACAAGGACCCCAATGGAAATACGCCTAATGGCCTTATTGGGCTATCCTTAGTTGGAATTATGCAAAGCTGGTACATGTCATATTTGTAACATACTATGTGGTACCAACTCTGTAAATTGCTAACTGAATAAATATTATTATTATTATTATTATTATTATAGGGAATGTTTGTTCTAAATGGCGTGTGTACGAATCGGTGCCGTCTATAGGAAGGGATTGACAACCATGTTACGAAAAAAAATCCATTTTAGTACCATATATTTTTATTAGGTTTTGCGTTGAAACTAATTGTAATATGATGGTTAGAGCATATAGATTCCATATCTGTCTTCAAATATGTAAAAATAATTGGTGACAAATAAATGGAGTTATACTCTAAAATCGTACCTATACGAAAAATATATTTTAGGCCTAGTACCATACTTTTTTTGATAAATGTTTAGCTATGGTCCCGTTAAAATATCCTCAAGTAACCTATTAAAAACTGTTCAGGGGACTGGTTAGAACTTGTAGGATGTTTAATTGAATGTCGGAAACCAGTATTTACTGAGAAATAACAGTCTTAAGATGCGCTATGGGTCACCCAGGGTTCCTGCCCTCTCTTTCCCAGGTAATGTAAGTTATGTTATGTTATATTATATTATATTAGGCTATATTATATTATATTAATAATTAGGGTTAGGTTAGGTTAGGTTAATCTAATCTAATCTAATATAATATAATATTTGTACATTATGGGCAGTGGGCGGGGCCGCGCGTATGTGGTGGCGTACAGACCCTCCCGTAAAACATAGCGCATTTAAGACTTTTATTTCTCAGTAAATACTGATTTCCGACCTTCAATTAAACATCCAACAAGTTCTAACCAGTCCCCTGAACAGTTTTTGGATTTTTTTAATTTTAACACCACAAATTTTCAGTGTTTTTTATAAACAAAATTGGTCATTTGCATCAATATATAGTGTTTGTAATTAATTAGAAAGGTAAGATCCTATGTAGCGGTAGTCACCGTATTTTGTTTGCCCATTAACTAAGGATCCTTATTTATATCCTCATATCTCTAGTTATTTTCTTCACTTACCTCAACAATACTAAACCCCGATAGCTGGGGAGGGTATGAAATATATCAGGGAAAGAGAGGGGTTGAAACACGGAGATTAACTAGAATATAGCCATCTTGATTAACCAAGCCAAGACGTTGTGTATCCTTGCTTGTGATTGGTTGTTGATTATCGTGACATCATCAGCCAAGGCGGGCCTCAGCGATGACGTCATTCCAGCCCTCGGCCAACATGTCGTCATTACACCCGCTTATTTTTACACCCGCTTAATCTTACACCCGGTTAATTTAACATCAGCGGTGTATATGTTTCACACAACGTTTATTATAATGTCATTAGTGCACTGTGTAATTTGCGTCTTGATATTCAAACCGTTTCTATTTATCAATACTAATTAGTATCCCCCACCCCCGTATTTGCCTCGTGAACGGTAAGGTTAATTTGCGAGAGCGGTATCGTCCCAAGATGAAGTGATATATTGGTAATTATAGGGAATAGGCTCGCACCCTTATTTGTTATGTTTTTTCCTCCAGATTTTGAGAAATGAGTGTAGGCCCTATTCATGGTCTTAGTTATAATGCCAATGTTGGATACACGATGGGTTGCTTTGCCCCCCCTCACCCCCCCATGAATTATTGAAATCGTCATCTATGGTGCCAGCAGGGGGTAAATATTGATTACACTGCATAAAGAAGGCGTTTGTAAACTGTGACTGTCCGAAAGAGCTCTGAGATTTATTAGAATGGGCGTTTTTTCGGTCAATATTAAGGAGACGGACCACAGCTATTTTCAATGATTGTATTTTTGTGGATTTGTTATTTATATGATTTATTAGGTTTCTATAGGCCTATTACAATTTGTTCATGCAAATTAAGGAACATATCCAGGAACCTGGCCAACTTTTATTTTGTGAGTTTTTTGGGGGGGTTTTAGCTAATTTTCATCATTATACAGTGGTTGTCATTAATTAGAATCTCCGGAAAAAAAGTTGTCCCCATTATCCAACAATCTTAAGATACGGCCCCCGATAGTGGGGATGGCTATGAAGTACAGGGAAATTGAGGGGTAAAAGACGAAAATAAGGGGTAATATTAGCGTAACCTAACAACCTTACCTAACCTAACCTAACCTAGTATATTAGGTGGGGGCTGCCACCCCCGCTGGTTTGGTATTTAGCCTAATTCATAAAAGATTGACGGTCAACAAAAGAGTTAATTTTAAGAGTGAGAGAACTCTATTTCTTATTGCTAATCTGCCAACCTCTGCGTCATTTGAGTCTGAAGGGGTTAAGTGGGCTAAGAGTTAATCAACATGGCTAAATTGCAGATAATGTTTCAACATCACGGTAATTGTTTAGTGTATGGCCTCCTAAAGAAAATGGATTTTTGAGCACAGACTGAACCAAATGTTCACTACTGTATTTACATAGCTGGTCATTAACCTAACCTAACCTAACCTAACCTAAGGTAACCTGGGCATCCTGGGGGCTGCTGCCCCCAGACCCCCGCTGGTCTTGGGTTGAAAAGTGATAAAAAACACATAGCCTATCTCTTACCTCATTATTCAAAGTTTTGTATTTTGTTTAATATACACTTCCCAGGTAATTTGAAGTTCTATTGCTTCTATATATCATATAATACACCATAGAATACATTTTTAATAACTAGAAAAAGAGGACTTCGATTAAACAATTACGATCTTAAGATACGGCCCCCGATAGTGGGGAGGGCTATGAAGTACAGGGAAATTGAGGGGTAAAAGACGAAAATAAGGGGTAATATTAGCGTAACCTAACAACCTTAGCTAACCTAACCTAGTATATTAGGTGGGGGCTGTCGCCCCCACACCCCCGTTGGTTTGGTATTTAATTCATAAAAGATTGACGGTCGCCAAAAGAGGTAATTATAAGAGTGAGAGAACTCTATTTCTTATTGCTAATCTGCCAACCTCTGCGTCATATGAGTCTGAAGGGGTTAAGTGGGCTAAGAGTTAATCAACATGGCTAAATTGCAGATAATGTTTCAACATCACTTTTTCTTTGATATAATTCAGGGCCTCTCCACCTATATGGGTTATTATTGACGAGGTAAGTGAAGGAAATAAGTCTGTATTGAGGATATTCATTAAAGATTCCGTGGTAAACGTAGCCTAAGCTTGGACCCAAATAACGACGGTATAAAACCCTTACCCTTGGTGTTCTGGACAATAATGGTCTGCAGCCAAATTAACACAATGCCGCTGGAAGCTCCGTTCGTAATCCCATTAAATAGAAGATGTTGTAGGTGTTTTCATAAAGCAAAAACACTTCACTATTCATTGAACAACAGTTCCACCATTTCAAATATGGCCGACTGGCCCGAATCCGAGAGATTATAAACACCAAGGATAATAAATTAATCAATGTGACGTCGTAGAGGGATTGAGAAACAAAAGAGGCTCATTATATGGACTGACGTGTATTTCTACACCCGTTAAAATGTCGCGAGAATTTGTCACGTCACCGTCTAGACAGTGACGTACTCTCACAACAACCATTCATATGCCATCATCGCTTGTGACGTCACACCCAGTTTATTGACCAATAGAATATCAGTAAACAACTCGACTCACCTCCACTCGTCGCCCACCAGCTGAGCTGGGAAATTGTAAAAGTGAGTCCACAGATGCCCTCTAATTATTAATTTACCAAGTATATTTTCCATTTATAGTATACTACGAAACAACATACATAATACATATATATGTACAAACAACAAATATGCTATAACACTGCCCAGTTCTTGAGATATAATGCATGACGTTTCGCAGGAATATACCATTAGAAATCTCGGGAAAACCTATTTTCCCCATTAGGCCTATCGATCGATGTTGAGACACGCTCGCTCCCCGATAGTGATTTGAAAAGACATTAGCTTAACCTAACAACCTTACCTAACCTAACCTAGTATTATGGGTGGGGGCTGCCACCCCCACACCCCCGCTGGTTGAGTACTAATCCCTTAACCTAACAAGTGCGCATGGGGGTAATTGGAAACATCCCCCTGTGCTGACGTATTTGAGGTGTTTCCGTCACTAAAATATTCATTGTACCATTAATAGCATTAATACTTATCCATATGCGCCTATTATGGGTTGATTATAAAGGTATTAACCTGAAACAACAATAAAACGAGTGAAAACAGCGTTTGGATGGTCAAAATCGGAGATATAGCCCGCGAGTTGTATAATGTATGGGTGAGGCAAGCTGCTTTCCCGCCAATTTCCCCCAAGGCCACTGAGACACAGTCGATCGATACTCTCTCTCTCTCTCTTGCACTCGCTTGCCATCAGTGATGACAACACCCTGCTTGCAACTCGCTAATGTTAGCACGAAAATATACCTCAGAATAAGGGAATAACAGGGAAAATAGGTGATAACTGAAGGAGAGGAGGAAAGTGGGGAAGGAGGGGAGGTAGAGGACTGAGATTTTGCATGGCCCAGGGGCCATTTTTTTTTTTTTTTTTTTTTTTTTTTTTTCCCGATGTCAAAAGTTGATTTTTTTTTCACTCACTCTTAAGAGTCTCCCCGCAGTCCGCCGGGGGAACTCTTAAGAGTCTCCCGCAGTTCCCGGGTTAATAAAAAAAAAAAAAAAATTGGCTGTCGATAATACGAAGGTGAAAGAAAAGTCGATGAAGTCTATGGTGTTTACTCTGCAATCTTCAGCTTGATTTTACATTGATAACGGGAAAGTACCGTATGACAACCTTGTTACGAAAATTAAATTTGGAAAAATATTATTTTAATACCACGAATTTTCAGTGTTTTGTTATAATTTTGTTTTTAAATTTACATCAATATATAGCGTTTGTAATTATTTAGAAATCTCGGGAAAACCTATTTTCCCCATTAGGCCTATCGATCGATGTTGATATACGCCCCCGATAGTGATTTGAAAAGACATTATTAGCCTAACCTAACAACCTTACCTAACCTAACCTAGTATTATGGGTGGGGGCTGCCGCCCCCACACCCCCGCTGGTTGAGTACTAATCCCTTAGTAAATACAAAACAAAATTGGCTGTCGATTATACGAAGGTGAAAGAAAAGTCGATGAAGTCTACGGTGTTTACTCTGCAATTTTCAGCTTTGATTGTACAGTCAGGACCCCCAATACACGATTCCACAATGCGCGAAAACCCTAATACACGAGTTACCCCTCGAAAATAACATTAATTAATTAAACATTAATTACGCGAGGTGGTACCACAATACACGAATCGAGAGCTAAGAAGGGGTCAAATCCGCTATTCCCGCTTGATACGCGAGCACGTCTACGTTTTGCGAGGACCAGGAGTAGCTCCGAAAAGAGAAGAAGACGGGCATACGCCTGCCTTCCCTCCCTCCCACAGTCCCGCTCAAGCGCTCATAGCCGTGCGGAGTGACCAAACGTTTGTAGTGCCTGCCACTTTTTTCGCCATGCCACGCCAATATAAGAAGATAACACACAAAATGAAGGTGGAAGTGTTGGATCGCAAGAAAAAGGGAGAAGGAAACTGTGCAATAGGCTTGTCAGAGTAAACTGTTCGTACGATTTGGTCAGGGAGGGAGAAGTTGGAGAAAATCGTGAAGTCCTACGGTCCTAGTCCTAGCCTATCTACTACTAATTTTAAGGTAAGGTTTCATATTTGTATTCATTGTTCTTCTTATATATAAGATATAGACTGTACTGTAGAGCCAAAAATGTCGAAAATAGGGCCAAAAATGTCGAAAATAGGCCATAATTGAGAGATGTCACCCAATCTAATTATTCCCATTTAAAGTTAGTTCCACAATACACGAATTCACAATACGCGATGCCTCCTGTCACCCCTATTCTCGCGAATTGGGGGTCCTGACTGTACATTGATAACGGCAAAGTACCATATTGACAACCTTGTTACGAAAATTAAATTTTAGTACCATACTTTTATATTAGGTTTTTCCGAGGGTTTAACACATTTTCATATGATCTTTAGAGGTATCGATAACTGGAAGTACCATATTGACAACCTTGTTACGAAAAAGAAATTTTAGCATCATACTTTTTTATTAGGTTTTGCCGAGGGTTTAACCCTGCCTCCCCGGGTGTCATTTTAATATGACACCACGGCAGATGGGCCGGTACCCGGGTGTCATTTTAATAGACAGTAAGCTTGAAAGCCTATTCAGCTTGGTCTGAACGCTGTGCGTCCGACGCATGTAAACAAAGCCGATCGTTGCGTCACCGCACCTCCGAAAACAAGAAGGAGAAGACTCGTTTGTTATTGTATGTCTGTATGTCGTTGTTTCAGTAGTGAAAAGATCGTCGTATTGCTAACATTGCCTGAAAATGCTCTCCACTAAAATCGTCATCACAACTGAACCAGTTGACTTAGAGAGCTCTATTCAACGCCAGTCTACAGATTGGAAACCGCACTACATTTATAGATGCGTGGGAAATTTCTAGCAGTTAAAATTAACCAAAATACGGTAGCCTAGGCCTAGACGTTTTTCGGCCAGATCGCCCGGGTACGCCGCACTGTCATTAGGAGAGCTAGCCCGGGCCAGGAGAGTTAAACAAATTTTCGGTAAGATTATACGGTGTGACAGTTACAAGCCCCATCGATGTTTGTGTAGCCTATAGGTATGTTATATAATAGTCTTCAGTCCTATATATGTCCTTCCCGTCACAAATATATTATAAGGGAGATATAGGATAAAACACAGTCTTGTCTGCATAATGACAAGTCCTGTTTTATGGGATTTCTGCTTTATAATTTTTTTTTCCCTCCTACCTTACTCAGGGGACCTTACAGTTGCGCGATCCAGTGCTGCTTTGGTAATTGCGTACATTTTATTTTCCCTCCCCTATACAAATTTCAGAGTCCCCACTGCACAAAGCCACTGTCACTTTGTTTATGTTCTCTCTGCCGGATTACACTTTGCCCGCAACAAAAACTAGTTTTATGGGTTTTTTTTAAATTTCTTAGCCAATCACAATTGACCTTTTACCTTAAGCAAATATGATGTCACTACATTTTAATTTTCTTCTTACATTACACATGCATTCAGTTATTATTCTACATTTTTAAAACTTCCAATTCTTTTCCTATAATTTTCATGTCTTATTTTGTCATCTTTCTATATTTTATTCTCTTAAATATCTATTTAGTCCGGCGGATTGATACCTATGTCTACCATGTTCCATAATGACGTCAAATGATCAACCAATGGTATTGGATTTCCCTGGGAAACCCCCCAATGACGTAACACCCACTTAACCAATCATCTCTCACGCGCAAGTGCGCATATAACCCACAATGCAATTTTTTGGCGAGGGAGGCCAACTTGCCGGTTCAGGTGTTCAGTGTGCAATGGCCGCCATCTGTATTGGTTGTGCTCCGACACGTTCCTCTATTACAGAACTTATTCATTATAAAAACGAACCTGCAATTAAAGTATTACAAGATCACGGTGTCCTCCCTATCTCTATAAAGTGTCCTAAGTGCGGTTCAAATTGTGTGCAACGAAAACACACCGAACATAAAAATCAGTGGACCTGCAACCACACTTTTTATTTAAACAAAACTAAGAAAAGGCGTGCGTGTGGCTACCAAGTGTCCTATTATAAAGGTAGTTTTCTGCAGGGCACTCAATTAGAACCGTGGCAAGTGGCAGGTTTTGTAAATTTTTGGTGTTATAAGGGTTTTAGACATAGCGAGACTGCCTGGAATTTAGACATCACGCTCAAGACCAGTGTTGATTGGCGCAGTTTCTGTTGTGAGGTGACCAACTATTGGTTCGATCACCAAGAACCAATTGGTGGTCCGGGGATCGTCGTTGAGATCGACGAAACTTTTGTGGTGAAAGCCAAATTCAACGTCGGTCGCCACCCCACTCAGTACTGGCTTTTCGGGGGCATTGAACGGCTGTCAAAACAAAGGTTTATTGTCCCTTTAATTGGTGACGTCTCCCAAGCTCTCCCACGTGATCGTCAAACTTTGTTCCCGATTATCAGCAAGTTTATCCGTCCCCACACTACCATCTATTCTGACTGTTGGCGGGCCTACACTACTTTGGACCAGGAGGGATACAACCACTTCAAGATCAACCACAGCCTCAACTTTCTAGATCCACACAACCCTTTAATTCACACACAAACTGTGGAAAGGCTGTGGAGGGATGTCAAGGAGTACAAAGGAGTACAAAGGAAATCAAGCAACAACAGGTCTAGTGACCCTTCTAGGCTGCTTGTCCTCCAAAACACTGAGGATTAAGTGTCCAAACAGTGGTTTAGAGTGGGTAAGGGAACATTGGAAAGGGAACTACTGCCCTGGAACTAATGTCCGTGGCAGGACTAGGAAGTTAGTAGGGGACATATGGGTTAGTAACTGAGGGAAGGATAAAATAAAGTTATTCATTTACAAACGCAGTCAGTCGCGGGTTTGATGCGAGATATTTGTCTAGGCGGAGTTTAAATGAATCAACGGTGATGCAGTCTATAACGTCTCGGGGAAGCCCATTCCACAAGTTGACAACTCGATTGAAGAAAAAATTCTTAGATTCGTGTGAGTTAAAAGATTTACCAATAATTTTGCAACCGTTTCCCCGCGTGTAATTAGATTGGTCGATAGTGAAGTACTTACTACAGTTCATATTGTCGATGCCTTTGATGATTTTTAACACTTGAATTAAGTCACCTCTTAATCTTCGCTGGGTTAAAGGAAATAGATTTAATTCTCTAAGACGCTCTTCGTATGGTTTGTTCTTTAGGCTAGGTATCATTTTGGTAACTCTACGTTGAACTCGTTCTAGCTTGTTTATGTCTTTTTGGTAATAAGGGCACCAGCATTGAACGCAGTATTCCAGAAGAGGGCGGAATAAGGACTTGTAAAGGGTTAGGATAACGTCTTTGGATTTATGCTCAAATGACCTGCCTATAAAGCCAATTATTTTGTTTGCCTTCTTAACAACTTCTGAACATTGTTGACTCGGTTTTAGGTTACTCGATATCGTTACTACCAGATCGGTTTCTCTGTTTACATTCTTAAGCTGAGTGCCATTCATCGAATAGTTTGCTTTCTCATTTAGGTATCCGATATGTAGTACTTTACATTTATCCGCAATGAAACTCATTTGCCAAATTTGGGCCCAATGTGACAATTTATCTAGATTGTGTTGCATATCGTCAACTTGTTCTTTTGAGAGTATGCTACAGTAGGGTCCCGCATAAAACGTGTTCGCATAAAACGAGTCTCGATTAAAACGACCGACCTAAAATATTAATATTTAATTTTCAATCAGAACGAATGTGATCACATAAAACGAGTCCGCCGCCAAAGTGGGGCAAATCTGAGGAGTTTTCATATAGAGCGCCGAAATATCGTACAAAACGGACGAAATATCGTACGCTTTCATATAAAACGCCGAAATATCGTACAAAACTTACAAAATATCGTATGCTCCTGACGGAAATTTACGCTTCCAGTGAACATTGACGATATTGGGCCACCAAAATGCTGTGTTCACATAAAACGAAATCGCATAAAACGCCCTCGTTCATCGACCATAAACTCGTTTTATGTGAGACCCTACTGTATTTGCAATTTTTGTATCGTCAGCAAATTTTGAGATTGTACAGGTGAGACCCTCATCTATGTCGTTGATGTAAATTAGAAAGAGAATTGGTCCTAGTACCGATCCCTGGGGTACCCCGCTACTTACATTGGTCCATTTAGATGCCTTACCGTTTATGACTACTCTTTGCTTTGTGTCGCTGAGCCAATTTTCTATCCATTTCAACACACCGTCTTGTATTCCATGCGCTTTTAGTTTTAGCAGTAAACGTTTGTGGGGAACTTTGTCAAAGGCCTTTTGAAAATCAAGGTATATAATATCTACAGCTTTACTCTCATCGTAGAGGTTGAGGATATCGTGGAAGAAGTCCAAGAGGTTTGTTAAACGGGAAAGTTTTTACGAAAGCCGTGTTGAGTATCTTTAACCCTTCCTCCCCGGGCTGGCTTACCAAATGACGGTCGCCCCTACCCGGGCGATATGGCTGAAAAACGTCTAGGCCTAGGCTACCGTATTTATGTTTATTTTCACTGCTAGAACTTTCCCACTCATCTATAATCGTAGTGCGGTTTTCAATCTGTATTTTGGCATTAAGTAGAGCTCTGTAAGTCAACTGGTTCAGTTGTGATGACGATTTCAGTGGAGCCAATATTGCAGAGATGTTGCCAATATGGGGGCTTTTTAGACACTAATTTCGTCATGACGTCAGAACAATAACATTGAGGAGTCTTCTCCTTCTTGTTTTCGGAGGTGCGGTGACGAATGCTTGGGTTTGTTGACATACGTCGTACGCACGGCGTTCGGACCAAGCTTAATTAGGCTATTAAGCTCATGCCTTAGATAAGGCATACCGGGTAGCGGCCCTTCTTTCGTGCTGTCCTTACCTAAGGCAGCCCGGGTAGGAAGGGTTAAGTATGTTATTTTCCTCCAAGTGATTTACGAGTCTGTCTCTTATGACCGTTTCTAGCATTTTACATACAACTGAGGTTAAGCTAATTGGACGATAGTTACTGGGTAGGGATTTGCTGCCTTTTTTGAATATCGGTGTTACGTTGGCTATCTTCCACTGATCAGGATAAGGAGTTTATAAAGAGGCCCGGCATCAAACCACAATATCTAACACAATAACTGGGACGCTACATCTTCCTCCAAAAAATATAGACATAGAGCATTCCATCATTTCCTGAGAGAAGCTGCTAATTTATATCCACCACTCTCCGACCAGCCTGACCGGATACCTCAGCCACCAGACCCCTACCTTGACGACACTGACAGCGACTCCGACGCCGCAAACGACCCACAGCCACCTCTGCATCGCGAGCCACCACAGAACATTGACCCACCAGAGGACGCCGACCCAGAACAACACCACCCAGACGAGCCCACAGACGAGCCTTCCACTTCTCGCCAGACTCGCAGTTCTTGCGCTTCCCATCACCCCAGGCCCCAGTTCACTGCAACACCACCCAGACGAGCCCACGGACGAGCCTTCCACTTCTCGCGCTTCCCATCACCCCAGCTCACTGCAACCTACTCCATCCACATCAAAATAACGTCAAGGTTAGTTTCTATCCACGTATTACTTTTAGGTTAGGTTAGGTTAGGTTAGGTTTCTTAGTTAGGTTCATGACAAGGTATCAGCTGGTAGGTATGGGATAAACTAGGGACACATACTAGCTGGTAGGTAAGGGTTATTCGGTCAATATACAGGAGGCGCTACAATATAGGTAGCAAAATTCTAATGGTAGTTTTGGGTTCCTATCATCATATGCTTCATTTCTATATACTTTTTATCCCCGGGAAAAAAAACAAAAATCTTGGGATTTTTCATTTATTTTCTTGGGATTTTTTGTTTTGGTCATTAACCTAACCAAAAAACCTAACCTAACCTAACAGCCCCCAAATACATTTAGGTTAGGTTAGGTTAGGTTTTTTGGTTAGGTTAATAAAAAAAAAAAAAAAAA
The DNA here is from genome assembly GCA_032716605.1 of Paralithodes platypus. Classification (NCBI taxonomy): domain Eukaryota; kingdom Metazoa; phylum Arthropoda; class Malacostraca; order Decapoda; family Lithodidae; genus Paralithodes; species Paralithodes platypus. The sequence continues at coordinate 21,570,622 of CM064486.1, forward strand.
AAAAAATCCAAGAAAAAAATAAAAAACCCAAGATTTTTTTTTTTTTTTCCCGGGGATAAAAAGTATATAGAAATGAAGCATATGATGATAGGAACCCAAAACTACCATTAGAATTTTGCTACCTATATTGTAGCGCCTCCTGTATATTGACCGGTTATTCTTGTATCCAACGTTCTAGGTTAGGTTACTGTGTTTTTTTACTTCAAAAAAACGCTAAACCCGAGCCAAGTTTTGGTAAATGTTGGCTCGGGTTTTCAAATTTTGGGGTTTAATGGGTTTCAAAACAATGAAAACTCGAGCCAACTCTGAACATTCAATTACTGTTTTTTTACTTTGAAAAATGCCAAAGCCGAGCCAACTTTTTTTCCCTATTTTGGGGTTTTTGTACTCTGAAAAATACCCAAATCCGAGCCAACTTGGCTCGGATTTTCACATTTTAACGTTTTCTTACTTTTCTATATTTTATTTTCAGAGTTCTTCCCATATTACCCCTATTTTTCCCCTTTTACCCCGCAATTTTCCTGATCTTATAATAATCGTCATATATGTGGCCAGCAGGGGGCAAGTAAAACAGCTGGCCGAAGTAACCTCGAGCCGCGAGCGTCCTGGGTAAACAAACCGCGACGATCCGAAGCGACGACGGACTCCCCCCGCCGCCGATTTTCGGCACAAACGCCCCGTTTTATTCTCGTCGAAAACCACATTTAAAAAGGGTTGCTACTCGGTCCACGGGACAGCTTGGCCAGGACAACTCGGCCAACGGCGAGACAGCTCGGCCCAGTAAAAACGAGACAGCTCGGCCCACGGCGAGACAGCTCGGCCCACGGCGAGACAGCTCGGCCCCCTGAGTTAATTGCGAGACAACTCGGCCTTTCACAACCCTTATTTGCTTCGACAACATAAAAACGGTATACTGTAGATGGCTATATTGATCATTTTCGGGGGCATTACAGTAATGTCATGTTTTAATGATCACTCCATATTTCGCTACTCTATTTGCAAAGTAACTGATTTCTATAAAAATGGGAAATATGCTAATCACCATCGGCTGAAAATGAAAATGGTTGTCATTTTTCCTATTAATGGGCGTGTTTTAGTCTGATCGTCATTATATATATATATATACCGGTATATAAACACACAAAGTTAGATACAATCACAAATTTCAAGGCTACAGGCTTTTTCACGGCTATATCACAAGGTTAGATACAATCACGAATTTCAAGGCTACAGGTTTTTTCACATCTATATTAAAAAAATTGCCCCATAGCATAACATGGGGTCGAGCTGTCTCAAATAATAGGCCGAGCTGTCTCGCCGTCATGGCCGAGCTGTCTCAAATAATAGGCCGAGCTGTCTCGCCGTCATGGCCGAGCTGTCTCAAATAATGGGCCGAGCTGTCTCGCCGTCGTGGCCGAGTTGTCCAAAAGTGGGCCGAGCTGTCCGAACCGAGTTGTCCCATGGGCCGAGTCGTCCAGTCCCCTTAAAAAGTTATTATATCGTTTTCAATACTATTACCGGACCAGAAAAAGGTGTAGCTTGGTGTTGGATGCGTGGAAACCGAAACAAAATATGTATTAAATCCTCGGTGGTACCTGTCAAATAGGTGTCCAGTAACTAAAATCGTACCTAACATTGAACCCAGTTTTTAATAGGTTACTTGAGGATATTGGTAAAATTCTAGTTTCACGTACACAGCGACAAAAGGGGAGCGCCGTTGTAAAGGCATAGCTTCCGGTTTAATTCTAGTTTTGCTTTCACAGCATACTCATAAATTTCTATGGCTACTTTAGAGTTGTCATATACCATACTTAATTCCTATATATGTCCAAAGCGGCGGAAATGCATTATAAGGAATTATACCTACTGTAAAAAAACAAAAAAAAATCTCCCCATATGCGGCACCATAGCTATTACATAATACTAGGTTAGGTTAGGTAAGGTTGTTAGGTTAGGCTAATGTCGTTAATGTAGTTTATTATCATTATATTACGTCTTTTACCCAGCAATTTCCCTGATCTTCATAGTTGGTCGGGAAGCTATGCCTTTACAACGGCGCCTCCCTTTTGTCGCTGTGTACGTGAAACTAGAATTTTACCTAGCTTCCCGACCAACTATGAAGATCAGGGAAATTGCTGGGTAAAAGACGTACGGTAATATAATGATAATAAACTACATTAACGACATTAGCCTAACCTAACCTAACCTAACCTAGTTGTTGTTGTTGTTGTTGTTCCCTAAGCTGCCTGGCCGAACAGCCCCGAGTCCCTGAGAAAGGCCATGGCCACGATCGGGCTTTCCCACAGAGCTCTCATTGAGTGTAGATTGTGTTGTTGGCGTAAGTGGTTGTGTGAAATGCAGTCTTCTATGATGTGTTTAATGGTATGGGGTGCTGTGTTACATCCCGGGCAGGCGTCGACAACGGAGTCATCCAGTCTCTTCTGATAGCTCAGGAGAGCTGGATGGTGTCCGCATCTCAGCCTGGCCAGGTGGACTCTGTCCTCGCGAGGAAGGGAGGATTCGGAAGGATGGATTTCGGGAGGTCGTGCATGCAGCTGTGTGTTGTCTGTGAGTGAGTGGATGGATCGGTGAGAGATATGAGTATGGATGTGCTTCTGGATGTTGGTTCGGGGTGGGCAGGGAGGGAGAGAGGACAATAATTGTGTGTGATACCGTGTGCTGGGTGTTGTTTTGATATTTCTTGGTGTCTGTGGGTGTGTTGCCATGTAGTTTAGTGGGTGGTCTTGGTTCGTGGAGGCTGCTGCCAGGAATTGAGTGCCTCTCATGTCCAGATGGTCTTTGACTTTGAGGATTTTGGTTTCTTGATGTAGGTGATCTGTGGGTGCAGTAGCTGTGCAGCCTGTAATGATCTTCAGGGCTTTGTTTTGAATAGTCTGTAAGGTCTTATGATGTGTTTCAGCTAGGTTAGAAGCCCAGGCTGGGCTTGCGTATTCCATCACTGACCTAACCTAGTATTATGTAATAGCTAGGCTATGGTGCCGCATAGGCCTATGGGGAGATTTTTTTTTTTTTTTTTTACAGTAGGTATAATTCCTTATAATGCATTTCCGCCGCTTTGGACATAGCCTATATAGGAATTAAGTATGGTATACCGTATATGACAACTCTAAAGTAGCCATAGTAATTTACGAGTATGCTGTGAAAGCGAAACTAGAATTAAACCAGGATATTTTAACGGGACCATAGCTAAATATTTACCCTTTTTTTTTATTAGGTTTTGCCGAGGGTTAACCCCTTCTGTACCGGTGAAGTTTTTAAATTATATTATAGGGCCTAGCTAAATTTGGTTGTTTATGTGCAGTTTAAGGATCTGAGGTAATCAAAAGGGTTAAGTGAGATAGTTGGATGCCTGTGTTGCTGGAGGTTCTTTTAAAACTGAATAAAATCGTTTAATGGTAGGCTAGCTAGAAAAAGTAAAAAGGACAGCGCCGGTACAGGCCTAGCATAGGCTACAAGACTTACAAGTTAATGTTCCAGAGATTTACCTGAACCATGCATAAATATCACTGAAGCATTATGGATGGGTTTCGTTTGTGCTATCATAGCCATACCAAATATTTTACTTGTCATCATGTAATAATTTAGTGGTATTTTTCTTAGAATTTAGCCCAGTTCAGCTCAGTTGTTGGGCGGGATGCCGGGAGTTCAGTTCAGAACTTCAGTTGCTGGTCGGGAAGCTATGCCTTCGCAACGGCGCCTCCCTTTTGTCGTGTTTTCTGTTTTTCTAATTTAACAGTCAAATTCATTATGTGCTATGTGCTGTTTTCTTCTTTCTTCATGTGTTCCTTTGCTTTTCTCTCTTCCTCCAAAAACTATATATATATATATATATATATATATATAGTTTTTGGAGGAAGAGAGAAAAGCAAAGGAACACATGAAGAAAGAAGAAAACAGCACATAGCACATATATATATATATATATATTGGGATTGGATTCCGGGAAGCTTGGCCTTTACAACGGCCGCACGGAGCAACCCTCTAAAGCGCCGTCCAGGGGCGGTCCTCAGGGCTCTCACTTTTTAAGGAAATTTCCTCAGATAGGGAAATTTGGAGCCATCTGAGGAAAAGTGTAAGGAAATTACTTTTCTAAGGAAAATCTGAGGAAATTGAGAGCAAAATAGGTGGACAATCTGTGGAAATCTACACTGGTTTAAGGAAATTGAATTATGTTATATAAATAGGTCTACATAAACAATTAGATGCTTAAAAGAACTATAATTAAAGTTATCACAACTGCACAATGTAGGCAGGACCTAATGTTCAAATGTCCCGCTGTTGACAGTTTAGACTGCCCGACATCTGGTAGCGAAACTAGTAAGTAGTAAGTTAGTAAGTAGTAACCATGAATTGATATTGTAAACACAACACAAGCAACAGCAAGTCTTCCCTTAGTCCTTACCCCAATGCCGCCTATTCCTGAGAGATCATAAACTCACATTTCAAGGTTAGTATAGTAACTTTAGTAACCACTAAGGTCTGTAACAGAGACACAGACTCAGAGTAACTGACCACTGTCACAGACTCAGAGATTATGAATTTATGAGAGGCTAGGCCTATAGCCTATGCCCAAAGGCTAAGGCGTCAAAGTGACTAGCCTAAGGTGTGAGAACTCGATGAAAAACTTAAAGCAGCTCTTTCAAATGTTGAGCATAGTGCTACTGATGCTGAATGCCAAAATATTCTTCGTGAAAAGTATAAAAAGTAATATGCTGAAATGTAAAACATCATCTTTGTTCTGAACAACTTACAAAATATTCTATAAGCCAGGATAAATATTGTCACGACCTAGTTGATCTTTCAAAAGTATGGATATTTATTTGATTTGCAGCAACTAATGCACTTTGGTAATTTTAGTAAGTAGGCTAATGCAGCTGCTATGTAATGCCACTATAGTTGCAGCCCTGTCACAAATTTTGATCTAAGCTATTATATCTTGCTTTATGGAGTGTTCTGTTCCATGCTATTAAGATTTTATAGAAGCTTTTATTTCTGTTATGGATATTCATGCATGTTAAGAGCTTATAAAGTAATTTATTTGCATGGTGGGTATTCGTGCATTTTGTGTTCTATTCTATGCATGTATTAAGAGCTTAGCCTACCAATTTTTTTTATTTGTGTGGTGGGTAGCCTATATTATTTTTGGAGTGGTTTTCTCTATGCTATCAATATAGGCCTAAACCTTATTAGGTGGTGGATAATCTTACATTATGATATAACCTTACTTATAATATTAGGAGTTTATAGAATAATTTTATGTATGTGGTGGATATCTTTGTATTTTGGAGTTTCTGTTCTATATTATTAAGAAAGTATTAATTTTATCATTGGATGAACTTCAACCAACACTTATTAGTGTATCTTACTGATTTTTTGTAATATATTACCCTGTGTTGCCCTTAACCTCTGAAGTGCGCATGGGGGTAATTGGAAACGTCCCCCTGTGCTGACGTATTTGAGGTGTTTCCGTCACTAAAATATTCATTGTGCCATTAATAGCATTAATATTTATCCATATGCGCCTATTATGGGTTGATTATAAAGGTATTAACCTGAAACAACAATAAAACGAGTGAAAACAGCGTTTGGATGGTCAAAATCGGAGATATAGCCCGCGAGTTGTATAATGTATGGGTGAGGCAATCTGCTTTCCCGCCAATTTCCCCCAAGGCCACTGAGACACAGTCGATCGATACTCTCTCTCTCTCTCTTGCACTCGCTTGCTATCAGTGATGACCACACCCTCCAATCGGATTTCTAATGTTAGCACGAAAATATACCTCAGAATAAGGGAATAACAGGGAAAATAGGTGATAACTGAAGGAGAGGAGGAAAGTGGGGAAGGAGGGGAGGTAGAGGACTGAGATTTTGCATGGCCCAGGGGCCAAAAAAAAATAAAAAAAAAAAAATATAAAAAAAAATTTTTTTTTCGATGTCAAAAGTTGATTTTTATTTTCTCTGACTCTTAAGAGTCTTCCCGCAGTGCGCCGGGGGAACTCTTAAGAGTCTCCCCGCAGCTCCCGGGTTAAGCAGCAATATATGTCAATGGTTTCTAAACTTATTGAAGCCCAAAGTAGATCATAATAATTTTGTTTTTCTCATGACAAGTGTAATCTCATGGATATGCATTTTGATGAATTTATTTATGGCACTTAATATTTTCAATATGTAATTGATTTCAGTAATTAACTCATACAGATACTGATCAATATCATCTTATTTTTATTAACCTCCACAACCCACCAACCAAACCTACATTCAGTTAATGACATAAATGAAATCAATTAAGTAAATGCAATTTTCAAGGAGACTCGAACCCTTGATCTCACATTCACAATATAAACACCTTAACCATTAGGCCATCGAGACATGTGATATGTGAAAACCTTCACCTAATTAGTCTATGCTTTTGAATTCATTATTTTGAGATCTGAGGAAATTTGTCTGCATTTGAGGAAAATTTCCCTGTGTTTTAAGGAAATCTCACAAAACAGTTCTGAGAGCCCTGGCGGTCCTTGTAGTTACTGAGTTGATCAACATTTTCCTACAATACAGGCTATACACACTCCGCTACTACGCCGTACCACAGCTGTCGTCCTGTTACTGTTACAGTAGAACAAATCTGACAGGATTTTGTCATATAGGCTAGGCTATAACTGCTTCTAACGCCTGTCCAAAAGCAAGTAGCCTAGACAAGAAGTGTCAAGAGGAAGGTGCCTACGAACAAAACGGACATTATTTACGTCTGTCAATTTTAAATAACAGTAGGGCTAGGCCTACGTCTAGGCCTAACCTCTAGACTTGCTAATCCCTCTATCTAGCACTGCATATCCTTCAAAAAGACTAAATACATCTACAACGAAGGTACGAATTATTATACGATAGATAAATCTACAGTTATACTACCCCTATTTTGTCGCTATTCTGTTGGAACTAATGAGTTAATATTATTAGTAGTAGACTTAGTATGGTTTGATGATGCGCGGAAATGTATATTTGACTTGAAATAGATACATTGAAGTATTACAAACCTTCGCAAACCCATAAACAGGGAACGTGAGCAGGGTTTAGACCGTCGCGCACCCATAAACAGGGAACGTGAGGGGGAGTTTAGACCGTCGCGGAGATGGGTTACTTTTCGGTTAGGTTAGGTTAGGCTAATGTTAAAATTACTAAAATGCGACGGTCCTCGGTATTAAAGAACACTGTATATCAAATAAAAAACAAAAAACAACAACAAATTACCTGAAAAACTCGTATCTGGTTGGTGATCAATTTTTATCAAAATATGTTTTTTTCTAGTTTCCGCGTCTGCTGAACCATCCAAAAACAGCTAAAAGGCGTGTTTTGAAGGGGGGAGGTGGTGGGGGAGGGGTAGTATAACTGTAGATTTACCATACGATATTGTGGGGTTTAGCCTAGTGTGTTTGTGTAGTGTGTACTTTACAGCCTACGGAATTTCCTCGGTAAACCTTATGATACACTGCCGAGACTGGGGTCACTAGCCTACAAGTTCTACAACCCTTTGAAACTTGCAAACTCGCCCTAAAGCTAGAAATTCCATAAGAAACGTTTGGGTATAATTCTAGCGGTGGCTCCAACTCTATTTGGGTAGGCTATTATAAATATTTCCGTTCATCTAGGCCTATTGGTTTAGCCGGGATGGCTGTAGAGTTCGGGCGTACGGTCGTCATGTTTACATAGGGCGATCACTGAGGTTAACTTTGCGTCTATTTTGACGGTGATTTTTTCGGTTATTTGCCCCCCTGCTGGCAATATATATGATGACAATATGTCATGGGGGGTGAGGGGGGTGCAAAGCCCCCCCCCCCCCCCCCCCTCAACACATTATTGTATCCAAAGGCAGTCAAAATAGACGGGAACATGATGGCAAAGGTCCGATGCCACTACGCATAGTGTAAATTAGGCTGGCGGTATGCCCGCACTTAACATTCTTGCCGCTTAGCCTACAAACTGGGGCATTTTCATTTTAATATTATACTATGCTAAGTTAGGTTGTTGATAAATCTACAGTTATACTACCCCTATTTTGTCGCTATTCTGTTGGAACTAATGGGTTAATATTATTAGCCTAGTAGACTTAGTATGGTTTGATGATGTGCGGAAATGTATATTTGACTTGAAATAGATACATTGAAGTATTACAAACCTTCGCAAACCCATAAACAGTGAACGTGAGCAGGGTTTAGACCGTCGCGCACCCATAAACAGGGAACGTGAGGGGGAGTTTAGACCGTCGCGGAGACGGGTTACTTTTCGGTTAGGTTAGGTTAAGGGGACCGACCGGTTAATTTAGGCTTTAAAAACTCGAAATCCTGAAAATACCAATAGGTGTTTACTTAACAAGAGTCAACATCCCTTCATAAGCCAGTGAAATGTTATTAGTGAAAACCCATTGGAAATAGTTTTTTTTTTATGTTTTCCAAACTTTTCCTGTAATTCTAAAAACGTTATATAGCGAACTTTGAAATTAACACGCTCAGTAACTACTGGTCGTACGAGGAGCATACCTATATAAATCGAAAGAGCGTAAGCTATTCTACAACCTCCCATACGCTTTATCTTCTACTTTGCCATGTTCCTGCATAAAATATTGTAAATCTAAAAAACAAAAGTAAAAATGTTCACCTAATTACCTTAGACTTTCACCTGTTTTCCTCAGAACCTATATTGCCGCACTATCGGATGTTATTCTAGTTATTATTGGACCTATAGGAATTGTGTATATACCATTGGAAAGGTAATTAAAAACACTAAAAGGCCTATAAAGCCAATTTACTCTAGTAATTTAATTTTTTTCACAATATGTCGTCAGTTGTAATTTTCTATAAATATATTCGTCTGAATCCGTAATCACCTAAATCGAACAAATACACAAAATATATAAAATGTGTTTTATAGAAACTACAGATACACCTTTTGTGAGTTGTTTGATCACATAAAACATGTGCTATGGGGATTTCTGTAGGAGTTTATCATTTTCTGCAGTGCTATGATTTTCCAATGTTTTTTTTACCTAAATTGCAAGAAAAAGGCCAAAAAAAACATGTTTTATCTAGTTTTATGGTCATATAGCCTACACCTGTGCCAAATTTAATTTAAATTGAAAGTAAGACCTGAAAAGTTTGTAATTAACCGGTTGGTCCCCTTAAGTTAGGTTAGGTTAGGCTAATGTTAAAAATACTAAAATGTGACGGTCCTCGGTATTAGGCTAAACAACACTGTATATCAAATAAAAAATAAAAAACAACAACAAATTACCTGAAAAACTCGCATCTGGTTGGTGATCATTTTTTATCAAAATATGTTTTTTTCCAGTTTCCGCATCTGCTGAACCATCCAAAAACACGCTAAAAGGCGTGTTTTGAAGGGGGGAGGTAGTGGGGGAGGGGTAGTATAACTGTAGATTTTTTTTTCTTTTTTTTTTCTTTTTTTTTTTTCCCCCAGGGGTGTGGAGTCGGATTGAAAAAATTCCGACTCCCAAGAAATTTTGGCACAATTTTAGTTACTGGACACCTATTTGACAGCTGACAGGTACCACCAAGGATTTAATACATATTTTTGTTCGGTTTCCACGCATCCAACACCAAGCTACACCTTTTTCTGGTCCGGTAATAGTATTGAAAACGATATAATAACTTTTTAAATGTGGTTTTCGACGAGAATAAAACGGCGCGTTTGGGCTGAAAATCGGCGGGAGTCTGTCGTCGCTTCGGATCGTCACGGTTTGTTTACCCAGGACGCTCGAGGTGACGGCCAGCTGTTTTACTTGCCCCCTGCTGGCAACATATATGACGATTATTATAATTCACGGGACGGGGGGGGGGGGTAAGGGGGGGCAGAGCCCCCCCTCAACCCGTCCTGTATCCCACGGCCTATAACGCAAGTCTTTATCAAAAAATATAGGCTACCCAACAACTGGTTATAAGCTTAGCCATTTTAAGTCGACCGCCAAGGCGCTGGGAAGTCACTCCGAGCGTAAAGTAAACAAAGCGTCGAAAGCGACTCTACTTCCACGAACGCAACAGAGTTGTCTTTATATTTCGTCTCATATTATCATTATTAAAGTGTCTCCTTTGCTTTTTTAGTGTTTTGTACACCAGAAAAGGGTGTAGCTTGGTGTGGGATGCGTGGAAACCGAAAACAAATATGTATTAAATCGTTGGCGGTACCTGTCAAATAGGTGTCTAGTAACTAAAATCGTACCGAAATTTTAATGTGCGACTCCGACTCCACCCCCTCTCCCCAAAATTTCCCAATTTTCCACAAATTGCTTGCTTGAAATGTCCTCCCACAACAGCTCCCACAAATTTGTGGGAATTTCCCGCGAAGTGACAACACTGGCCTAGCAGCGCACCTAAGTACTTTAGGCTACACAAGAATTGATCACGTAAAGGAGTTGGAGTCGGAGATATTTTTACCGACTCCAGCCAAAAGTAGCCGACTCCTCGGCTCCGACTCCACACCCCTGTTTTTTTCAGTTTTTCTTTAATATACAGTTATTTTTTTCAGTTTTTCTTTAATATAGTTATTTTTTTCAGTTTTTCTTTAATATACAGTGTTGTTTTAGGTAGCATTAAAGGAGACTAGGCCTACAGCAGGCTTATTTGGCATGTTTTTTTTTTTTTCAAGGAATACAGTGTTTTATTGTTGTTTATCATGGTTTGAGTGGAGGATTTGCGAGATGGATGTAGATTCCGGGCGTATGGGCATTATGTTTACATAGGGCGATCGCTGCGGTTAACTTCGCGTCTATTTTGATGGCGATTTTTTTTTTTTAGGTTATTTGCCCCCTGCTGGCAATATATATGATGATGACAATATGCCCCCCTCAACATATTATTGTATCCAATGGCATTCAAAATAGACGGGAACATGATTGCAAAGGTCAGACGCCGGTCAAATTAGATTTTCGGTCACGTACAGTACATGTACTGGCAACCTGTTTTTCCCCCTTACAGATCAATATATTATTATGTTCCTTCCAACAACCAACCATACTCCTAAAATCGATTAATGAAATTTACAAACACATGTGGCAGTCCGTGGACTGGAACCCAGGATGCTCACACCGAAAATCAACACCTTATACATCGCACCACGAAGACAGTTAAAGGTTGGTGGACACTGCCTACGATTTATTATGCAACTTCGAATCCTGCATATCAATCTAAGCATGTACATTGTACACACATCCCAACTGCAACTCACGTAGGCTATGCATATGTGAATGGAAAGAGCAATTAATGGGGCCTTAACCACTTAGGGAAGTCCTCTCGATAAATTACTCCTGAACCAATATCAATTATTATGTTCCTTCCAACAACCAACCATACTCCTAAAATCGATTAATGAAATTTACAAACACATGTGGCAGTCCGTGGACTCGAACCCAGGATGCTCACACCGAAAATCAACACCTTATACATCGCACCACGAAGACAGTTAAAGGTTGGTGGACACTGCCTACGATTTATTATGCAACTTCGAATCCTGCATATCAATCTAAGCATGTACACATATCCCAACTGCAACTCACGTAGGCTATGCATATGTGAATGGAAAGAGCAATTAATGGGGCCTTAACCACTTAGGGAAGTCCTCTCGATAAATTACTCCTGAACCAATATCAATTATTATGTTCCTTCCAACATGAGGATGACAATAAGTGAAGGGGGGGGCCCCCCTCAACCCATCGTATCCAATTTACCCCTTTCCTTACCTACTGTAAAAGTGTGATTCACCCAACTAATGGTGCCATTTGACGCTGTATCTTCAGATTAACCCCTACTGTGCCATAGGGTACTATAATCTATTCGCTGTAAGTAGGTGAGAAATCATGACCTCTAACCTCTGTAACTCAAAAAGGGCTAGAGCAAATACACCTATTCCTTGGCGGACTCTTCCTAAATGGTAGAAATATTAGCTCGGTCACCCTAGTCGGTTTTTTTAGTTAGATGTTAGAGGTTATGATTTCTCGCCTACTTACAGCAAATAGACTATATATCATAAATGTATCCCCCTATGTGGCCAAAATGGCTTCAGAGGCAAGATATAACAACCTCCCACCTCAAAGGTTAATGAAACACTGACCCAGACAGCCTGTGGAAGCTTACAGCCAACCTAAGAAGTGTTGCCAATTCCTTAGAACAGTGTTTACAAGTCATGGTAGCAGCCACTGCCTGATACTGGCAGTTACAAGGACCGTATATTACTGACGGCTTGCAGCCGTCGCTGGGACTGGGGGAGTGATTTATCGATCGACTGCTGGCAGCCGTCGCTGGGATTGTACGGGTTAATGAATAATGGGTAAGTTAACCCGGCAACGGCGAGAAAGCTCCTAAGAAGTTTGACTGGGCAACGGCGGCAAAGCTCTTAAGAGGGAAGGCCTAAAAAAAACATTTTAAAAGGCCCCAATAGCACTTAAAAAAATTTTTTTTTTTTTCCTCTATACTTCATATCACTCTTCCACATCCCCTCCTTCCCCCTCCCCCCTCACCCCTCACCTATTTTCACCTATTTTCCCTATTATTCCCTAATTCGTTGGTATATTTTCATGCTAATATTAACAAACTAGTAGAGGGAATGAAGATTCCGAGAGACAGAAACGAGCGAGGTACGTGGAGAGTAAGAGGGTGGTGAAGAGAGTAGTGAAGGAAAGTAAGAGAAGAGTAGATGAGGAATTTGGAAGGAATCTGAGTGTAAAATGGAGGGAGAGTAAGAAACTGTTCTGGAAAGAAGTCAAGAAAGTTAGGGAAGGTAGCAAGGGAAACAGTAAGGGTGTGAAAGATAAGAATGGGAGAATGCTAGCCGAGAAGCAAGAGAGAGTCGAAAGATGGAGGGAGTACTTCAGTGAGTTGCTAAATGAAAGGAATGAAGAGCCAGCAAACATAGCTGGATATGGTATGGGAGGGAGAAGAAGAGAAGTAGTGGAGGAGGAGGTGGGGATCAGGAGGTCAGAAGTGTGGGAAGCCATGAAAAGAGTGAAGTTGGGGAAAGCACCAGGAACAGATGGAGTGTGTGGGGAAATGTTGAGGTATGGTGGTGAGATAGTGATAGAATGGGTATGGAAAATGTGCAAACTAGCATGGGAGAAGGGGAGTGCACCCGATGACTGGAAGACTGGCATAATAGTCCCCCTATATAAGGGCAAAGGGGAAAGAGGAGTGTGTGGTAACCACCGAGGAATATGTCTTCTAAGCGTAGTAGGGAAGGTATACAGTAGGGTAGTGATTGAGAGAGTGAGAGTGAGAACGGAGAAATGGATAGGCGACGAGCAGGGAGGTTTTAGGAAGGGAAGAGGATGTGTAGATCAGATTTTTACCCTGAATTGTGTTGTGGAGAAGTATCTGGAGAAGAAACAAAAGGTGTATGTTGCCTTTATGGACTTGGAGAAGGCCTATGACAGAGTGGATAGAGAAGGTTTGTGGAAAGTACTTAGAATATACGGAGTAGAGGGCAAGTTGCTGAAAGCAGTGAAGAGCATGTATGAGGGTGCAAAGGCGGCAGTACGTGTGGAGAGTGAGCAGAGCGAGTTCTTTGACCTGAATGTTGGTTTGAAACAGGGGTGTGTGATGTCCCCGTGGTTGTTTACTGTATATATGGATGGAGTTATGAAAGAAATACTATCAAGAGCAGTGGATGTTGGTGTATCGCTGAAAAGGGAGGGAATTGAGTGGAAGCTACCTATACTGCTGTTTGCGGATGATACAGTTCTGATGAGTGATAATGAATGGGAGTTGCAGGGTCTGGTAAATGAGTTTGGAACAGTGTGCGAAAAACGGAATTTGAAGGTAAATACGGGGAAGAGCAAGGTTATGGTCTTCGAAAGGGGTGAAGTCACAGAGTGTGAGGTGAAGCTGAACGGTCAGGCTATGGAGATTGTCAACTCTTTTAAGTATCTGGGCAGTGTGTTGAGTAAAGATGGGACTATGGATGAAGAGGTGCGGGAGAGGGTACAACAGGGGAAGAGGGTTGTAGGAACGCTAAAAGCAGTAACAAGAAATAGGGTGGTCAGTATGGAAGTGAAGAAGTCCTTGCATGACAGTGTGGTAATCCCGACACTGACTTACGGAAGCGAAGCATGGACGTTGGTTGAGAGACTCAGACCAAGAGTGAGAGCAGTGGAAATGAATTACTTAAGGAGTGCGTGCGGAGTTACATGGAGGGATAGACAGACTAATGAGGAAGTAAGAAGGAGGTGTGGTGTGGAGGTAGATGTGCTGGAAAGTGTGAAAAGGAACAACTTGAGATGGTTCGGCCATATGGAACGTATGGAAAGCGAGAGAATGACTAAGAGGGTGTACGAGAGCGAGGTGGAGGGACAGAGGGGGAGAGGTAGACCGAATATGAGGTGGAAGGATGGAGTGAGGAACTACATGAACGAAGGCGGTGCTGGTTGGGGGGAGGGGCGTCGACTGACTGGGGACAGAGGTGCATGGGGGCGGTTCGTTCGTGGCCACCCCTTCGGGGATCACGGCGTCAGGCAATAGATAGATTAACAAACTGGTTGAAGGCTGTGGATATGTGCCTAGCGAGTGTGTTGGCAGAGGTAGGGTGTGGGTGAATGAGTCAGTCAAGCTTGAGGCCTCGTGAAGGGAGGGGCTGCCTCACTTTGCTCCAGAATTCATGAACGGGCTGCTCCATGTTTATTCGCGATTTTGACCATAAAAACATTATTCCCACATGTTTTATTGTTGTTACAGGTTACTATCTTCATAGTGAAGGTAAAATAGGCGCATATGAATAAGTAATAACGATATTTATCGTAAAATGACGATTATAGGCATGAATGGAGCCTAATATCGTCGCTCAGAACAGTGGTGTTCAATACACACAGCTCGCCTTTTATGGGTTAATGCAAATCCTCTACTCAAACCATGAACAAAAATAATAAAACACTATACTGTATACTGTAGCCTATATTCCTTGAAAACAAAATAAAGAAAACTTGGTAATCAAGGCTGCTCTAGTTGTCTTGAATGGTAGCCTCTCTCCCTCAATCAATTTTTCCTTCATCCTATGACATAAACTGCTTTAAACTTTGTGTGTCCAGGCATTTTGACCCCAACGGCTTTGGGGGAGACACTCTATTACCGGCAACCTACCTTTTTTCGGCAAGAATGTTAAGTGCGGGCGTACCGCCAGCCTTGTTTACACTACGCGTAGTGGCGTCGGACCTTTGCCATCATGTTCCCGTCTATTTTGACTGCCTTTGGATACAATAATATGTGCCCCCTTCACCCCCCCCCCCCCCATGACATATTGTCATCATCATATATATTGCCAGCAGGGGGCAAATTACCGAAAAAATCACCGTCAAAATAGACGTGAACTTAACCACGGCGATCGACAAATGTAAACATGACGGCGGCGGGGGAGGCGTCGGACCTTTGCAATCATGTTCCCGTCTATTTTGAATGCCATTGGATACAATAATATGTTGAGGGGGGCATATTGTCATCATCATATATATTGCCAGCAGGGGGCAAATAACTGAAAAAATTGCCGTCAAAATAGACGCGAAGTTAACCGCGGCGATCGCCCTATGTAAACATGACGACCGTACGCCCGGAATCTACATCCATCCCCTTTTTTCTCCTACATACACGAAAAAAACATGTGGAAAACAACTATAAATACTAAATTTATTGGTGGCTCCTTACGTCAATGACGTAAGAGCCTATGTTAATATGGCCTCGTTCCGGGCTCCTCTGAGCCCGGGTTAACCTAAATCACGACGGTCGGGAACCAAGATCATCATAGGGGGTACCCCTTAATCATTCCTACGGTACGTCATTGGGTCGGAGCCACTGAAAAGTAGGAGATAAAAAAGAAAAGAATTAGCACAGTTTGAACAACCGCGCCCACGCGCGCTCTGATCTTCCTCTGCTTCCCACACTATGCTAGCTACCTATCACCCGCAGGGGCTTTCTCTCTCGTCCGTCGGTCACCCAAAGCAGACATACGTTTCCTTACCTCCGTTACAGTGTTATATAGCCCCTCTTAAACGCATCAGTTTTGGTCCATAGTGAGTCTTGTTGCAGTTGAAGTCATATACGCGTTTAGGAATGTATTTATGTGGACCAATTTCACTTGTAAACTTGTAAAGTAAGGACTTTAGTCTGGCTGGCCTACGTACGTGCCGATCAAGAAGCCACTCTCACGTTTCACACTTTTCACAGAGCCTCAAATTAATATGTTTATTTCGTTGTTTCGTATCATACGAACCTCGGCTCTTTAGCTGCAGTGTCTTTTTGTTCTGTGATAGTTGTGTTTTAACATTATAGCTTGATAGATATTCCCTTAAGTGTTGACTTATATGTGACTGTCATATTCATATATCTGTAATTCCTGACAGGTAACCCCTGGTTGTGCCCAGGCCAGAGGTTATTTTTCATGCCACCGTAAAATTTGTACTTAAGAACAAATTTCCTAAGCCTATTTTCGAAAACTTTTAACCTATTTTCATTCAATGCTTCACACCACAATAAACTACAATACTTTCAGTATTAACTCCCAAGTTTTCTTTAAAAAGTGAATACATATCACTTTAACATTAATCAATCACGAGTGCCTCATCATATATTTGCCTTCAAGTCATTTTAGATGCATTTGTTTCAATAGATCCAGCAAGACTACAGCTGATAGTCTCTATATTGCAAAATGAAATCCAATTACAGTACTTTTCATTATTAACCTACTTTGTACTGCTCATCTAAGCACTCGTATATCATTATTTCCAAGGGTATCAAGTAGACCTACAACCAATAAGTACCCATAATATCATATTTAAATATATCCCACTGACTTACAGCCCCAGAACGATGTAAGAGTCATGTACAAAGACACACAATATTCGCCAATTAACACTCGTGCCCGAGAGGCCTACCCTTACGAGTGCATAAAAAAATATGGCATGATGAGAAACGAGTGCATAAAAATATGGCATGATGAGAATTTCCAAATCCCCAGGTACCCTAGGCCTCATCTCAATAGGCCCGGATACCAGGACTGCCAGTTATGGTGACAGTCCCGGGTACCAAGATGGGCGGCTAATATTATAATGCCATACATCCTCAAGTCCCCGGGTTCCCTAGGCCTTATCTCAATAAGGCCCGGGTACCAGGACTGCCGGGTATGGAGGCACTCCCGAGTACCCAAATAGGCGGGTGACATTATAGTACCATACACTCTCAAGTCCCCGGGTGCTTTAGGCCGTATCTCAATAAGGCCCGGATACCAGGACGGCCACGTATGGTGACAGTCCCGGGTACCCAGATGGGCGGATGATTTTATAATACCATACACTCTCAAGTCCCCGGGTGCCCTAGGCCTTATCTCAATAAGGCCCGGGCACCAAGACCCTGGTACCAGGACTGCCGGGTATGGAGACAGTCCCGGGTACCCAGATGGGCGGGTGATACAATAATACCATACAAATATAAAGTCAAACCCGAGTACATACAGGCTACGGCCATCTACCCAAGCATTATAATACCGAGTGGTATTATAACCCACAACAAACTTAAAAGATAAACCCGGCCGGGTACCAACAGGCTATGGACCAGGTACTCTAACAACTGTCAAGACGAGGACAGACCCGGGTGATACGATTTAGGCTAGTGCGGGTGACTCTGACAGCCATCGAAATAATAACAGACCCGGGTGCCGATGCGACCGGGTCGTAACATAATGCCATAAAAACGGCCGGGCTCCAGTAAGCCAGTTTACCGAGTACTCTGACAACTGTCAAGACGACAGCATATATTACAACAAAATTCTTTTAAATAACAGACCCGGGTGCCAATGCCACCGGGTAGTCACATAATACCATAAAAACGGCCGAGCTCCAGTAAGCCAGTTTACCGAGTACTCTGACGACTGTCAAGACGACAGCATATATTACAACAAAATTCTTTTGAAAACCTCGGGTACTCAATGGTCACGTGGGAGCATCTGCAGATGGATACGAGGGGGTACATGGAGAAAATGGTTACGGAACGAGAAATCTAGAAGGCGAATATATATTGGAGTCCTGCGTTGCACTCAACATGGTTGTGTGTAACACAAAGTTCAAGAAAAGACAGAGCCACCTGATCACATATAACTCTGGGGTCTCCAGTAGCCAGATAGATTACTTCTTGGTTAACAGGAAAGACTGGAAACTAGTTCGAGATGTAAAGATCATCCCGAGCGAAGAATGTATCCCCCAGCATAAGCTACTTGTGTGCGACATGAGCTTATACAGAGATCCTAAGCGCAAGAAGGTTTACATACCCAAAAGGAAAGTGTGGCTGCTGAAGGACAAGGAAGTTAGGGATAGGTTTCATAATGAACTGGAGGAAATTAATAGAAATAAGGAAGCTAGGCCTAACGATGTAAATAGCCAATGGAACTTTCTTAAGCATAGCCTTATCGCTGCCACTGAAAAAGTCTGTGGGAAAACAAAGGGTCACCCCAGGAATAAGACCTCTTGGTGGTAGAACGATGAGGTAGAACATGCTGTGAAAGAGAAAAGGAGATGCTTCAAAGCATGGAAGAAAGGAGGCAGCAGGGAGGAATACCAGGCAGCTAAACGAACTGCCAAAAGAGTTATTTACAATGCTAAAAATCGCATTAAGGACCTGGTCCTCGAACAAGTGTGTAACACTGACAATCCCAATGGGATCTTCAACCTAGCTAGGCGAGTTAAAAATGACAGTAGGGATATTATAGGTGAACAGTGTGTTAGAGATGATAATGGGAAGATTGTGTATGCAGAAAATGAAATCAGAGAAGCATGGAAGGTACACTATGAACGATTGCTAAATGTAGAGTTTGAATGGGATAAGGAACAGCTTAGTATCGAAAAACCAATATCTGGGCCCCCTCCTTTGATAGCACCAGCTGTAGTGAGCGACGCAATCAATAAAATGAAGGACGGTAAAGCTCCAGGTTGCTCCGACATTGTCGCTGAGATGATAAAAGCCTCAGGGAAGATTGGTGTAAATTTAGTCACTGAGTTGATAAACACCATTATTAAAGATGAGAAAATCCCAGAGGATTGGCTCAAAAGTGTAATAGTAAATATATACAAAGGAAAAGGGGATGCGCTAGATAGAGGAAATTATAGGGGCCTGAAAATGCGTGACCAAATCATGAAGGTCTGTGAGAGAGTCCTTGAGGGTTTGATCAGGCAAAGCATCTCTATTGATGATATGCAGTTTGTTTTTATGCCAGGACGTGGTACAACCGATGCTATCTTCATAGTCAGGCAGATACAGGAAAGATACTTACTAAAAGGCAGGGATCTTTACTTTGTTTGTGGACCTGGAGAAGGCCTTGATAGGGTACCTAGAGATGTTGTGCAGTGGGTTATGAGGAAACTTGGTGTGGAAGAGTGGCTGGTGCGTGTGATAATGAAGATGTATGAGGATTCGCGAAGTTCGGTGAGGGTGAAGGGTGTACTGAGTGATGAGTTCGCAGTCCGTGTTGGAGTCCATCAGGGTTCAGTGTTAAGCCCCCTCCTCTTTATTATGGTCTTGGAGGCGCTGTCTAGAGTTTTTAGAGGCGGACTCCCGTTGGAACTGTTTTATGCAGACGATTTAGTCCTAATAGCTGACAGTATGCAGGATGCTGAGGCCAAATTCAGAGAGTGGAGAGAGGGCATGGTGAGCAAGGGTTTAACCCCTACAACACGGAAGGGCTCTTGAACGCCCATAAAAAAAGCATAAAACAGGTACCCGGAAGGGCTCTTGAACACCCAGTGGTTGAAAGCCTGTGAGCTTCGTGTGCGAGGCGTCGGTCCGACGCATGTAAACAACAGCCGGCTGGACCGACGCCCCGCATCTCCGGCCACAAGAAGGAGAGCGTCGCTTGTTCGTGTGTGCCTGTATGTTGTTAAGTATCGAAAAGTAGTGTAAAGTGGCTGTTTTTGCCATAAAGTTATCTCCAATGAAATCATCATCACAACTCAACCAGTTGACTTAGAGAGCTCTACTTAACGCCATTCTACAGGTAAATAACACATCTACGCTTGGGGATGCGCGGGAATGTGGGAAGCAGTCAGATTAACAAATATACGGTAGCCTAGCCTAGACGTTTTTCGGCCAAAACACCCGGGTTTCGGGGAATATTTATGTAATGCGTAGCCGGGGCTGGAGGGTTGAGTCAATATTAACAAAACCAAGGTTATGCATTGTAGATTGAGACGAGGCAATGTGGAAAAGAGCGGTGCATACCCATGTGCAGTGTGTGGAAAGGGAGTGGGCGTTAACTCAATTCAATGTAGCATCTGTCGATGTTGGGTACATCATGGGAGTAAGCGCTGTAGTAGAATAAAGGGGCCCCTGCCGAAGGATAAGTCAGAAATAGAGACATTTGAGTGCGTAGTGTGCAAAGGCGAGCTTGTGTTAAGTGATGATCCTGTGGCTGTGAATTTTGGAAATGAGTCTTTGGAGCTGGTGAACAAGTTTTGTTACCTAGGAGATACCATCTCTGCCGGTGGTGGGGCCGAGGCTGCCACTATTGCTAGAATTAGGTGTGGCTGGGGGAAGTTCAGAGAATTGATGCCAATCCTGACCATGAAAAGAATGCCTCCCCCCCTGAAGGGAAAGGTGTATGCCTCATGTGTTAGAAGTGCAATGACGTATGCCTCAGAAACATGGGCCGTTAAAAAAGAGGATGTTAACAGAATGGAGCGTAATGAGATGAGAATAGTGAGATGGATGTGTGGGGCCAGGCTACAGGATAGAATAACAAATGTTGAGTTGAAGAGACGTTTAGGTATAAAGAGTATTAGCGAGGTGATGCGTACAAGTAGACTGGGATGGTATGGACATGTGGAGAGAATGGATGAACAAAATTGGGTGAAAAAATGCAGGTCTGTGATTGTGGAGGGAGCTGTACCAAGGGGTGGACCGAGGAAGACCTGGGATCGGACTATACGCGCCGATCTCAAATCCAAGAACTTGACAAGTGAAGCAGCCCTTAACAGGGTTGCCTGGAATGCCGCCATTAGGACAAGAGACTGAAACTGCACTGATGTGTGGAACACTCGGTCTTAAAATGTTATGTATGTATGTATGTGTATGTACTCTAGGCCTAGCCTAAACAACATTATTTTCACCGGGTACCTTAAGCGGACCCAAACCCTTAACCCAGTGAGACCCAGCGTCGCACGTGATGCGTCGGCAGTGTTTGATCACCAACTCCCAGCGACGCATCACGTGCGTCCGACATATTAAAAATCAGTTACGTGGCTCGTAAGGTAGGAAATGGCGGGAGAATAGGAGGGGGAGGTACCGTAGTGTGTGTGGGAGCCGGGCCGGTAGGTGTGAGCGGGCCAAGACAACCGCGCGGCTGGTGGTGGTGGGCTTAGTGGGGATACTTTACACCCTTAGTTCACCGCCACTTTGAACCTTCATTACTCCGGTCGTATGGGAGCTAGAGGCTTGAGATTTATGTGAGACACTTCTTTGGATGTATGCCGTACAATGTCATACTCAGT
The DNA here is from genome assembly GCA_032716605.1 of Paralithodes platypus. Taxonomy (NCBI): domain Eukaryota; kingdom Metazoa; phylum Arthropoda; class Malacostraca; order Decapoda; family Lithodidae; genus Paralithodes; species Paralithodes platypus. Next base: position 21,592,154 of record CM064486.1, read on the forward strand.
TTTCACCCTAGTGCTCCCGGGCGGGTGGTCATGCGGGGGAGACGAACTTTCGACCCCCCCCCCCCCCCCAAATGACCAAGGTGAGTTTTTTTATTTTGTTCATTTCTCACAATTTTCTTCCATTTTGGCTCAACAAATTTTTTTGAGCCCCCCCCCCCCCAAAAAAAAAATATCCGAGGTGATTTTTTTTTTTTTTTTTTTTTTTTTTTTTTTTTAATTTCTCATCCTTGTCTTCCATTTTATCAAACAAAAATAAGAAGGTAAAATGGCTTGGGACTGGGGTGAACAAAATATTATAACTAGCCGGGGCTCAACGGGTTAATAAAGACATATTGTACCGGTATCCTGAATATTATTCCTAGGGGGTAAAGGAGAAACGGATATAAAGTAAATGTTCAGACCTGGAAAGATGAAATGGCCTAGGCTATAAATATGATACCGGTCGGTGTTGGACTTACGTGTTAAATTGTATATGTAGGCTATCTGTGGTAGTCCCAGTAATATCTATGAAGTACTTCTAGTATTAAAGGAACTTAGCTGTGATGCAAAGAGTGTAGGTTAGGTGATGGACATGTCGGTAGGTGTAGATCAGTGAAGTTCTGTTGTTATGTGGCAGCAACTGGTGGTTTGTTGTGAGCGGGCCGAAGTCTCTGTGTGAAGTGTCCTGAGATTTCCTCTTATCGTAACAATATAAATATATTTAAGGGTTCTATATCGCCCCCCCGTGATTAAATAATAAGGGAAAATAAACTAAGATATAATTGGTGCAACCACAGTAATACTTATCCACAAAGATAAATAAAGTAATGCGTATAAACAAAGAGGAACCAGCTGTCGTGAACCCAGGAAATTCAAACTACGGTATATATACCAGCTAGGATTCACGACAACCGGGTACCCTAAACTTTGTCATACTTAAGGAAAACAAACCAGGGTTCCAATAAGGGAATCAAATGGAAATTCTTGCCGGGTACTCTGGGCTTAGTCATACTATAATAAGGATGTCATACCATATTAGTGACAGGCCCGGGTGCCAGTAATGAACATAACTATCGGATTTACGATAGATACGAGAACTTAAATAAGTTCTAATTAGTTTACTTAAAGTAAACAATACAAGGATGGTGCCTAATTTTGCCCAAGTTAAGTAGGCCCAAATAATCTAAGTTTTGTTCCTAACAAGGACTCTGTACATATTGTTACTACGCCAGAGTCATCACAAAAAGGAACACCAGGGACTTCTCCCTACACCTTTCTCTAATCCTGCCTTGACAAAAGCAAAGATACTCCATGCTCTATTCCCTGCTAATGCACTATATACCTACTCTAAGTCTATTATTCCTAGGAATAAGACACAATTGTGCTTTCCTCAGATGGTCCAATAAGGTTAGGAAAGACAGTGTTAGCACCCCTTTTTGCAAAAATAATTAACCCTTCCTACCCGGGCTGCCTTAGGTAAGGACAGCTCGGCATAAGGGCAGCTACCCGGGCGTCCTTACCTAAGGTATGTGCTTTAAAGCGCGCTTTAAATTTAGCGCGGGCAAATTTTACTTTGCGTGGGCGATCGTAGCGCCACCAAGCCTCAACTACCACTCTTATCAGTTCCTACGTTGCCGCCATTGCGAGCTACAGCAAAAAAATTAATTCCGACGCGTCCGATGCTGTGCAATCTCCCGCGCGTCCCAGTGCTAACCCGCTTGCAACATCTACGCCTTTGCCAACCGAGAAGAAAAAGAAACTAAGGAAAGTGAAACGTTTGCTAAGTGAGAGTGCAATACACCGTGAACTTTTCAACCCGGATTTGAGCAGTGGTGAAAGCTCTGTGGACAAAAACCTCTATATTCAGAGTAGAAGTGGAAGCGAAGTTGACAATTTTGTGGGATTTGGTGATGATGACAATGTGGATTTATTTGAGGGGGGTGATAGTAGTGATGATCCTGATGTGGAAGTGGTGGAGGAAGGTGCTATTGAAGTACCAAGTGTGCTAGAGCCAACCCCTTCGCCTAGTTTCGTAGGTCAGGGTAGGCCTAGCCCTAGCCCTACCCCAGGACCTTCCCCTTTGCCTGCCCGTATGCCCTTGAAAGTGGGTAAATACTTCTATAAACAGTCTTTAGTGAAAAGTGCAGCCAAGAAAGCACGCAGGGAAGCAGAAAAAGTGAGGGAAGGCGTAGATAGTGATAGTGACGCCGACCCAGGCCTAGCAACCACCCGCATTCCTTTGTCCCGACGCCTTGACCCGGGACGCCGGGAGGGCCACCCACAGCCCTCGGCTTCATCTGTCCCTCAGGATGACCAAAGGGCCTCTACAAGTGCGTCATTGGCCTCCCACAGTGTGCCACCACAGGCCCCGCATCGTAGGTCATTATTTCCTGCGGAAAAGTCCACGGCTAGCCGCAAAAGGAGCCCAACTCTCGAGGCCGAGGCTCCCATTGCTCAACCTCCCGCAGCCCCACGCCGCCGACGCCCGGTCTATTCTTCACCAGAGTTGTCTTCTGAAGAGGATGCTGACGACCCCAACATTGCCCCAGATGACCTGACGTCGCCTGAGGAAGAGGAAGTCCCGACAAGAAGAGTAAAATGGCGAGGTCGTGGATGTGGTCAGCCTGCCGACGCCGCTGCCCCTGGGCCTGGGCCTGGGCGTGGGCGTGGGCATGCAGGGCGTCCGCCTGGGCGTCCGCGTGGCCAAGGGCGTGTGCCTGCTGCAGCTGCACGTCCTCGTCCTCGAGCAGCTGACATGTTTGTGTGGACAGATGGGGCGGATTTTGAGCCAGATTGTCCTGCCTTTGACGAGGTACAACAGGGTTCCGGGGTGTCACCAGCATATCCCTGTGGCCCAAATGCCACCCCCAGTGAACTTTTCTGTGGCTTCTACGACAATGAAGTCATGGAATACCTTGTCAAAGAGACAAATAACCACCAGGCTATCTGTTCAAACTTTCTTGGGAGGAAGACCAGTGCCAAGATGGTGGCATGGAGAGCTCTCACTGTGGCAGAATTATAGGTGTTCTTGGCACTCCCAATGCTGATGACACACATAAAGAAACACGTTCTGGCTGACTACTGGATAACTGGCGACCTCATAACGACTCCAGCATTTGGCAAATACATGTCAAGGGATAGGTACTTCGACATCCTCTCATATTTCCACCTGACAAATAACATGCATGTCCACGAGCCCGACACACTCTGGAAGATCAGGCAACTGTATGACATGATACGTCATCGGTTTTCCACCTACCTGATTCCTTTTCAGAAGCTGTGCATCGACGAGTCTCTGGTCCTGTTCCGTGGTAGGCTGCACTTCCGACAGTATATCCCGTCCAAGAGACACCGCTTCGGCATCAAGCTCTTCGTCCTCTGCGACTGCAAGACGGGATATGTGCTCGACTTTATAGTCTACAGCGGCAAGGGTGGTGAAGTGCAGATTGACCCCCTCATTGGTTTTGGCGGCGCTGTGGTAAAGAGGATGATGGAGAGGTACTTCCATGACAACCACATCCTCTATACCGACAATTATTACACGTCGCCTATCCTCACCAAATACCTCCATGACCGCAAGACCGGAACTGTCGGCACAGTGAAGGGGAAGAGAAAGGGCATGCCAGCCTACCCAACCAAGACTAAGAAGACGGACATCTTCCATAAGAAGAGTGGCCCCATCCTCTCCATCCACTGGCATGACCAGCGCAAGGTCAACCTCCTCACCACATGCCACAAAGCAGAGATGGTCGCCACAGGGAAGGTGGACCGAAGGACGAAGAACCCTATCACGAAACCAGCTGCTGTCTTGGACTATAATGTCAACATGCGCCTCGTCGACAAGTCCGACATGCAGATGGGCTTCATAGACTGCCTGCGAACATCTTGCAGGTGGTACAAGAAGTTTGTCCTGCATACAGTAGATATGTCTGTCCTCAACGCGTACAACATCTACCGTTTGAGGACTCCAGTCATGAAGTACAAGAGCTTGCGGACCTTCCAATAGCAGCTGATACTTGAGCTCCTGGGTAAACATGCGGGTACACCAGGGAGGCCACTACAAGGACCAGGCATGCTGGACAGAACAGGGTGTGCCGAGTTCTTCAGAAAGCACCAGCTCGTCGCCCTTTCTTTCCAGGGTCCTAACAGCAGAATAAGAATGCAGAAGAGGTGCTATGTGTGCAGCCGCACAACTCGACGACCCCGCAAACCCACAAAAAGCACTTGGCAATGCCTCGAGTGTCAGGTGGGACTGTGCTGGCACCTGCTTCAATGATTTCCACACTATGACAAACTATTGAAGTGTAAGTGACAGTGATAGTGACACTCAATAATAATAATAATAATATAACTAAGTATAAGTGAAAGAGACACATAAGTAATAATAAGTGCCTTCAGAACAATATGAACAAGTGAAAGTGACACTAAAATATATATTCCTAACAATAAATAAGTGAAAATGACACTATCAATTACCATAGTCCAGTGAAATTGACACTATACTAATAATAAAACTAAGTATAAGTGAAAGAGACACACATAAGTAATAATAAGTGCCTTCAGAACAATATGAACAAGTGAAAGCGACACTAAAATATATATTCCTAACAATAAATAAGTGAAAATGACACTATCAATTACCATAGTCCAGTATAAATGATCATAACTACTATAATAATAACAATAAAACTAAGTATAAGTGACAGAGACACAAATTACTTCAGAAAAATAACTTTATTGAGTGAAAATAACATAATACAGTAGAGTCACGCATCTCACGCATTTCGATCCCACGATTACGCATCCCCGGTACTATCCAATGGCTACCTGAATTCTCATCCCACGAAAAACCACACGATTCCCACGGATGCAGAGCTAATGGAAGCTCTACAGGACGCCGAACTTGATGCCATGGACGATGATTTCACGGGCTTTGGTGGCGACGGTGGGGTGACGGAGAACGAAAGTGGGGCCACGGAGGGTGGTAACTAACATCCACTTCCCGTCTATCACCACATCCATCACAATAAGCACCTCATCAACTTTTCTAAGTTTTTTGTTTGTGTTTTACTTACCTTTCTTTTCATAGCAGCTTGAAAGCCTGTAAGCTTGTTTTGAAAGGCGTCCGTCCGACGCATGTAAACAACAGCCGGTAAGGCGTCGCTTGTTCTTGTGTGGCTGTATTATTGTTAAGTAGTGAAAAGTAGGGAAAAGTGGCTGACATCGCCACAAAGTTATCTCCACGGAAATCATCATCACAACTGAACCAGTTGACTTAGAGAGCTCTACTCAACGCCATTCTACAGGTACGAAACATATCTACGCTTGGGGATGCGCGGGAATGCGGAAGCAGTCAAAATAACAAAGATACGGTAGCCTAGGCGAGAAGTTTTTTCGGCCAAATCCCCCAGGTAGGTTTTGGGGATATACCGGTATTATAGAATGCGTAGCCGAGGCTGGAGGGTTAAAGCAACTTACTTTGGATTATTGGCATGTAAAGTGATGGTCAATAGTCGCCCGACGATAGCCTCCAGTACTTTTGCAATTTTCCCCATTACTTTAATACTCTGCATCCCACGAATTCCGGTCCCACGGTAATATTTCGGTACCAATAAATCGTGGGATGCGAGATTCTACTGTAACAATAATATATGGCATAATAAACAATAAAACACTAAAAAATCGCTTCCCGCCATAATTCAAGGTAGAGCGACGAGTCAAAACGTTCGTCGTAGCCTGGGCCGCGGTTGAGTGTTCGGACGCGGCGAGGTAAATAGGCGGCAAAAGTTACCTCCACTTCCATCACCATCACTCCGGAACCAGTTGAGCTAGAAAGCTCTACTCAACGCCATTCTACGCGGCAAGGTAAGGCGCCCATTTTGACATATGTTTGATTAATGTAGATAGTATATTAAGCGAGATTAGCCTTAGTTAACGTATGTTGTGTTTTCAGCCAAATCGCCCGGATACATCCTCCGTCCTTAAGTAAGGCAGCCCGGGCGGGAAGGGTTAAGGAAGCTGAGCCTCAGGTGATTGCAAAATCCCACGATAGGCATATATGGGCCACTACCATTAGTTTCCCTCAATGGTTTTTCAGGGGAAGTTATAACTCAGACGGGCCTGTTGGTCCTCTAGCAATGCGCCCCTAGCCATATACTTGTCGATACATCTGGAGAAGACCCAAATTACCAAACGTAGCTTTAGGGCAGGATCATGCCCCCTGAGGACAATAAGTAGATGGATATATTTATTCAATGCTTTATTACCAGTGTGTAAGGTAATAGAAGGTATGTCCTACCTTAAATGAAAAAAGGGGGGGGCGTGTTAAGTCCATGACAAGTTGGCAGGACACACAATCCGGAATGGATAGCAAGAGTGTCATTACTGCACTAGATCTGTTACATAACAATATCTATACGTTATTGCAAATATAAATGTGTAACTTTATTTTTAATTTTAATTTTGTGATATACAACTATCAGTATTCACACCTCAGTAGTTGTCTTTCTGAGATAAGGCTTCTTTAATGGTACCTGCCTTATACATCTTTTTCTTACAACTATACTCTTATATTTAGACACATGTCACAGTTTTCGTTTTGGTCTTCCTAATAAATTCTCGCGGTTTAGATTGATGAGCATATGAAGGTTCCTCCACCGGTCGTGATATTCTAGGCTCTTACGTCATTGACGTAAAGCAGCCACCAATAAATTACGGTTTTGACAACCCGTAAGGGAAGGAAGGAAAAACTAATATTTATTGGTGGCTCCTGAAGTCAATGACGAAAAGTGCCCTCCCACCATCCCCTTCCCATACACATGCTCAACTTGATATTACATTAGAGAAAGCCCCTGCGGGTGATAGGTAGCTAGCATAGTGTGGGAAGCAGAGGAAGATCAGAGCGCGCGTGGGTGCGGTTGTTCAAACTGTGCTAATTCTTTTCTTTTTTATTAACTACTGTACTTTTCAGTGGCTCCGACCCAATGACGTACCGTAGGAATAATTAAGGGGTACCCCCTATGATGATCTTGGTTCTCGACCGTCGTGATCTAGGTTAACCCGGGCTCAGAGGAGCCCGGAACGAGGCCATATTAACATAGGCTCTTACGTCATTGACGTAAGGAGCCACCAATAAATATCCGTTTTTCCTTCCTTCCCTTACGGGTTGTCAAAACCGTATTTTGCACAGTATTTTGTCCCTCACATTATCCTTTTTGACTGCCTTCAGGAGGCTGGAAATGCTATCTAAGACACTAATTTCTCTATTTTTTTTTTATGGGGGGCATTACCCTGGAGTCCTGAACCCCCTACAGGTCACGGCTGCGCTCATTCGCAATATAATGATAACGGATTGGGAAAATATAATTATATCACAAACCATATTTTATAGATTGACACCCTGCTCGCAGTGCTTTTTAGTAATTTGACGTTTTCTATATAATTTTTAAGAGCAGTGGGGGTCTCCCCCAGGTTAGGTCAGGTTGTCAGGTTAGGGTAGGCTAATGACAATACTGTCGGAGGAGGAGGCGGGTAAGTCACATGAGTGTTTGTTTATATCCATAAGTATCCCCACTATTAGGCTCGACGCAAGGACCTAATCTAAAGAATTACTGGTAAGGATGTAGTATTCGGGCGTATCGCCCGCCTTGTTTACACTACTTGCGATCACATTCCCATGATGCCATCTATTTTGACTGCCTATAATAGTATAACAAGTTTAGGGGGGGGCTTTGCCCCTTCACCCCCCCCTATAACTTATTGTCATCATCATATATATTGCCAGAAGGGGGAAAATAACAGAAAAAGAAGCAGTCATAATAGACGGGAAAGCACAACCTATGTAAACTTGACGACCGTACGCCTGTATACTACATCCTTTCCGAATTACCAAAGTGTGATTGGTTAGGCTGATAAAATATTTATTTTTATACCACAATTGTTCCCATTTTTTTTTTTTTCATTGCAGCAATATAATTATAGTGTCTGTAGGCTAATTAATTAGAAATCTCAGGAAAATCTGTGGTATAATCCTGTGTAGCAGGTAGACCTATACATATATCTCAATCATTTGGTAATGTTACAATATTGTTTTACATATTACATTCATAAATAGTCCACTAATATACTAGGTTAGGTTTTGGTTTGGTTAGGTTATAGATATTGTTCAATGTTTCTTATTAAATAGGCATCTGAAAACAGTTCTACCCGCTACACAGGATCTTACCAAATCTGTTTTACCAATTATCAATCGATGTTAAGAAGACCCCCCCCCCCCCCTAATAGTGGGGAGGGAATGTGTTTGTATGGACATTATAATAAACACTGTAAACCCAAACTCATCCTACAGACAGCACTATTGCCAAAATTGTGGGGTCAAGCAATAATTAGGCCCCCTGGGACTCCTACTGGCAACTATAGATGCTGATTTCAATATGTCACGGGGGGGGGGGGGGGTCTCAACCCACTGTGTAGGCCTATCCCCTTGTACTAGTGGGGGCTGTGCCCTAAAATGGTTGGATAATGGGTAAATACTAATTTTGATGGTTTTTACTATGAAACAGCCACTGTACACAGTATAAAGGGGATGCGCTAGATAGAGGAAATTATAGGGGCCTGAAAATGCTTGACCAAATCATGAAGGTCTGTGAGAGAGTCCTTGAGGGTTTGATCAGGCAAAGCATCTCTATTGATGATATGCAGTTTGGTTTTATGCCAGGACGTGGTACAACCGATGCTATCTTCATAGTCAGGCAGATACAGGAAAGATACTTACTAAAAGGCAGGGATCTTTACTTTGTGTTTGTGGACCTGGAGAAGGCCTTTGATAGGGTACCTAGAGATGTTGTACAGTGGGCTATGAGGAAACTTGGTGTGGAAGAGTGGCTGGTGCGTGTGATAATGAAGATGTATGAGGATTCGCGAAGTTCGGTGAGGGTGAAGGGTGTACTGAGTGATGAGTTCGCAGTCCGTGTTGGAGTCCATCAGGGTTCAGTGTTAAGCCCCCTCCTCTTTATTATGGTCTTGGAGGCGCTGTCTAGAATTTTTAGAGGCGGACTCCCGTTGGAACTGTTTTATGCAGACGATTTAGTCCTAATAGCTGACAGTATGCAGGATGCTGAAGCCAAATTCAGAGAGTGGAAAGAGGGCATGGCGAGCAAGGGTTTAAGAGTCAATATTAACAAAACCAAGGTTATGCATTGTAGTTTGAGACGAGGCAATGTGGAAAAGAGCGGTGCATACCCATGTGCAGTGTGTGGAAAGGGAGTGGGCGTTAACTCAATTCAATGTAGCATCTGTCGATGTTGGGTACACCATGGGAGTAAGCGCTGTAGTAGAATAAAGGGGCCCCTGCCGAAGGATAAGTCAGAAATAGAGAAATTTGAGTGCGTAGTGTGCAAAGGCGAGCTTGTGTTAAGTGATGATCCTGTGGCTGTGAATTTTGGAAATGAGTCTTTGGAGCTGGTGAACAAGTTTTGTTACCTAGGAGATACCATCTCTGCCGGTGGTGGGGCCGAGGCTGCCACTGTTGCTAGAATTAGGTGTGGCTGGGGGAAGTTCAGAGAATTGATGCCAATCCTGACCATGAAAAGAATGCCTCTCCCCCTGAAGGGAAAGGTGTATGCCTCATGTGTTAGAAGTGCAATGACGTATGCCTCAGAAACATGGGCCGTTAAAGTAGAGGATGTCAACAGAATGGAGCGTAATGAGATGAGAATGGTGAGATGGATGTGTGGGGCCAGGCTACAGGATAGAATAACAAATGTTGAGCTGAGGAGACGTTTAGGTATAAAGAGTATTAGCGAGGTGATGCGTACAAGTAGACTGGGATGGTATGGACATGTGGAGAGAATGGATGAACAAAATTGGGTGAAAAATGCAGGTCTGTGATTGTGGAGGGAGCTGCACCAAGGGGTGGACCGAGGAAGACCTGGGATCGGACTATACGCGCCGATCTCAAATCCAAGAACTTGACAAGTGAAGCAGCCCTTAACAGGGTTGCCTGGAATGCCGCCATTAGGACAAGAGACTGAAACTGCACTTATGTGTGGAACACTCAGTCTTAAAATTTTATGTATGTATGTATGTATGTACTGGGTAACAGAAATACTGTACACACACAATTTTTTGTTGTGCTGAAATTGAATTTTATCCAAATGATCACATTGACCCTAACTAGGCTTAAACTATCCTATCCTTAGTATTCTAGCGAATCTAGTCAGACAATTTGCCCCAGCTTTGATTTGCCTCTGTGGTCAGACATTTCGCCCGTATTAGGGTACAGGTCTCCCTCACTATCCGATGCCCCGGTTTACAATATTTTGCGTATACAGTATGATCGCTCTTCTTTACTACCCAATGTTCGCTTTACGATGGCTATGGCTCGCGTTCACAGTCGCCCCGACCGATCAGCTGAATGCAAGCTGAATGCACCGCAAATCTACAGGCATTTGTTTTAAGCGCAGCGCCACCCAAGCCTCAGCAGCCAAGCCCACATAACTCGGCCCAGTATTTCCCGCGGTCCCTTTCAACAAACAACTAGAGTGTTAGTGCCCGTGTTCATGTTCTACAAATCAAATTACAGTAATACATTTGCCACCCCCAGCAAAGTGGTATTTGCCTGATTATATGCAGTACATATACAGTACATACATTCATGATTGCAAGTGAATAATCAGTGATGTCTTCTAAGCATCCTGCAAGCTGTTGTACGTATTGTGTTATGAGTAAATTCTAAGTTGCTCCTTTTTTTCCCAGGATGGTTATAAGAGGGCCGATGGCGAGGAGCCAGTACAAGTTGGTTTTGGGCTCTGACACTCCCCCGCCCGGCACGGTCAGAGTGGAGGAACAGGAGCAGAATAGTGTTCTAGGTGTTGATGGAGCACAGTACCTTACCATCGCACACACCCAGTGGGGGGACATACCGGGGAAAGTCATTCAGGGGAAGTGTTGGTTCTCACACAACTCGGTAGTGCATTGTACTCAGACCTTCTCCTACTTGGTCTCTCCAGACTCTGAATTGGTTTTAATCAAGACTATAGAGGGTGAGGAAAAACCTGTAACAGCTGTTAAAGTTAAGCCTCTAGATGACTTGGGTGAACTGTGTATTGGGATTGCACAAACTGAGGAATGGGGATATATACCAGGCAAAGTAAAGGATGAAACTTGTTATTACGTTCACAATGGCGAGGAATATGACACCAGCATATTCTTCTACGTCTGCACCATGTTTAGTTTGGAGAAGAAAGAAGGGTCGGAGCCTCCCAGTGATGCAGTTGAGATGGGTTGGGAGGGAGGAGACGACGGGGAGGAACTTTATCTAGCGGTCGCTCACACTTCCTGGGGTGACATCCCAGGCAAGGCCAAAGGAGGAAAGTGTTGGTTCTCCTACAAAGGACTGGAACACCAGGCTGACTCCTTCTCCTACTTGGTTATGCCTCCCTATGCAGCCGGTTTGGAAACTGCGAGTGACGGATTACCCAAGCTTCCACTTAGAGTTGGATTCGAGGGCGAGGAGGGAGGAGGGGACATATACACGGCTGTGGTAGATACGGATGACTGGGGAACTATACCAGGGAAGGCCCGAGGAAACCAGTGTTGGTATGGTTATGGTGGCAAGGAGCATGTTACCTCACAGTTCTCTTGGGTAACTGGGACATGTGACAGTGATACCCAAGGTCAGAAAGTTATAACATTTGTTCAGTAATATGGAAATGGCAAATAATTTTGTATGACCAATCTTACATATTTTACTTATCAATTATTACAGCAAACTATTACCTCTGGTAATGTAATCCTCGCAGGGTCAATTTCCAAGGTAAGAGACTACCTCTGAAGTTAACCAGGGGAGCAACACAGCAAAGTATCTAGGCTACTCAATCCACAAATAATCAACAATATATTTTTAGACATTCCTGCACATGTGCACCTTGGTCACCCAAAGGCATCAGTCTTGGTAGGGAAATCGGAGAGGGGAGTCCCTAACTGCAACACAGCAGTTTGGCCTATGCGAAAAACCCCTGATCCAGCACCACCTTGCCACTTCTAGGAACTACGTGGGAACAAACTGCTGCCAACTTCAGGACTGTATCTCCTTCCTGTCGCATCAGGCTACATGTCGACCACCTTGGTGTGATACTGGAAAGTGTAATTGGTAAACTTTTCTCCAAATGATGTGTCTAAATATTTGTGCGTGATAAATCTGGTGCTACAACCAATAGATCAAATAATTTTGTACAATAGCTAAAATAATGATGATGTTCATCGATGTCTACAGTTTGTAGAATGTGTTGGCCACTAACCGGGCCAATTTTGTTTGAAGACTGAGTTAAGTGTGTGATGTAATACAGGAAAATAAGCATGAAGTTGCATTTTTGGCCATTTAATGACTTCCAGGATCATATTGGTTACTATGGGGCTTAACTTTCTATTCTATATGCTCAGGCCCAATCCCCACTTTTCCTATTTTTATTATTATTATTTGTTTATTTTTGTTTTTATTTTTTTTTTTCCCTTGGGGGTGGCTGACTCAAGACAGAGCAAGAACAGGAAAACACCAAACACAAGACAAAACAGCGAACAAACTCAGACAAAACACAAAATTCACACTCATCTAGGTCACCCAGGAGAATACCCAGAGACCAGGGTCACCAAGGTCGCTCCAGCACTCCCCCGGTCCCCAACCACCCGGAGAGGCTCCGATCTCGGCAGGCAGACATGCAGCGGAGCCAAAGCCACAAGCCCGCCCACCACACTTCCAGGCGCACCCTTCATATTAATCGTCTCCCCGGGCCAGGCGCCTGATGAACTATTATCTAATCCAACTTGCGTCCGACCCCTTCCCTCAAATGACCACGTGTTCACTCAACTATTCACAAACATTCTCCATTCATTCCTGTTTATTACCACTTCCTTTGCCTGATCTATAGTCATTCCTCTATCATCCAAAGCTTGTCTTACACAGTCTCTCCATCTCAATGGGGGTCTTCCTGCCCTTCTATCTCCCCTTGTATCTGACTCATATATTCTCTTTGTAAGCCTTTCATCTCCCATTCGTTCAACATGACCATACCAGCTCAGCACCCTTCTGTCCACTCTGGCTGACAAATGTTCCTGCTGCCCCACTCTCCTACGTATCTCTTCATTCCTCAATCCGTCTCTACGGGTAACTCCACACACTCCTCAAGCAGCTCATCTCCATCACATCCATCTTTCTTCTCTCCTTTTCCTTCAGAGCCCATGTCTCAGCCCCATACATCACTGTTGGTACAACAATTCCCTGATACATTGCACTTTTTACTTTCATTCCGAGATTTCTCGTCTTCCACATACAGTACTTCCCATTGCTCCGAAAACCTTCCTTCCTTCCTTCACACACTGTTTTACCTCCATTTCCATACCTCCACTCCTGCTTATCGATCCTCCTAGATATTTAAAACACTCTACTTGTTCCAATATTTCCCCATCCAGCCTCACATCTAGATTCACCCTACGATCACCCCTATTACACACCATTACTTTACTTTTATTGACGTTCACCTTCAATTTCCTCCTCCCACAAACCACTCCAAACTCTTTGACTACCCGCTGCAATTTCTCCTCAGAATCCGCCACCAACGCTGTGTCATCAGCGAACAGCAACTGATTCAACTCCCAATCTCTACCATTCTTTCCTACTAAACCCAATCCTCTTCCCATAGTTCTCATTTTCACCTCCCTCACCACACCATCCATAAACATATTAAACAGCCATGGTGACAATACACAACCCTGTCGCAAACCTACCTTTACCTCAAACCATTCACTCAACTTCCTACTCTAACACATGCTCTGCTTTAAGATTGTATATTTAATAAAAATTACTAAAACCAAGGGACTTGGTTTTGAGACTGGATATGAAAAGCCTGTTAAATTAAAAGGTACAGTTGCCAAGACATGAACATGGGACTAATGCTGCGAGTGCTGACTGTACTTAACCCGAGAAGTGCGATAGAAATTACGAAAGTATTGTACGTGTATAGCGAATGTGTTAGCCTCACGGAAGGAAGATCATGAAGAAAAAAACTTTAAAAATGCACCAGGTGCTCTCAAAACAAAGGAATATGTCATTAGGTGAGATAATTCCTCTCTACTACTTTCTACCACTCATCCATATGTTTCTCACCCCGCCCCTTCCCCTCCTCAATTATCGCCTATTTTTCCTCTTATTTTCATAATTTATTGGTTATTTTTCGAGCCAATTTCTGTCCCGCGATTACTTGGCACAAGCGAATTGCATAAAAGACCTTATATAACTCTGAGACTTCACCCGTTCGCTTTAGTATAGCGAGACAGCTCTGAGAGGGAGGGTGTATGTCTCGCCTCCCGCCTGAGGATACGACCGGGCGGCGAATATTTATATTTTTCATCACCCAAATGCTTTCCCCACTTATTTTATCACTCTTCAAGGTTCATACAGTATGTTCATCATATTAATAAGAGAAGTGCTCATGGAAAATAAATTATGCTTTATACTGTATGGTAGATGTAACAAATTCTGTCAGAATATTGGGTAATTCATTCGCATATAACTACGTTTGTCACAGGCCATATGCGCGCTTGCCGGGTTAACCACCATAACAAGTTATTGGTTATACAGTAACACCATCATTTTCCGGCATTCGGGGGGGATTTGAAACCTCCGGTGAATTGAAAAGTCCAGTTGAATGAAAATTACTCCTATAAATGCCCATAAACCCCAAGAAAATGACCCCTAATGGCTATCTGTATTATCAGCCTTAATATAATAAACAAACACACATTACTATACCATTTTAATAGTAATGTTCTCAACTCGCCAATTTGTAAGTACAGTAGAAGTTGGAAAAGGCGTCCAGCTGTTGTTGTTGTCGGCGGCGTAATGCGTATCATCGTATGCGAAGGCTAGGCCTTATCGGGAGGGAGAGTTCTGCTGCGCATTCAAAGTTTTGACAGTAGCAAAACAAAACACTAATATCACACTGTTTTTGTTCTTTTTAGTTTGTCTTAGGTTTCTCACTTAACCCTCCAGCCCCGGCTATTGTATTCTATAATTTCCTCGAAACCCGGGGGTTTTGGCCGAAAAACGTCTACGCCTAGCCTACCGTATCTTTGTTATTTTGACTGCTTCCACATTACCGCGCATCCCCAAGCGTAGATGTGTTTCGTACCTATAGAATGGCATTGAGTAGAGCTCTCTAAGTCAACTGGTTCAGTTGTGATGACGATTTCCGTGGAGAGAACTTTGTGGCGATATCAGTCACTTTTCACTACTTAACAATAACACACACCCACACACAAACAAGCGACGCCTCTCCTTCTTGTGGTCGGAGATGCGCGGCGTCGGTCCAACCGACTGTTGTTTACATGCGTCGGACGGACGCCTCGCACACCAAGCTTACAGGCTTTCAAGCTGCCGGTGCCTCAGAGCCCTACCGGGTTCCACGGGCGCATTTGTTATGGGTTTCTCAGAGCCCAACCGGGTCTGGTGGGTTAATATCTAAAACTTATGAGGTGGATGCTTTGGGAGAGGCAGCAAGGGGTGGATGCTTGCCACTCATCCACAGTTGTAGAAGTGGATGCTGTTACATCACCCACCTCTCTCCATTCTTTTGGATATTTGTGTTTTTTGTTCCAAGCTCAGAACCACTCTTTTGCATTTCTTGACACTATTGGTTTTCACTTTGACTTTGCCTTAACCCCTCAGACCCGGTTGGGCTCTGAGGCATCCATAAAAAACACCCCCGCGGAACCCGGAAGGGCTCTGAGGCTCCGGCAGCTTGAAAGCCTGTAAGCTTGGTGTGCGAGGCGTCCGTCCGACGCATGTAAACAACAGCTGGTTGGACCGACGCCGCGCATCTCCGACCACAAGAAGGAGAGGCGTCCTTGTTCGTGTGTGCCTGTATGTTATTGTTAAGTAGTGAAAAGTAGTTGATATCGCCACAAAGTTATCTCCACGGAAATCGTCATCACAACTGAACCAGTTGACTTAGAGAGCTCTACTCAACGCCATTCTACAGGTACGAAACACATCTACACTTGGGGATGCGCGGGAATGCGGAAGCCGTCAAAATAACAAAGATACGGTAGCCTAGGTGTAGACGTTTTTCGGCCAAAACCCCCGGGTTTCGGTATGGAATACTGTACATAGCCGGGTCTGAGGGGTTAATCTTCAGCATGATAGCGATGAATTGAGTATAATATGTTCGATATGAGAATGTTTGTATATACAGTACGGATCGATCGGGGAGACTGAGAAGGCCTATTCCTGCGCTTTTGTTGTTGTTGTTGCTTGTTCTACTAACGTCGCCATTACCCGCATAGAACCACATACTATTTTATATATATACAGTAGGGTCCCGCATAAAACGAGAAATTGGTCAATAAACGAGGCCGTTCTATGCGATTTCGTTCTATGTGAACACGGCATTTTGGTGGCCCAATATCGTCAATGTTCATTGTAAGCGTAAATTTCCGTCAGGAGCGTACGATATTTCGGCGCTCTGTATGAAAACTCCTCGGATTTGCCCCACTTTGGCGGCGGACTCGTTTTATGTGATCACATTCGTTCTTATTGAAAATTAAATATTAATATTTTAGGTCGCTCGTTTTAATCGAGACTCGTTTTATCTGAACACATTTTATGCGGGACCCGACTGAATATATATATTTCTTATTGATGCTTTTTAAATAGTTTTTTTTCCCTAATATTATATGTATTTTATGTTATGATGAAATTATGCTGGTAAGACTTTTTTTTTTTTTTTTTTTTTTTTTTTTTTTTTTAATAATTTCCTAAAACCTCCGGTTGTTTGAAGTTACCGAATGCTTGAATGCCGGAAAATCGAGGGGTTACTGTAGTAGTATTAATGAGAATGAATGGTCTTACTTTAACCCTTTGCCTGCGGGAGACGTTCCCGAACGGCATGGCAATTTACAGCAATCTACAGGCTTTTAAAGCCTCTTAACCCTTCCCCCCCGGCCTGCCTGTCCTAAGGACAGTGTGGGGTACCCGGGCGATTTGGCCGAAAAACGTCTAGGCCTAGACTACCGTATCTTTGTTATTTTAACTGCTAGAAATGTTCCACGCATCTCTAAACTTATTGAGGTTTCCAATCTGTAGACTGGCGTTAAGTAGAGATCTGTAAGTCAACTGGTTCAGTTGTGATGACGATTTCCGTGGAGCAAATTTTTCCGCGATGTTGACAATATCGGAGCTTTTCAGACACTAATTACGTAATACCATACAACAACAATATTGATCCGACGTCTCCTTCTTGTTTTCGGAGGTGCGGTGACGCAATGACCGGCTTTGTTTACATGTGTCGGACGCACGGCGTTCAGACCAAGCTGAATAGGCTTTCAAGCTTACTGCCTGGTATAAGGACACCCGGGGCCCTGCCCAACTGCCGCGGTGTCCTTATAACACGACAGCCGAGGGGGAAGGGTTAAAGCCTGTAAAATCGAGTGCAAGGGAGCGGGAGCACGACAGCCACACATCCTTCTCCCAGCCAGGCAGCTATGGCACTGAAGGCTTTGAGTCAGAGTCTCGCTCGATACAGTGCTGCCAAAGGCAAATGTAGTGAGAATTGCTCATTTTAGCGAATGTCTATGGTAGCGCTGCGGGTTAACCCCACGAGCTATGAAGCTCACTCTGGCGTCATTTTGAAGCCATTTTCGTCTAGTTTTCGGCTAAATACATTTAATTTCATTCAGAAACTTGCCTACTCAATCAGGAGTGCCTGAATGAGCCCTAATATGGCAGAAATAGGCGTATATATGCCCGCAGCGTAAGTGTTAAACACTATTGTCATATTGTGATCATACTACAGTATTACTATAGAGAAAGCTTTTAAGCTCACCTTCAAATTATTTAGTATGGTACATAAACCTGTGGCTAGCCTTTCAGGAATCATGGTGTCTGGCAATAGATAGATAGATAGAAACCTGTTAGAGCATTAAATTCTGTCCCTCATACACAGCACTTGTCCCAGATTCATGTCTTGGCAACTGTCCAGTATTGTAGCAAGAACAATATTATATTGTCGTCATTTGATTGAAAAAGTTCAAGCTTGATATATATATTTTTTACTTATTGTTAAGGCTATAAAGTATTATACTGTGCTGTATATTCTGTATATGTTTTTAACTCATTCAGGATATGATAACAAGTTTCTTCCAGATATCCAGAATGAACTTTTCAAATGTGCCATAATACTTGAGGGGTTCAGGTTATCGAGAACAAATGGGGTAGGGGTTACTATTAACTTTCAGTATTTGAGGATGTATTGTTACCCTGTTCTGGTTATCTTTAGACAATTTTAGGCATTTTAAGGAGGATTACTAGAAATCAAAGGGGTAAACACTATCTCAATTAACCCTCTTGCGCACAAGTACACAATTTGCGCCCTTTCTATGATATTAAAGTCTCTGTGATCATCAGGGGTATTTTGAAACCTTTAGTTTAGTTACTTTTACCTCTGCAGTTGTCTTTGGGTGAGCTGTGGGCAGAAAACTAAGTTGTTGTTGCTGTCCCCAGGCTGTCTGGCCGAACAGCCCCAAGGTCCCGAGCAAGGCCAGGGACATAAACGAGCGCCCCCATAAAACCACTAATAAAGCCCGGGTGACCAAATCCACTCCAAGGCGGGGACCTGAGGAGGGTGCGGAAACGCCCGGGAAACCAAAGCCCCACCCAAGGCCCTGTGCCCCTCACCAATTATGAAAGTTGAGGAGCAAAGGAAAAAATGTGACGCTTTGGCTCTCACTCTGCCAACCTCTAGGTTGGCAGTAGGGAGATCAATCCATGGAAAAGATGCTGTTACTTGAGATCTAGAAAATATACTGTATAATTAAAAGGAACAGTCAGAGTAA
The DNA here is from genome assembly GCA_032716605.1 of Paralithodes platypus. Classification (NCBI taxonomy): domain Eukaryota; kingdom Metazoa; phylum Arthropoda; class Malacostraca; order Decapoda; family Lithodidae; genus Paralithodes; species Paralithodes platypus. The sequence continues at coordinate 21,611,018 of CM064486.1, forward strand.
GCTATGGGTATGGCAGAGATCGCTCAGCTCTCACTCTGATAGACCAATTGAAAATTATATTTTTGAAGTTAACCTACTCCTTGTAGTCTCTCGAGTTGAAATATATAAGTACAGAATGTGTGTAAGGGTAATTTTATTTCACCAAATTTAAATGCTTAATAAACAATCTTATTGGCATTGAGAATGCTTTATGATGTTTACAGAGATAACTAAGTTTGTGGAATTCTTTTTTATTGCGACCATATCCATTTTTTTAACATATGGTGCAATATTTCAAAATTTGGGCAAATTTTATAAAAAACAATGTGGTACTAAATGAAGATCCATTTGGGAGCCGAAAGAGCCGGCTCTCTTAACTGAACAGAGCCAAATGAGCTGGCTCCCTTGAAAGAGTCGGAATTCCCATCACTAATTTGATACAGTAAAACCCCGCCCAACCGGACTACTTAGGGGGAAACCCTGTGCCAAAATTCCGGATCTGGCGGCGTCCGGATAGGTCCCACACAAACTGGACAATTCTGGATGTTAGAGATAATTATGTTCGGTTCTCTAATTCAGACTACTCCGGATGTCAGAGATAATGAGGTCCGGATTGCTAACTTTGTACTGTCCAGTACCTTCCTAATCTAAATTAACTGAATCTGAAAAAATAAATTAGTGTAATGTACAGTATAAGAACCTACCTATCCCCGTCTTACTGGCCTGTACTGTAAGTGGAGTGGACAGTGAAGGTGGAGTAGGGTGTAGGGTGGAGTGGGTGGTAGTAGATTTGCCATACAAAATATAGGTTTGATTCCCGGAGGGAATTAGAGAAAACCTAATATTTAGTAGGGGCCCCGGAATCATTGATGATGTTGCCTATTAGTATAATAGTCTCCATTCAACACCCACGTCAGTCGTTTGAATCAACCGCCGCGAGGAAGAACAGAGACATTCATCATAAGTGCACCGCTACTTCTCTTATGGTATCGTCATAGATTGGGTACCCACTACGAAAAAACTTTGTAAAAAATAAGAGAAGAAAAAAGGAAAAGATTAAATAATTTAATCAAAGTTATAACACGCTTCCCACTTCGGTGGATTTCTTGCGTTGTGGCTTCTTGCCGTTCCTCGCCAAGCGCACCATTCGTCCTTAACTGATATATCAAGATAATACAGTAAGTACTCACGATATCAAGCGAATGGGAAGGGGATGGCTGGGAGGGCCTTCATCGTCAATGATTCCGGGGCCCCTACTAAATATTAGGTTTTCTCTACTTCCCTCCGGGAATCAAACCTATAATTTAATAGTGGCCCCTCCATCATTGACGATGTTGCCTGAATTCCCACGACTGGAGGGGGACATTCGCATCAATATCTCCAAACCCGCAAGGTATAGTCAAGAATTTGTATAACAGAACAGCTATTTTATTGTTTGCATACAATATAGAAAAATTAAAAAAATATTAACACCTTAAGAGCGGGTGGTGGAGTATATTTGACCGTACCGCCCAGCGGGGGGTTTATACCATAAATGGCCTTGTTTCCGTGCTCTTTTTTATGCATAAACAAGAGCCAGAGCGTAATATAATTATCTATCCGTGAAAGGGCGATAATTCAGCTTTCCAATGACACCCGAACCATCCTTCTACGATGGCTGGTTGTCTTGCAACGATCGTGCAAGCGAAGGGCAAAATCGCTAAAATACGGGTCATTTCGCTACATAATTACGTGTGTAGCGAGGGAGAGAGGGTGTAGTGTGGAGTACATGTCAGTAGGGATGGTATGGACATGTGGAGAGAATGGATGAAAAAAATTGGGTGAAAAAATGCAGGTCTGTGATTGTGGAGGGAGCTGCACCAAGGGGTGGACCGAGGAAGACCTGGGATCGGACTATACGCGCCGATCTCAAATCCAAGAACTTGACAAGTGAAGCAGCCCTTAACAGGGTTGCCTGGAATGCCACCATTAGGACAAGAGACTGAAACTGCACTTATGTGTGGAACACTCAGTCTTAAAATTTTATGTATGTATGTATGTAGGCCCGCCGCAACAGTGGCGAGCGGTCATGAGGTAACCTACGCTCCTCCCACCGCTCGGCTCTCTCTCCGAGCCAATATTGCGCCAAAATTGCACACGGACTAAAGTCCGCCCCCGCCACATAGTCCAGATTTTTAGAGGCGGACTTAAGTCCGCCGCCGCTAAAGAAGGGTTAAAGAGTGTGAGCAGTGCGTTGCTTCGAAGAAGACCTGCTCGAAAAAACAGGTTCTCTTACATGAGATACTGTTGGAAATCGTGATAAGAGGAGCTAATACAAAACTCCCTATCACTCTTTTCAGATTTTACACTATTCATAGTTTATCATCTGGTAAAAAATATCTGAGTCCCTTGACCAGTTTCAACACTCACCCAGCTATCCCGATGCCTCTCGGATAGCCAACCTTAACTTATACATAAAACATAATCTGACTAGCTTTACATAGCTTGTTTCTAAACTTAACTTAGCTCTTACACCTTACTTAACCCTTGGAATCCAGGAAGCCTCATATGAGGCAATTTGGTTAGGAGTCAGGGAGGTCTCATATGAGGCAAAATCAAAATCAAATGGTTTAAATCGCGCGGGCGGATTTTTTTTTATGCGTGGGCTACCGCAGCGCCACCAAGCACAAACTAACATGCAGCATCAGTTCTCGTCACTCATCCAACATGGATGGAGCTAATCCAAAAAAAATCGCTGTGTCTGAATCGCTGCCCGCCACCGCGTACCGTACGCCTAACAAAAGCAAGGCTAAAACGACCAAGAAAACGGTGCTTAGTCCCGATGGTGTTTCACACACTCTGGAAGAACTAAGCGAATATAGTGAGCTAAGAGAATACTGTATAGTGAACAGAGTGAACTTGCGAGTGACTTTGACGAAGAACAAGTGGTTAGTGAAGATGAGGTTGAAGTGGCGGATGGATTAGAGTTTCTGGGCTTTATTAGTACCGATGAGGACGATAATGACGATGGTGAATGCGGTGCTCGTGAATATAGTGAACTGAGTGAACTTGGGAGTGACTTTGACGATGAAGAAGTGGTTAGTGAAGATGCGGTACCGTACGCTCGCCTAGCCTAGCCTAGTAAGTGAAAGTGACACAAATGCATAACAAGTAATAATAACTATAATAACAGTGAGTGACAATAATTCATAACAAGAAGAGTAATAAGAGTGAAAGTGACACAATAATATCCAATAACAGTGAAAGTGACGAAAATATGTTATAAAAAGTTTCACATAACTCCATAATGGTTGTAAAAGAAATAAATGACACAATAACTATGACATTATCACCATACAAACATAATATCGTCTACCGGTACCAAAGCCACCGAAGCAACGAGTGACTTAGTGCGTGCTAGCCAGGGCCTCGGCGAAGCGTTCGGACACAGGTGAAAATACGCGGGAAATTACCTCCATTCCCATCATCATATCTCGGCAACCACTTGTCGTAGCGATGTCAACTCAATGCCAGTCTACAGACGAAGGTTGGTTCTACACTATGCAATTTAGTTGACTGCTCTAGGTGGTCTCAATCAGTAGATATCAAATTATGAAGATAGCCATTTTACAGGAATACCCCCGGACACAACGATCACCTCATATGAAGGCCCCTGGATCCGGAGGGTTAAGGGAGCTCTTATATTTATCTCTTAAAATAATTATGGATTCAAATTAACATAAAATCTAGAGCTTCTAGCTCTTAACTACAAGTAATGCTCAGGCTTCGGCCCGGCGGAAGCAATACCCTCATCCCCCCCCCCCCCCCTTCTTAGCCCGAACTATCACATAACCTAAACAGCCCAACTGCCGTGAAAAAACCTACCCCAATAACAAACTAGTGAAGAGAGAGTGTCTCAAGAACGTGTCTACGAGAACAAAAAAGGATAACCTACTACGAGGTCGTTTGGAAAAGTACCGAAGCTAATATAAACAGTAGGCTACCATAGTGCGGTTGGGAATATGAACATGATTAGATTAATATCCAGTATTCGAGAATGGATAATAAGTCGTAGGCGTGTGCATAAACCTTTAACCGTCCTGGTGGTGTAATGGTTAAGGTGGCAAAAATATGTGTGTGATAACCCGGGTTCGAATCCCGGTGGATCATATATACTTTAATTAATTTCATTGGGGTGTGGTGGTGAGATTAATAAAAATAATATTATTAGTAGGTTTAGGGATATTTCTTCGAGAGGCCGGTCTATATGATCTGTGCCCCATGAATATTCTTTCCTCTCACTTAAACAGTAGGCTACCATAGTGCGGTTGGGAATATGAACATGATTAGATTAATATCCAGTATTCGAGAATGGATAATAAGTCGTAGGCGTGTGCATAAACCTTTAACCGTCCTGGTGGTGTAATGGTTAAGGTGGCAAAAATATGTGTGTGATAACCCGGGTTCGAATCCCGGTGGATCATATATACTTTAATTAATTTCATTGGGGTGTGGTGGTGAGATTAATAAAATAATATTATTAGTAGGTTTAGGGATATTTCTTCGAGAGGCCGGTCTATATGATCTGTGCCCCATGAATATTCTTTCCTCTCACTTAAACAGTAGGCTACCATAGTGCGGTTGGGAATATGAACATGATTAGATTAATATCCAGTATTCGAGAATGGATAATAAGTCGTAGGCGTGTGCATAAACCTTTAACCGTCCTGGTGGTGTAATGGTTAAGGTGGCAAAAATATGTGTGTGATAACCCGGGTTCGAATCCCGGTGGATCATATATACTTTAATTAATTATTTAATTAATTTCATTGGGGTGTGGTGGTGAGATTAATAAAAATAATATTACCAAGGTGGGGTAGAGTTCACTCTCTCTTCACTAAGAAAACTGCTCAGGTTGAAAACCTGAGAGTGGCTAAATAGATACAAAAGATAAAGTAGTTCGCTGAACTTCCAATTATGGATCAAATAGTACCGTACCTAAGAAATTTCATATTGTGTTTGTTAGAAAAAACACGGCAATACGCCGGAGGAGCTCACATGCCACTATAATGTACCGCAACTCGCTGGCCACTACATGCCGGGGGAGTGAGGTCCGCCGGCGTAAACCAAACTTCAGACAGAGTGTAGCCTACCAATTACATGTTATTAACCCGACTCAAAAAAGGATAAAACAATTTTAATTCTCGGGGCTGAAACAAACATGACTGAAAAAACAATTACCCATTAGAGAACTGAGGTCTCCGCGTATGGTTTCTGTGGTCGCCGCCACTCTACTTCCTGAAAGGGATAGTAAATAGTCTGCCGGCTGTAGAACAAGAATTTTATGCCCGGAAAAAAGGGAAGTGCTGTGCTGACAAAATCCGCCCTTCCAGGAAGAATGGATTTGATCTGAGACCGGTTCGTACCCTGCTAGGGGTTACCAGAGGCAAGCAGTACGCCCTTCCTTATATGACTAATTGTTAGTATGACAAAACTGTAACTGAGAACCTAACCCTTCAAGAGGGCCCTCCCGCCAGGTCCCTTTGATGGTGGTGTCCTATGTGGGCCGAAGCCATGGAATAACTGGAAGCTAGCGGTGGAGATAAATAATCGTCCGGTTGCTGGTCTATTCCACATACTGCGTGAGGGGGTGGGATGTGCGCAGGCACATGAACCCATACGTGAGACTGGCTAAGGGCTCAAAATTTTGAGGCGAGCTTAGTTTTGTAAATTGTTAGTTTCTTATAATCGATCGGAGCTACTCATGCTGCCGGTGACAGGAACAAAAAACCTCTTACCCACGTACGCACAAGTCGACTAGTCAGGCCTCCAGGGACAAAAATTTAAGGGGGGACTAAGACAACAGTCCCCTGCTAATGGAGTACAACCAAGTCTTCTCGTCTAGGCGAGAGCAACAAAAAATGTCTTCCGATAAATTGCGAGGTCCAGGCCAATCCGCCACGGCGTTCCGGCCTGGAGTCCAGAGCAAACTGGTAGTGCAGAAAAAATAAATCACTTAAGGAAAAACCCTCCGTCCTCGGGGCCTGACTTGCCCTTGTTGTGTTACGAGTAAACAAGCGAGCTTAATATGTACTTAATTGGGAGAAAACATCACAGTTCTGACCTAGGTGAACCAGCAACTATCCGGCTCCCCGACAGGAGTAGTTAGTGTCCCCTTGATATGCGCCCCCTAGCATAAAGCAATGTACATCATCGGAGAGGTAGTAATGGCTAAGATCAGGGAAACTTGTTTGAGTGGCCCTAAATCACTAGTAACCCCCAATAGCTGATGGCCAGCCACCGGCGGACATCTAGCTCTTCGTTTTGCTCGGGAATTACCGACCCGTGTAAGGTTTCGAGTGGGGTCTTAACAAAAATCTTGCTGGAGTGGTCTGAGCTTTGGCACAAAACTGTCTGACGAGCTTCCTAGTGTTTCCTCATGGTGAACCTCCCGGTCAACCTCTATGGAAGGTTTACTTGTTTCACCCCTGGTTGTCTGATCCGGCTTCGGAGAGTCCTTGTGATCAGCCTGGTCTGGTAATCGTCCGCCGGGACGCAGTCCGGACTTTGAATTAGAGCAGAGAGTCGTAGGCACGGCCCAAGTGCGATAAACACAATCCCCCCTCGATACCTTGTGCCCCAGCCAGGCCTTAACCCTTTATTATCGGCGCGCAACTTATGTCGTGTGAAAGAAATTTGGACTAAGTGGCGGTTCACAACTTATGTCGTGTGCCATTTTCAGCACGTAATGTTGCTGAGAGAGAGAGATAAGTGGTGGCAGGAGAGTAGCAAGCGTATGACTGCTCCAGACCACCGCGGCGGACCTACTGACATGAATCCCACCCTCCCCCACCCTCACGCACTCGCTACACAGGGAATTATGTAGGGAAACTACCTAATTACATGGTTTTTGCACTCGTGTTGCGCGATCATTGCAAGAAAACTAGCGGTCGTACAAGGATGGTTGGGGTGTCATTGGAAAGCTCTGTTTATGCCCTTTCAGGGATAGATACTTGTTTTACACTCTGGGTCTTATTTAGGCATGAAAATGATCATGTAAACAACCCTATTTAGGGTAAAAACACCCCGCTGGGCGGTACATATAAATTACCGCCTAGGCCGCTCGTTAGGTGTTAAGGAGAGAGGAGGAGAAAACAGGAATTTTTTAAGTGGGAAAACCGACCCCCACTAGGAAAAAAGACTCGAGGATTTGTAACTCTGTAGTTTTTAAAAGTTCAACGTCCGGCGATCGCCGGCCATCAAGTGCATGTAAAGTTCAAGAGTTATTTACTTGGGAGACCCTTTGCTCCCTTGAAGCATCATTCTTACATCTCTCTGTGTCTGAGGATTAACTGTAGTTGCCGTCAGTACCGGAGAGAAAACAACTCTATAATAAACGTTCACCGGTAACCCCTGTACCATACCGAGTCTGATTAGCTGCCTTGCTCGGACTGCCTCAAATAAGGCTGTCCGGATGTCTAATAAGGATTGTGCCGGAAGCGGTAGAAGATATTGCTGAAAAGCTTTGACTATTTCGGCCCTTTGCCTTGGTGGATTGGGGATTGGGGATTGGTTTAGCAATGGCCTGAGCCGTATCTCTGGTGAGGAGAAAACTAATAAATTTCCGATGGGCGTTATCTCTGATTAGGAATTCCCTCTGGAGTTCCATAAGATCTGGGACGATAAAAGGGGGCAGAAAATCTTTGGCCTCGAATTAGGGAGCAATAAGAAATTCAAAAATAGCCCTGGGAACTCCGCCGGGCTGTTGCTTTAGCCAGTCAAACTCAGTATACTGCGGTGGGGGAACCGGTAACGAGGTATTGGACGTCATATCAATAGCAAATTGTTAGACCTCCTGATCTCATGTCACCCAAGGTCCATGTCCCACCTGTTAAGTCACTCATATGTGGCTGACTACTGAAGCAGCTGTCCTGTTTGTCCTCACACAAAATGGCTGATCAACTCCATGGCCACCTGGAGGTTTTCACTGGAACTGTTCCAAGATGGCTGCCAGCCCAATGTGACTGACAGGTCACACAATTCACACTTAACAAATTCCCCTTTTTCTATTTTCTTGTAACAACCAATACGGTCTCCATAATCCGAAATTCTTGGTAATCCAATTTGTTTCAATAAGCATTTCTTATCACCATATTCACAAGTAACTTTCCAAACATGCGGAACAAACTTATTTACACTATGTACACAAAAGCTGAGGTATTCTTAATCTATAGCTTAAGCTTCACCAACAACAGCAGATATCAATAAATCTGCGTTGGCACCACGCTTAGTGAGGACATTTACCATTTGATGTGCAGACTGCACCCAGCTAACACTGCTCAATTCTCCACGATTTAACATGTCCCCAAGAACAGCCAAGTTGATTCGAAGATGCTTATCATCTACAGACTTGGTAGAGTACAGACTCTGTACAAGAGACTTATTATCCACAAAACATTTCACAAGTGGGGGATCGTTCAAATTCAGGAGCTCAGCGACCAGATTTGCCAAATAAATACCAGCTTCAGCGGCATCCAAAAGAGCCAGTGTCTCTGCAGCAAGTGTAGACTTCACTACCCTCCTTACTTTCTTTGACTGCCAGGACAGGGGACATCTTCTACCATTATGGTCAACCAGAAATATCACATATCCACCTTGTGATCCCCCTCCTGGAAGATTACCAAATGACGCATCACTGTAGCATTCCAAAGTGCACTGTTCTGCATTATCCAAGGCACAAAATTGGAGCATCACACCATTCTTCTTCACTTTGCGAACAACTTTGTTTGCCTTATGAACATCTTCAATTGTAGCATTATGCATTACTGTACTCAAGTCACACACATCAAATGCTATATCCGGCCGTGTCTGGGTTCCCAACCAATTGAGTTGTCCAGTTAGTGCTCTGTATTCCTCTAGCTCTTCCATTCTCAGTTGATCCCTTCTGTGACTTGAACGTCCATGTGGAAGAGAAATTTCTCCAAGAGCATCTACATAATCATTCTGATGCAGACCAATGCCATTTTCATTCTGAACAACATTAACACCAATGTACCTGAATGATGTGTCAGTACTTGAAGACCCAATTCTGACTTTCTGCTTCAAAGGTTCCATGACAGAAGCATAAAACTCACTTGTGCCAGCCCATAGAATATCATCCACATGTATGCACATCACACCAGAGAACACCCCATCATGTATCCAGTAAAACAAAGCAGGATCAAGATGACTGATTTTCATTCCAAGTGAAAGTAACAAATCTTTCAATCTAGAGTACCATGCTCTTGCAGCATCATTTAGTCCATACACAGTTTTCTTGAGCTTCCATAAACAGCCATCATTGAATTCCTTGGGTGGACGAAGAAAAACATCACGCTGAATGAAGTTCCCTTGAAGAAAAGCAGTTCTGATATCAACAGTATGACATTCCCAACCAGATGATGCAATTAGAGCTAAACTAACTCTTAATGCATCCTTAGAACAAGTTGGAGTCTGTACGGTTATTAGCCAAATCTTCCTCAAAACCACGAGCTACAAGTCTAGCCTTCACGACTGTGGATCCACCCTTCACTTTTTCAGTAATGACCCATCTCACAGATACCGGCGTCTGTCCAGTGTCTCACTTTCTCAAAAACATCATTCTGGGTCCAGTTCTCCAATTCAGCTAACTTTGCTTCATAAGCACCATCTCCTGCGGCTCTACATACGAGCACAGCTTCATCATCAGGCAACTCCCTCCACTTGGTTACAGATTTAGACAAATCTATCCATTCTACTTCACCCTGTTGATTCTGAACATTGTAACAATGTGTGTGTAAACCTCCAAATTTTCCAGCTCTACTTACAATTTTTGCAACAGTTTTCTTGCCATCAAGATCAAAGTACTCTATTCTTTTGCCTGCCTTGGCACTAGGCATGGTCCTGCCTGGAGTAATGTAAGCCTGATCAATGGTAGAGCTTGCACCAACAGTACCTTCTTCATTTCCATTTTCTGAACACAATTCACTCTCATCATCACTATCTGCATTCTCATTCTTCTGACTTGATACAGGAGTGGAGTCCTTTTGGAACACATCATCAGCCTCAGTAGCCTTACAAGTATTCCGTTGCAGCCTACAGGAGTGCACTCTAACATAAGTACCCCCATGTTTTACAAGGATCTGTTTACCATCTTTACCAATGACATTCCCAGGACCACGCCACTTATCATCATCCTGTCGCTTATAGAATACACTGTCACCATTCTTCAGATCTGATATATCATCTTCTCTCACTTGACGTAACAAAGCTCTACGTATTCTTTCATTTGATTCATTTCTTAAAAAGTCCTGTCTAGCAGCATGCATAGCATTGAGGTTGTCAGCAACAATTTGTGAAGAAGTTCTCCCTTCAAGTGCAGGAGGCTCATCAGTCATTACATTAAGGAATGCAGGGTTACAACCAACGGCGGGTGCCCAACCCCGAAAAGGGTTGAAATAGGGGAGCTATCTTTCTAGGGCCTTTCCTAGCTGATGCTGAGAGGATTGGGTTCTAGTCATGTGGTGATGGGCTGGTCTATCAGAGTGAGAACTGAGCAATCTCTGCCATACCCATAGCTTACTCTGACTGTTCCTTTTACTTATATATTTTCTAGATCTCAAGTGACGGCGTCTCTAACGTGGATTGACCTCCCAATCTACCAAGATTGGAAGCCAAAGCGTCACATTTTTCCCTTGCCCCTCAACTTTCTCTTCATAATTGCTGAGAGACACAGGGCCCTGGGTGGGGCTTTGGTTTCCCGGGCATTTCCGCACCCTCCTCAGCTCCCCGCCATGGAGTGGCTTTGGTCACCCAGGCTTTATTGTGGTCGGCGGGGAGGGTTCTGTGGGGGCGCTCGGTTATGGCCTTGGCCTTGCTCGGGGCCTTGGGGCTGTTCGGCCAGGCAGCTTGGGGAACAACAACAACAACAACAACAACCAAAGACCAGCTGGTTTGGGGAAAAACCATGAACATTCTGAAGAGCATTTCGTGCAGCAGTGACCCAGGATAAAGCAACATGGACATTGCACTTTGTGTCATCAATAATGCACTGCACACTGATCCCAAGTATGTAGTTCAATCTTTCACACACACCATTTGACCAAGGACTTTCAGCTGCAATACACATCAATTTAATACCAAAATGGTCTCCAAGACATCTCATAACTTCATTATTAAATTCTCCACCATTGTCTGAGAGGAACTTGTGAGGTGCGCCAAAAGTTGATATCCAACTTGTAAACAAGGCATTCACCACAGATTCAGCCATTTTATTTGATAAAACTGTAGCAGAACAGAAGCGAGTTGCCAGATCAACCATAACAAAGAAGTGTAATCCATTCCAACTTTTCAAGTCCATTGCCACTGTTTCATTGAATGTGGTAGCAAGTGGCAAAGACACTACAGGACGTGGACGGGGTCTCTTATAACGGACACAGGTTTCACATTCATTCGTAACCTTGTCAACAGATTTCAAAAGGTTTGGCTCAGTACGACCTGCATCCTTCAAGAATTTCTTTAGCTTTTCAGAAGAAGGATGAGCAAACTGGCGATTTAATTTTCTGGCCACTGCATCAGTATTATCATCATCCACACTTAAAAGGATTCTCTCCATCTTAGCACCATAAATAGGATGAACAATTGGTAGCATGTAATGTCCAATGGAAGTTGTGCACAAATCTACTTTGTGACCAAACACCAGTACTGTATCAGTGTTTGTATCAATGATCATCCCTGCAGTCTTCATTGATGCTTTACTCAGCAATAGGGGAATGTTACATTCAACTACATCTGTAGAAATATTGACATTCTTGCCAGCAATGACACATGGAATGATTACCCGTTTCAAAGAAGGCCACCGTCTGCCATCACCAAATTTGAAAACTGATGTTGAAGACGCATAAGTAACTTTCTGAAGCTCATTCGCTTCCAACGTGTCTAAATAAGAGTTAAGCCATTCTCTACCACAAACTGTCTTTGAACAACCTAAATCAAGAATCATGGCTCCGATTGTTTCGCCAAAAAGAATGTCAATCTTGTCATCAAAGTTCACCTCTGAAGCCATCAATGTAACCTGCACTTCCTCTTCATCTTGACATGTAGAGTTCTCTCTCTTACTATCATAACGAGAATTACCTGTAGAATGAGGACACAACCTTGTAGAATGAGGACACTCCCTTGCCCAATGCATTTTCGAACCACAGACATAACACTCAGATACTTTTCTGTCAGTACCAACTGGATTAGTCCTACCACCTCTCCTGTTCCTGCCTGCCTGGTAGGTGCCCCCTCGACCATGAAATGGACGACGAACTCCACTGCCGCGTCGACTGCCAGAAGTTCTGTAGTATGTATCATTTACCAACACTGGTTCCACTTTCACAGCTCGAGCCCCAATACCCAAGTCATCATTGGATCTAGGCACAGCAGCAACACCACTATCAGCAAATAGTCTCTTAATTGTAGCTCGCATATTCTCAAAGGTCATTGTTGCTGTTGTAGACAATGCAAGTTGAAAATGAACATCACTTAAGTTACAGCTTTTCAGCAATCTACAAGCCAAAACCGCATCATGAATTTCAACACCACATTCTTTCAGTTTGTAATGTCTTTTATCAAATTCACTCAAGAATTCATCAACTGACTGGTCATTTCTTCGTTTACAGTTTTCAAATCTAAATAGTTGAATCTGTGGTGAATGCCTTGTTTACAAGTTGGATATCAACTTTTGGCGCACCTCACAAGTTCCTCTCAGACAATGGTGGAGAATATAATAATGAAGTTATGAGATGTCTTGGAGACCATTTTTGTATTAAATTTATGTGTACTGCAGCTGAAAGTCCTTGGTCAAATGGTGTTTGTGAAAGATTGATAATTCAGATGAGGCTTGTCTAGCACGACCAGTCAACGACAAGTGAACAGCAATAGCCACCTTTTTCTTGGGTAGATCAGTCAGCAAAGTCCACAATTCTAAGTCCTTTTTCCATTCCTCATAATCTTTCACATTATTACTAAACACTGGAGGGGACTTCAAACTAGAAGAAGCCATGGCTACTGTGCTTCACTATACTTCATGGCAGAACTACGCTCTGCTACCATGTTAAGTCACTCACATGTGGCTGACTACTGAAGCAGCTGTCCTGTTTGTCCTCACACAAAATGGCTGATCAACTCCATGGCCACCTGGAGGTTTTCACTGGAACTGTTCCAAGATGGCTGCCAGCCCAATGTGACTGACAGGTCACACAATTCACACTTAACACCACCTCACCCAGATTTAATTCCCTTCGGTCTTGATGAGGATTACAACGATGAAAAGTTACGCTAGGCTCGGCGTACTTTATAGAATGGCACCCATTGATGCCACAGCGTTGAGAGCAATCAGGGCAAACCGGGACATCTGGGAGAGGAGGGGAAGGACTAGGGTCATCCGGCGGAGAAGAGGTCAACTGACCAGGGTTGTACACAAAGTATCAAAAATTTGCCAGGTCGGGCACTGCCTTAACCTGCACTTCTAACACCTTTCCTTGTGCGTCTTTTGCCCTGAAGATTTTTTTCCGATTCACTTCTATAGCCCATTCCTTTGGCACCGGAACCTCCCCCTGTGTTGACTTGTGCCCCTCTCCTCTAGTTAACGCGGTTACTGGGAGCCACAACCTGCCTGGCTCTTTCGGAGTCCGAGGTTGGTCCTCCGATTTTGACCGAGATTGTTGAGGTTGAGTTACTGACTGAGAGTCCATGGGTTCCTCGAGATCCGGCGGGAGAGCCGCCGGATCTTGAGCTGCCTTATCAACTGTAGGGGACTTAGTCTTATGGTGTAGGTAAGAATGTACGTTACGTCTCGCACTATCGACATGAGTCAGCGGGCCAGAACTAGTCTCCTTCCTGCCCGCGGAACACACATTAGTGCCAGATACCTGCTTGTCAGTTAGCAAGGAACTACTAGACCCTTCCCCTTTAAAAAGAGACTCACCCACCCGCCGGGAGTGAACCTGGCTGTTAGCCGGTAAGTCTTGCCCATGACTAGTGGCATTGGGGAGATAAGTTTGATATTGTCGGGGCCCTGATGATATCCGGGTCCGCAATAATATTAATTTTGGCTGGTAACAAAGGGCGGATGGAAACTTGTTCTGGCAACGCCCTTGTCGCGGGGGGAACTGAGTTAAGAAGCAAAACTTCGTCATCCCTAGAGGTGGGCACAGCCTCCACCGGCGGAGGTACCGTAGCCTCTGTCGGGGCTTCCCGATGTCTTTTTGAAATGGCACATTGTTGTAACACCCTATGCAACAGATTGTCTAATTGTTTTGATGTAAAGCACTGAGGTTTCGGCCGTTTCAGAGACTTTGAACCTTTCTCCTCTAATTGATGTTCATCTACTTGTACTAGGGGCCTTGACTTTGCTAGTACCCCATCACCACTAGGTTTAATCGTGGAGAGGGAACCTTTCGCCGGCGACTCTTTTACTTGCCCCCCCCCCCCCCCCCCCGGCGACTCGGTGGTTTCCCTAGAGGGTTGTAGACTTATGTCCCTTGGGACTGATTTCATAGGAGTTGCCCGTACGGAGTGACCCGTCGATGTAGGGTCTACTCTGGGGTTAGACCTTTGTGAAGTGACCGCCTCCGGCGTAGTAAGAGACCTTGAAACCTCTGCGTCTGTGTCTCCCGCTTTCAGCGCTTGAGCCATAAGACTTGTAACACTACTAAGGCCTTGGGCCTCCGGCGTTTGAGATATACAGTAACACCTCGATTTTCTGGCATTCGGACATCCGGGACCGTCAATCAACCGGAGATTTTGGTAATTTATTAATATCCGGAATTTCTCGAGCTAACGGCATATTTTCATCATGATAAATAATAAATAAATATAATATTTGGAAAAAACTATTTAAAATGCAACAACAACAGCTGAGGCCAGGGGGGATACATAAGTACGTCTCGATCTTCAACTTCTAAATTGGTGGGTAGAGAACATTACTATGCAAATGGTATAGTAATGTGTGTTTGTTTAATCATAGTAAGGCTGATAATCAATATTAATAGTCATTAGGGGGTATTTTGGTTTTTTTTGGGGCATTTTTAAGAGAAACATTCAACCAACCGGACTTTTCAATTTTCCGGAGGTTTAACCCTTCCTCCCCGGGTGTCATTTTAATATGACGCCACGAAATAAGGGCTGGTGCCCGGGTGTCCTTTCAGGATATAGTAAGCTTGAAAGCCTATTCAGCTTGGTCTGAACGCTGTGCGTCCGACGCATGTAAACAAAGCCGATCGTTGCGTCACCGCACCTCCAAAAACAAGAAGGAAAAAGACTCTTTTGTTATTGTATGTCTGTATGTCGTTGTTTCAGTAGTGAAAAGATCGTCATATTGCTAACATCGCCTGAAAATGCTCTCCACTAAAATCGTCATCACAACTGAACCAGTTGACTTAGAGAGCTCTACTCAACGCCAGTCTACAGAATGGAAACCGCACTACATTTATATATGCGTGGGAAATTTCTAGCAGTTAAAATTAACCAAAATACAGTAGCCTAGGCCTAGACGTTTTTCGGCCAGATCGCGGATACGCCGCACTGTCATTAGGAGAGCTAGCCCGGGCCAGGAGGGTTAAACCCTCCAACCCCGGCTATTGTATTCTATAATTTCCCCGAAACCCGGGGGTTTTGGCCGAAAAACGTCTACGCCTAGGCTACCGTATCTTTCTTATTTTGACTGCTTCCGCATTCCCGCGCATCCCCAATCGTAGATGTGTTTCGTACCTGTAGAATGGCATTGAGTAGAGCTCTCTAAGTCAACTGGTTCAGTTGTGATGACGATTTCCGTGGAGAGAACTTTGTGGCAATATCAGCCACTTTTCACTACTTAATTTACAGTAGATCCTCTGGAAAAAGGCAAACTAGGCCTGTGTATCCAGCTCAGTACCAGTACTTGCACTGCTGCGGTCGTTCACGGTGTTGGCGGCGGCGGTAGCAGACGCAACATTTTTACTAATCTGTATTTTTGTTTTATAATCAAACTTCAAATCTTGTCTTCCCCATGCTGTATCAAGATTACTTTCAAACTCCCTTATTGATTCGGAATCAACTACATACTGGGGCAGTGCGTTCCACTCATTTACCACTCTATCACAAAATGAGTTCTTTGCCTTCTCAAGCCTATTTCTTTCTTTGTAAATTTTCTTAGAGAGTCCTCTCATTCTTGTTCCCTCCCGCATCAAGAAGATACCTTCACACACATCCTCATCATACTTTCCTGACACTATCTTAAAAGTCTCTATCATATCCCCTCTCTTTCTCCTATATGCCAGTGTCGGAAGCCCCAGTGTCCTCAACCTCTGCTCATAGCCTGCGTTCTTCAACGTTGGTACCAGCTTGCTAGCTCTCCTCTGCACTTTCTCCACTGCTTCTATATCCTTTACCATATATGGAGCCCACACCTGGTTCGCATATTCCAGGTGCGGCCTAACCAGCGCTGTAGGCCTATAGAGATTCCTGAAGATTTCATCGTCAAGTGACACAAATGTCCTCCTTATCAGCCCTACAATTCTATTGGCTTTGTTTATTTTTTCCGCTAAATGTTCTGAGAAATTTAACTTATTGTCTATCACTACTCCTATATCCTTTTCTGCATTCACTTCCTCCATCGCTTCATACATACTGTATCCTACCTTGTCTATCTTGCTTGTCCCAATCCGCATGTACAGTACTTGCATTTTTTTTGATGAAAAGGCATTAACCAATGCTCAGACCATCCCTTCATGCCCTCCACATCTCCTTGAAGCAAACCCACATCTTCCTTCCTCCTCACTCTTCTATACAGCTTAGTGTCATCCACATACAGGTATACCTCACTTCCATTAGTTATAACTTCAGGTAAGTCGTTGATAAATATAACGAACAGCAGTGGTCCCAACACAGATCCCTGAGGTACCCCACTTGTAATTTCCCTCCACCCCGAGCCTATTCCATTCACCAGTACCCTCTGTCTCCGATCTTTCAGGAAGGCTTCTATCCATTTCACACATTTCTCCCCTATATTATAGCTTCTAACTTTCTCTATTAACCTTTTATGTGGGACCTTATCGAAGGCCTTCATAAAATCGCAATATACCACGTCTATTACATCACCATCTTCTAGAATTTGCATCCAATCATCTACCACCTTAATTAGCTGTAGTACCGTCGACCTCCCTGGCAAGAATCCGAACTGTCTCCCACTGAAAAGTTGGTTTGACTTCATATGCTCCATTATTCCTTCTCTAATTACCGTTTCCATTAGTTTACACACAACACTTGTCAAACTGACTGGTCTATAATTCCCTGGGTAATTTCTCTTTCCCTTCTTAAATATAGCTGTTATGTTCGCCTCTCTCCAGTCCATCGGGATTTGTCCTGTATTAAACGATCCCTCAAATAACATTTTCAACGGCTCTACTAACATCTCGCCTCCTTCCTTTATGATTCTTGGGTGTATCCCATCCGGTCCCGGGGACTTACTTCTGTTAATTTTTTCTATAGCCCTTCTTATTCTAGCATGGGAAAACTCTATTAGTTCTAGTGCCGGTGCCTGTTTGATGGGAATAGTAGGCACTGCATCAGCCGACTCCACTGTTAGTACCCCCCCAAAGTATTTCCCCAGCACCTCTGCTTTCTCCTTAATCAGTCTCCGTTCTACTCCCATCATCCAACCCCCCCCCCACCAGCTCTGGGATCCCTACTCTTCTTGTTAACTTTTCCTGAATGTACTGTACTTCCAGAATATTTTTGGATTATCCTTCACATTTCTAGCAATATCTCTCTCCCTCTCCTTCACCCCCCTCCTTGTCTCCCACCTTATTTTATTGTTTATTTGTCTGCGTCCCAGATCCACTTCTTTAGCTTCTATACTAGACCCCCTGTTTTTTTTTTTAACAATTTTAGTCTTTCCCACAATGGTTTTTTCTTCTAATCAATGTCCAAAGTTCTTTTCCTCAATTTTGTTTTATCCTTATATTCCCTTACTGGTACACTTTTGGATATAGCATTCTCCAGTTTGACTCTAATTTTCCTCCACATTCCTTCAGCGTCTTCACCGTTCAAGTATTCCCCCCAGTCAATGTCCAAACACCGTCTCAGCAGGTCATAATCTGCTCTATCATACATGTATATTTTTCTATTGCTTCTATTATCCCTCTCTGTTTTAATATTGCAACTAAAGCTTATAGAGGCATGGTCACTACGACCTATAGGGCTATCCACATTGACATGTTCCACTATATCCTCCTCATTGCTAAAAATCAAATCAAGTACACTCCCCTGCGTCCCATCTCTATATCTTGTCATCTCTGTAATATGTTGCGTTAAAAAAAAAATCTCACTTTCTCTATAAACTTTTTTTCCAGGCTACCCTGTCCCACTGGAATAGTACAATTTGCCCAGTTGATCCTTGGCAAATTGAAATCTCCAATCAAAATTTTATATTTGTTCTCTCTATTATCTATTTCCTCCATTGCTTTCAATAGGTTATCATCCTCTCCCCTACTATTATTTGGGCTTCTATATATAGAGGCAATTAGAATTGATCCTCTTGCACATTTTACTTCAATACACAAATACTCACAATACTGCTGTCTCATATCCACCTCATTAACCTTGAGCTCTTTTCTTACATAAATAAACAGTCCTCTTCCGACCTCTGCTCTAATAGCATTCCTCTCATATAACTCAAAACCCTCCAAACTATACTCCACAGTTCCCTTTCAATTCTAGCATTTTTTGGTCTTACTTCCTGTAAGGCTATGACATCAGGTTTTTCCTCTTCATCCTGCAACCTACATATCAGTTCTCTTTTCTTGTCCTGGGTAAACACATCCACATTACTAAACATAATCCTTAATCCATCTACCATTCCTTCAGCAATTACACCATCCCGCTCCTCCTGTCCGTACCCTACTCCCCCCTTAGCACTACTGGGTCTGCCACTTTGTCTCTTGTCTCTCCCTGTGACACCTCCACCCCGTTCTCCTCCTCTGTCACAACTCCAATCACATTCTCTTCCCTCCCTGATCTCCCCCTCCCTTCTACTCTTATAAACCACTTCTTCAATTTTCCGTCCCTCACTCTCCAGTAAAAATTTCTCTTATCCTCCTCACCCAACTTTCCATTATTTTCATCAGCCTTTTCTTGTAATTCCTTAATTTTTTTTCTTTGTTCTATGCTCAAATCCTTCTTTAGTCTTATATGTTTCAATTTTTCATTTGTATAACACACAGCCACACACGAACAAGGACGCCTCTCCTTCTTGTGGTCGGAGACCGGCTGTCAGTCCAACCGGCTGTTGTTTACATGCGTCGGACGGACGCCTCGCACACCAAGCTTACAGGCTTTCAAGCTGCCGGAGCCTCAGAGCCCTACCGGGTTCCGCGGGGGGTATTTGTTATGGGTTTTCAGAGCCCAGCGCTGGGTTAAAATCCCCCTGAGTGCCAGAAAATCATGGTGTTACTGTATCTAGCCCCATTCTGGACTCCGGGAGATAACCCTTAATCAGCACGAGTTTAGAGCCTTGGAGCCTCACCTTGACATTCTTCCTAATCCTCATTGCAGAATGAGGTCGCTCGGCATCCGTTTCGAAAAGACCGGGGAAACCCCCCGGCGTTTCCGAAGTGGAAGTCGAGGCAACCGGCTGTGCATCAGATTGATAAAACTGGGAGCTAGAGCTAAAGTGACCTATTACATCTCTCTCATTAAGCCTTGGGCTAGATAGCTTGCGTTTCTGGTCAGGTAAGAACTCCAAGCTGGACGCCCTCTTCCGCAGTCCCGCGGATGTTTCCGGCTGGGGTGACGGCACACACTCCGGTGACTCTAAGCGAATCCGCTTGGCGTGGGGAGGGGAGCTCTGTTCAGAGGTCATAGAAGATTGGGGTGACACCAAGTTTGTGTTTGGTATCATGAGGACCTGTGCCTGAGAGACTGAGGTGTCGTCGAATGAATAAAGATTAATTAATCTCAATAGTTCAGCATTATCACAAAACAATTCTACGTTTGCTACCCGTGAAGCGTACGCAGCAAATTTGTTCTTAATTTCTATGAAGCGTACGCAGCAAATTTGTTCTTAATTTCTATAAGAGTTAACAAACACGACATGGCTTGGCTTGCCAGCCATTCCTCAAACAGGTCAGAGCACACCGGACATTTCCGTGAGGTCCATAAAAAGGAGGATTTGTCTAAACAATTGACACATCGAATACAGAGCCTGTGCGCCGCTACTGGTACCAAGAGGCACGTAGGCGTCGAAAAAGTTGAAAACAGAGGCATGGTCACTCTCTCCCCAACCCGGCGGGAACGCTGTCTCCTTAGCTGCCCGGAACATGGAAGGGGTCTGGAAATAGAAAATTTCCAGGAATCAATGCTCATAAGGATACCCCAAGAGGTTTTAACATCCTATTCCCCCCGGCATCAGAAAAACATTAGGCAACAGCCTCCAACCTTTTCCTGACTCCTAAGAGGTAGTGAAAATTTCACCCCCCGCCCTTTTCAATCGTGGGGGGTTTCACATCAGCCTGCCTACCTGTGACATGGGTCAGAGGTTAATGAACCATGAACTCATCGGATATCTGCGTGCTGTAACTTACAATCGCTAGCAGCCGTTGGTCCGTTTACGCACTGAGCCGCCGGCGGACGGGGTAAACTGGTAAGTAAAAAAGGCGAGCCGATACTGTATCTATAACGGATACGTCTCCATCCGCCGGCCCTGCAAGACCGCCGGAAGGTGTAGTGGCACACTACCAAAAACATAGAATAAACACAGGGGAAAAGGGAAAAAAAAGAGACCGCACGCCGGCACGGCGGCAACCGACCTCAGACCGCAGAACTAAGGACCGGCGGGTCCCCAAAAGAGGAAAACGCTCAGGCCGGGGCACCAGACTGAGAGAGAACCAACCACAAAACCCCTGCACCAAGGACGTCTCCTTGAACTCCCGGAAAGTGCGCAATACTAACACCCAGGGAGCACAACAAAATATATAAAGATAAAGTACACTCCTAACGAGAACAACCTAATAAGGCTTATCACGAGGTAACACACCCTTTAACCCTTGTCTAGCGGGTGCTCTGTGGCCGTTTTGGGCCTTTCCAGGCCGTTCTGACTGCTATATCAACCATCAGCATGAAAGGAACTGTATTGCGCCGAAAACTAGGTGGAAATCGCTACACAATGACGCCACATACAGCTACGTAGCACTCGTGGAGCACTGACAGTGTTACCTCGAAGATGGAAGTTTAGCTGATTTTGCTACATTGCTCACTTTTAGCGAACTATTGGTTACACTGTCATCCTCCCGTGCGGTGGGGGAACTGGAGTTAGTGTGGGCCGGGAGGCCACAGATGTCGGACGTATGGATCATTACTATCCCACCCATTTTCACTCGATTTCCACCCTTTTTTCACCCGTTTTTTGCCAGTTTTTTCAACTCGACTTATGTTGCGCGCCTCTCTTTAAGGGTTAAGAAGGACGCACTTACCCTGAAGACAACCCCGGACAGCATGAAGCAGGTGAAGCAGGTGAAAGGGGCCTCCGAGCAGGCTCGAACGTCAGAAGATCCCACACCACGTGTGACAATCCTTAGACCGGCGCGTCTGCTAAAATGAAAAAAGAAAAAGGCCCCTAGGCCATAAACACAGGACTGAAGAACAGCTCGTGAAAAACAAAAGCCTCCTAATTAAGGAATAGCAAAAACTAAGACGCGCAGAACCAATGAAAAAACACATGTGGCGTCGGTCCTGAACACAACACGTTAGCGCCTGAATAGTACCCTAATTTAACACTTCCTGCGGGCAACAATGTGATAACCCGTGCTAGCTAATCTAAACCTTGTTCACTACAACTCAGATATATACAAATGAGTAAGGACTCACAAGAATTGAGGGAACGTCGAATGAAGCAGAGCGCGGTGCACACAACCTATCCCGTTGCCCGCGAGGAAAAGAAGGACGAATGGTGCGCTTGGCGAGGAGCGGCAAGAAGCCACAACGCAAGAAATCCACCGAAGTGGGAAGCGTATTATAACTTTGATTAAATTATTTTATCTTTTCCTTTTTTCTTCTCTTAATTTTTACAAAGTTTTTTCGTAGTGGGTACCCAATCTATGACGATACCATAAGAGAAGTAGCGTTGCACTTATGATGAATGTCTCCGTTCTTCCTCGCGGCGGTTGATTCAAACGACTGACGTGGGTGTTGAATGGAGACTATTATGCTAATAGCCTGTAATAGGCAACATCGTCAATGATGGAGGGGCCACTATTAAATACAATGATTGCAACTGTAGCAAATTTTTCATGTACTGAACCCTTTTTGCCACTTAACCTACTGAGCACCAGCTAATTAATAATAAATGTACACCCCAGGACCAGCAGGTTGTAAATTTTGTTTTTTTCCAGAAAACACCACGAATGGGTTAGAAATGAAGAAAAAACATACAAAAACGATCCCCTAGGTCATTAAGGGGTCCTACGGGGTGCCCAAAAGTCAGAATTACAAGAGGGGAAATGGGTAGGCAAAAACATGCAAAAACAGGTTTTTGCGTGCTCACGCGCAAGCGGCTGGACTTTGAGGGTTTTCAACCAACAGCATTGTTGTGTGGGATACTTACACAGTTCCCATACAAATCTGAGCCCTCTAAGTGCCATAGGACCGGATTAATTAACCGCGACGCACCCTATGCGGCGCTGGGGTTTAGCGTTACATACATTGCCGACGCACGTGATGCATCGCTGGTCCTCAATGGGTTAAAAAAAAAAAAGTAACTGTTTATTTTCTTACCACAGTAATTCAACTTTTACCTTCTTATTTTTGCAATACAGTAAACCCTCGCCATCTCGGAACTCTAGAGGTCGGAAACCCGTACTAGCCGGACAGGCTACGGCTTCTCGGACATGTACTTCCGTATTTCGGACATTTCCGTCATCGTTCCGACAGTGTCCGACGTTGTCGGATGACACCCTCACGTCACCGGACAATAAGGGTGAATATCCGACAAACAGAAGGGACGTCCGACGCCATCTACATCCGGTGCCCAAGCGTCGGAGCTAGGAGCGTCAGTCCGCACCAAGCTCTGTTGTGTTACACATAGATGCGTGCATCTATCAAGTTCGCCATGCCTCCCAAGGATAAGCCTAAGTGTAAGGTGACCTCTATATCACTCGAAACTAAGCTTCAGATGTTGAAGGATCTGGACAGTGAGGACAGTGAGGTGGAGAAGGACATTGAGGTGGAGAAGAACAGTGAGGTGGAGAAGGACAGTGAGCTGGAGAAGGACATTGAGGTGGAGAAGAACAGTGAGGTGGGGGTGAAAAGGGGATGCTGCCGTAATTAATGCAGTGTTGGGGAGGAGGGGAGGGGGACATCAAGACTACAGACAAGAGCAATGAAGGGATAAGTGTAATGTAGCCTACTGTACTGCGTTTTGTATTACAGATTATAGGGTTCGAATAGGGTTGTCTTCGTTTTCTAGGTTGACGCGGACGTCTCTCTTGAGGTCGCATTTTTTCCGTAGTCTCCGATTTCATTGTTGTCTCGGACGGACATTGGTTACGTCGGATTTTATCCTCTGTTAATAATAATAATAATAATAAGCATGTTACTTATTTCTCATAAGCGCCAATTTTTCCGAAGAATTCACTAGCGCTCGAAAAGAGAAAGAAAAAAGAACAAAAATCAATGCATCAAAAGAAGGCTCATATACAACACACATTTAACAATCACTAGCAGTGGTAAAATAGCCTAAACTCTATAGCCATCTGTCATGACACCTCTCTCAAGATCATAGCTTCTCTCAAAGAGAAAAGTCTTAAGTTGTCTCTTGAAGCATTCAACAGAACTCAGTTGTCTCATGGACAGCGGCAACCTGTTATACAACCTCGGAGCCATGTAGGAGAATGACCTCTCAAAGAAAGAAGACTGCTGGAAAGCCCTTGGATCATCAAGACGAAAAGGGTCATTGTCATGACGCACAACTACACCATGGTGTGCCGGTGGGCGCCTGAGCAGCTCCGCAAGGTACCTAGGCTCACCAAATTTGAGAACCTTAAAAGTCACCAAACACAACTTAAATTCTATTCTTGCTCTTACTGGCAGCCAGTGCAGTTCTATGTGAAGAGATGTAGTAGGAGTTCTAGGTGGAACACCAAAAATTAGTCTTGCGGCCCTGTTAAGAACAGACTGAACTTTCTTCAAAATATAATTTGGAAGACCCACCAACAGGGCATTGCAATAATCAACACGAGAGAAGACCAATGAGTGAACCAACGTCAGGAGGCAACGTCTGGTTATAAACGGCTTCACCAAATAGAGATTTCTGATGTGCAAGTAACAACTTTTAACTATCTGGTTTACATGCTCTTTGAAATCTAATCGGGAGTTCACATATACACCCAGATTTCGAACAGAGTTGGCCGGTCGCAGCTGAGATCCACCCACATTGATGGAGAGGGCACCTACCATATCATCAGCTCTTCTATTTCCTCGGATGATGAGAATATCAGTTTTACCATCATTTAGTTTAAGTTTTCTCGCTCTCATCCACTTCTTGATATCAGACATCAACAATTCCATCTTACTCCGTATATCAACTATATTTGTGATTCTCACATAAATCTGGGTGTCATCTGCATAAAAGTGAAAGGTGATATTATGTGCATGAAGCAGAAGAGACAAACTGCTAATATAAATTATAAATAGGATAGGACCCAGAACTGATCCCTGCGGAACACCATACTGCAGGGGTGTCGAGTCCGAGACCACTTGATTTACCATCACACTCTGGGATCTACCTGACAAGTACGACCCAAGAAGCAAGAGAGCGGAGTCACGCACACCACAATCATAAAGATCACTCAATAACAACTCGTGATCCACTGTGTCAAAAGCCGCAGAGAGATCAAGCAAGACCAATAGTGAGGCCACACCATTGCAAATGTTCTCAACTAGATCATTATGTACTCTAATCAATGCTGTTTCAGTTGAATGATGCTGTCGGTAAGCAGACTGAAAAATTGGGATAGTTTCATTCTGCTGAAGTAGTGGTTGTAATTGGTCAAGTATTGCACGCTCTAATATCTTTGATATGAAGGACAGGTTGGAGACAGGACGATAGTTCAACATGTTCTCAACATCAAGTCCAGGTTTCTTTAGAGTAGGTCGGAGTAGTGCATGCTTTTCAGAATGTGGGAAGCTACCTTCAGAGAAGCACTTATTAATTATTTTGGAAATAAACTCAACTGTGTGATCATAGACTCTTGGTAGCTTGGAAACATTTATGGGATCCAACAGGCAAAATGTTTTATTGAGGTTTCTTATGTAGGACGAGATCATGTCCACCTCTACTGAGTGAAAGGATGAGAGGACATTATTAGGAATGTGTCGGGGTTGGAGTACAACTGAAAGTTCTTCACCAACAGAAGCATCATCCAATTCCTGTCTTATGCGAGTTATCTTGCCAGCAAAAAATGCCACAAAGTTGGCAGCCAACTCGGCATCAGGTACAGAAGGTCTTAAGCTGACTCTTGTTTTTCCAAGTAAACTGTTTACAATTGAAGCCAACCTCCTCTGGTCGTTACCACACGAGTCAACTTTTCCCTGATAATACACTTTCTTTTCATCTTTGATTTTGTAGATCACAGCTCTTCTGGCTGACAGGTATTGCAACCATGTAGAGTCTGTTTTATTTTTCCGCCATTCACGTTCAGCTCTTCTACGCGCTCTTCTAAGAAATTTAACTCGAGTGCTATACCAGGGCGAATCATCTCGTACTATGATTTTCTTCTCTACTTCTGGACAGTGATGATCGAACACTAATTTAAGTGCATTTCCATGTACCTCCACCAGCTCATCTGAAGTAAGGTTGGAAGTATCAATACTTCCCAAGTACTGTTTTACTTCACTGCTAGCCAAATTTAGGTCTGCATTTTTATAATTTATAAATCTGATTACTTTTTCATGTGTGAGTGGCTTAGGGAAATCAAAGCTGAAAGTAATCAAAGCATGATCAGAGGTATTAGGGTCAGCATTCTCAACATCAACATCCAGAACACCACCACAACCCACAGGAGAGAAAACCAAGTCAAGGGTGTGTCCTAAGATATGAGTTGGGTGGGACACATGGTTTACAAAATTGTTCTGATCAGTCAACTCAAGGAACTCAGGAGAGAATGGCTTCAGATGAGGGCTGTCAACCCAGTAATTAAAATCTCCACACATCAAAAGTCTTCCAGTTTTAGCAGAAAATTCCTCGAGAAACTGCCCAAACTCTTCCATAAAACCCCTATCTGTGCCACGATGGCCAGGCCTATAGACAACTGCCATTCTTAGAATTTGTTGATGGAGTTTTATTTCCACTTCCAACAGTTCATAATAAAGAGGGGCTGGGTTATGGCTTATTTGCAAGATATTCACCAGAGATGTGGAGTAGACAACTGCCACTCCACCACCCGGATGATCTCCCCTAGGCCTAGGAACATTTATTATGGAATGGGTTTTAGGCAATGCCGCCTGGATAATATTCAGATCTGACTCGAACAACCAGGTCTCAGTGAGACATAATACATCAAGGTTACGTTCATCCAAGATCTCGCAAATATGATCCATTTTGTTACGCAAGGAACGAACATTCAACAGACCCAGTTTCAACCGGCTCCCATGTGCATTTTTCAGTTTTTTGAACCTACAAAATCGGTGTTCTCAATAACTTTATTTCTCTGAGCTGTCATTAAAGGACAATTTCTACTTGAGGCGAAATGATTTGGCGGCTCCGTAACTGATGTGGAGCTCATACAATTTATACATTTGGGGGAAGTCTTGTTGGTGCAGTCTTTTGAGTTATGAGTACCAGCACAGAAGTTGCATTTTGGATCCTCATTTTTCCGATAACACCTGTCACTGGTATGACCAAAGCCCTGGCAATGGTAACATTGTGTTACCCAGAAGCGATCGTATGCACGACATCTCACAAGTCCAACATACACAGAATTGCCATCATCCACAATGGAAGAGCGTATTTCAGGTGACATTTTTACTACCGCAATCTTAGTGTGTGCATCACTCTTTTGCTTAGTGAATAGCAAATTCATAGCTAAGCCATCGTCGACCAGGGACTTTATTCTTGGGTTCTTGTTGAGGATGCTGGGAATGATCTCATTATCCTCAGCGTCATTAGCAATGCCTACCAGAGTCATTTTTGGCATCATCTTCTTTGGTTCGGAGACACTGAAGGCACTGTCCACCCCCAAATACTGATTGATGGCCCTTCCTGCATCTTCTTTGGCTTTCTTGGATGGAAGTCGTACCACCAGTACACCTGACTCAGTTCTAGTTAACTTGTTAACCGGAACCGAAGCCAAAGCAGTCTCAATTGCCTTTGTATCTGGTGGGCTTACTGGCTCGGAGGATCGGTCTTTTGGCTTCACTACCAGGACCTGATGGTCCCAGACAGTTTTTTTCTTTCCACCATCTACCACCTCAGTGGTGCGTTTGGTCGGCTCCTTTTTGGTCTCCGCTGTTTCCCTCACTACCTTTTCCTTGCTCTTCAAAACCTGCACTACATTCTTCTCAAACTCTCTTTTCTCTTTTTCTCTCTCTTCCACCTGCTCCTTCATGATTTCTTCCAATGCATCCACCTTAGCATTCCCCACCCTCGTCCACTCATCTTTCTCCTCACTTATTACTCCCTTTACTTTCTCACTTAAATGGCCCTCATACTCCTTTAGCTGCTCCTTGAGTGCCATGTTCTCTGCCTCCAGCTCATCTACTTTCCTTATCACTGCATCTAGGTTAGCAATTAATGGCCCATCTGCAGTTGCTACTGAACTGGCTCCACATATTTCTGTCAGTGACTCCACCTTCACACCTATATCTCTCCTCCAATTCTCCATAACTCCCTTCCATCTTAACAGACCCATCATCTGTTTCTTCACTACAGTCAATTGATCCTCCACTTCACCACCCTCTGCCAGAAATCCCTCAAACTCATAGCTCTCTTCATCTCCCAATAAACTCTGCCTCCGTTTGCCTTGGCCGGCCATTGTTTATATTTATGTAGCCTACAATTAAAAATATACAAAACACTTAATAAAATTTAGAGTAAAATTAAACTACTACCTGGGATAAACCCAGGTAGCGCCGCCCCCGTTTGTGTCACCCTATCTTGAAAAAAGAATAAATGGAAAAAATAAATAGAAATGGGTGTTTGCGAGGTCACCACGAGCAGGTGGGGTACGACTTGATTACCTTCCAAAGAAGGTAACCCAACCGAGGTGTCGCAAGTGTGGGAGGTGTGGTGGAGTGGTCTTGCCACTGGCCTGGTAATCCAAAGGTCCCGGGTTCAAATCCCGATGTATCAATGGGAAGATATTATTGGGATGGAATTTGTGCTGTACCTAGTATCAGTGCATTACCACAAGCCCACCGAAACGTCAATAAAATACCCTCATTGTTCCCTGATTAAATAGCACTGTATGAATATTCCCATATTCAAAATATGCTATAGGGGTGCAATGCCTGGTGAGTTATCTTCTCAACAGGTGGCGTTGTGTGTGTGTAAGTGTGAGAGTCCGAGTGTAGGGGGTGAGACAGTGAAGCACGGGAACGAGATGGCTTCAGAGATGGGGTCGTTTCGGGCCATGAGTGAGCACCGTGCCTCATGTGAAGGCAAGATGGCAGGTGCTCGTTGTACTCTACGTGCTTCACATGTCTCACTCCCTAGACTGGAACAAGACCTCACGGGCTTCACTGTTCATTGTAAAGCGGTGAATGTTAAGGCTTTCAGCCTATGCCCGAGAGGAAGTAAGTTGGAATATAGAAAAAAAAAAAAAAAAAAAAAAAAAAAAAGTACTAGGCAAAGATGAAATGTGAAAACTTTAACCGTGTTTTGGGCCTTCAGCAGTAGCAGATACGTCACTCGGAAAACTAAACCTCGATTGGTTACGATACCGCCACTGCGCGGACACAAGCCGGACTCCGGACATCTCGGATTTTCGGTCATCTCGGACTGGGTCTCCCCCCCCCAATTAGTCCGAGATAGCAAGGGTATACTGTATTTTGAGGCATAACTTAGCCTAATCAACTTTTAACCCCTTCAGTACCATGACGTAATTTTACCTTTATTCTGGGTAAAGTTAGACGATATTATACAGTTTCAGAAGGACCTTTGTTATCCAGACAATTTATTGAGATCGTATTTACCCATTTCATTCATAGAGGTAGATTATAACCTAAAGAAAATTGTCAAATGTTAACCAGAATACTCTGTTGAATATTACGTAATGGTGGTGAAGGTGTTAACAGCCTTCTCACAAGCCTCACCAGCCTTCTCTCCACTCTCCACTTCCTTGGAAGTCATCACAACATCACTATCCATCTTGGTGGGGCAGGTGAGTAGAAATAATAGCACAAACATGGGGATAATATCCAGATGGCGCACGACGCTTGGGGCGGACCACCTGACTATACTCCATTCAATCGACCCGTGCATCTGGCTCCTAACTGGTGTTTTCATCGAGGCTCACGATTGGCTATCGTATCAGTACCCTAGCTCACTGGCCAAAATGAGTGACAGAGCTGATAATTTCTTCTTATTATCTTTATTATTCCTTATTTATTCATTAAACTATATACGTTTAAAGTAATTTTAATGATTAATTAATATCTTCCCTTGCTTGTGTTTACTTTATTATATCTACAATTGTATGTGTTCCATGTGGTATTTTATAGCTCTTAAGATTCTGATATCACCTATCACATTATCATTACTAAAATTGATCTAGTTTAATTAATATATATGGAATAATAAAGAACAGTAGGCTATATTTCATCCATACGATTATGTGATAATCTACAGTGATATACGAACCTTAACCCTTGTCTAACGGGGGGTCTGTGGCCGTTTTGGGCCTTTTCAGGCCATTCTGACTGCTATATCAACCATCAGCATGAAAGGAACTGTATTGTGCCGAAAACTAGGCGGAAATCGCTACACAATGACACCACATACAGCTACGTAGCACTCGTGGAGCCCTGACAGTGTTACCTCAAAGATGGAAGTTTAGCTGATTTTGCTACATTGTTCACTTTTCGCTAACTATTGGTCACACTGTCATCCACCCGTGCGGTGGGGGAACTGGAGTTAGTGTGGGCCGGGAGGCCACAGATGTCGGACGTATGGTTCATTACTGTTCCACCCATTTTCACTCTATCTTCACCCATTTTCTCAACTCGACTTAAGTCGAGCGCCGCTAGTAAAGGATTAAGAGCTGTAAAATACCACATGGAACACATACAATTGTAGATATAATAAAGTAAACACAAGCAAGGGAAGATATTCCATTCCTGCCTATTTTAAATGTGTGATACCGGTAAGTAAATCATGGCCTGTGATTGTCTAATCTGCGTTAGCCCGTCAGTCAGTCTCCTCTCTCGCTTACTCTCCCGTTTATCATTTTATTGTTTCGCTTGTCTTTACTTATGATAAATAAGTTATTACTGGGTTTCATGTGATATTTAATAGCTCTTTAAATTCGGATAAGACTATAATTTATTAATCAATCATAAAAATTACTTAAACGAATATAGTTTAATGAGTAAATAAGGAATAATAAAGATAATAAGAAGAAATTATCTGCTCTGCCGTTCATTTTTGCCAGTGAGCTATAGGTACTGATATGATAGCCAATCAAGAGCCTCGATGCAAACACTAGTTAGGAGCCAGATGCACGGGTCGATTGAATGGAGTATAGACGTAAACAATACTTTTGGCGCGAATAGACTCTTACCCACAATGCTGTTCGGTCCGAACTCTGTGGGGTTTTTTCTTCTGCCATCCGGCCTTGTCCGAATGGCTGGGACATAATTATGTCCGAATAAATCCTAATAAACTCCCCTGCCATTCGGACTTGTCCGAATGGCTGAGACATATGTCCGAACCCGAATGCCTGTCCAAAAGTCTTGGGATTCTGGATGGGCGGGGGCCGGATGGGCAGGGTTTTATTGTAGTTTCTTTTGTCTTTATATTGTGTCGTCCCTGTTTTGGTTTGTTTATGTTGCAAGTTTTACATTATAATTCCACCAGGTAAAAAAGAAAAAAGAAAAGAAAAGTGAATGTAGACCGAAGATGGATTAATATACAGTTTCTTACAGTAGATCCTCTGGAAAAAGGCAAACTAGGCCTGTGTATCCAGCTCAGTGCCAGTACTTGCACTGCTGCGCGGTCGTTCACGGTGTTGGTGGCGGCGGTAGCAGATGCAACATT
Organism: Paralithodes platypus; assembly: GCA_032716605.1. NCBI lineage: Eukaryota > Metazoa > Arthropoda > Malacostraca > Decapoda > Lithodidae > Paralithodes > Paralithodes platypus. Next base: position 21,642,264 of record CM064486.1, read on the forward strand.
TTTACTATTCTGTATTTTTGCTTTGTAATCAAACTTCAAATCTTGTCTTCCCCATGCTTTATCAAGATTACTTTCAAATTTCCTTACTGATTCGGAATCGACTACATACTGGGGCAGTGCGTTCCACTCATTTACCACTCTATCACAAAATGAGTTCTTTGCCTTTTCAAGCCTATTTCTTTCCTTGTAAATTTTCTTAGAGTGTCCTCTCGTTCTTGTTTCCTCCCGCATCAAGAAGATACCTTCACACACATCGTCATCATACTTTCCTGACACTACCTTCACACACATCCTCATCATACTTTCCTGACACTATCTTAAAAGTCTCTATCATATCCCCTCTCTTTCTCCTATATACCAGTGTCGGAAGTCCCAGTGTCCTCAACCTCTGCTCATAGTCCGCGTTCTTCAACGTTGGTACCAGCTTGCTAGCTCTCCTCTGCACTTTCTCAACTGTTTCTATATCCTTTACCATATATGGAGCCCACACCTGGTTCGCATATTCCAGGTGTGGCCTAACCAGCGCTGTATAGAGATTCCTGAAGATTTCTTCATCCATTGACACAAATGTCCTTATCAGCCTACAATTCTATTGGCTTTATTTATCTTTTCCGCTAAATGTTCTGAAAAATTTAACTTATTGTCTATCACTACTCCTATATCCTTTTCTTCATTCACTTCCTCCATCGCTTCATACATACTGTATCCCACCTTGTAACTTGTCTGTCTTACTTGTCCCAATCCGCATGTACTTGCATTTTTTTTGGATGAAAAGGCATTAACCAATGTTCAGACCATCCCTTCATTCCCTCCATATCTCCTTGAAGCAAATCCACATCTTCCTTACTCCTCACTCTTCTATACAGCTTGGTGTCATCCACATAAAGGTATATCTCACTTCCATTAGTTATAACTTCAGGCAAGTCGTTGATAAACATAACGAACAGTAGCGGTCCCAACACAGATCCCTGAGGTACCCCACTTGTAACTTCCCTCCACCCCGAGCCTATTCCACTCACCAGTACCCTCTGTCTCCGATCTTTCAGGAAGGCATCTATCCATTTCACACATTTCTCTCCTATACTATAGCTTCTAATTTTCTCTATTAGCCTTTTATGTGGGACCTTATCGAAGGCCTTCATAAAATCGCAATATACCACGTCTATAACATCCCCATCCTCCAGAATTTGCATCCAATCATCTACCACCTTAATTAGCTGTAATACCGTCGACCTCCCTGGCAAGAATCCGAACTGTCTCTCACTGAAAAGTTGGTTTGATTTCATATGTTCCATTATTCCTTCTCTAATTACAGTTTCCATTAGTTTACACACAACACTTGTCAAACTGACTGGTCTATAGTTTCCTGGGTCATTTCTCATTCCCTTCTTAAAAATAGCTGTTATGTTTGCCTCTCTCCAGTCCATCGGCATTTGTCCTGTATTAAGATACCTCAAATAAAAATGTTAATGGTTCTACTAACATCTCACCTCCTTCCTTTATGATTCTTGGATGTATCCCATCCGGTCCCGGGGACTTACATCTGTTCATTTTCCCATAGCACTCCTAATTCTAGCATGGGAAAACTCTATTAGTTCTAGTGCTGGTGCCTCCTTGATGGGAATAGTAGGCACTGCATCATCCGACTCCCCTGTAAGTACCTCCCCAAAGTATTTCCCCAGCACCTCTGCTTTCTCCTTATCAGTTTGTGCTCTATTATTATTATTATTATTATATGAGATGCCGAAATCTCCAACCAGGGTGCAGAAACACCATCAAGATCAATCCACACAAAACACCCGGAGGCACTGGAGAGAGACTACGGCAACTTAGGAAAAAATAAAAACATATACTGTATACTGTACATATACACATATTAAACACAGATAACATATTATGCAGTGGAGGATATCAAGCATAAATATAATACAATAAAATAGAATAAAATAAGTTTAAAAATTAGAATTAATGCTGCAAAAAAGCATTGACTCTAGACTTAAAAATGGAGATATTAGCTGAATTGACTAGCTCATTTGGCAACTTATTCCACAAGTCAACCATGGCCGGCACAAAACACCGTGAAAACTGTGTAATAGAAAAATTAACACGGCTCATGGCAAGATAATTAAGATTGCTTGTGAATCTAGTTGCACGAGCCCGGACATAGGGCCCACGCAGAACCCCATGTAAGGGATGCTGAGGGTTGTTAAAAACTTTAAATAAAAGACTAAGGGCACCAACTTTACGTCGATGACACAGATCAAGAGAGAAATGAGGTAGAATAAAACTGATGGAATTTAGCGACCTGTCAAGCAACTTGAGATGGCAGTCAGCTGCTGACAACCAGACAGGTGAGCAGTACTCGAAATGTGGCAAAATAAAAGCATAAAAAGACTTGATAACTGTGGCGTCACAAGCAAATGTTTTATAAACCTTGCGAAGCAGACCAATTTTTTGGGAAATGGAAGAGGAGAAAGAACGAATATGCTTTTCAAAAGTAAGTTTGGGATCGAGAGAAACTCCTAACAAACGCAGAGTATCCACATTCTCAATTTGCTCGCCAGAAACTTGTAGATAAGGATGGGGAGGATCCAAGGTACGAGATCTGCTGATGATAATGGAGTGTGTTTTACTAGCATTAAGTTTCATGCCCCAAAGTTCACACCATGATGTAATTTTGGGTAAATCCATATTCAGAGCAGTAGCAATTACGTGTCGATCTATTGGTGATGCAATTGACGCATATAAAGTTGTATCATCAGCATAGGAGATTAGTTTATTTTCAAGCTCGGAACACAGGTCCGCAGTAAAAATAATAAAAAGCAAAGGCCCAAGGACACTGCCTTGTGGAACACCAGAAACAACAGTAACAGAAGGGGAATGACACCCATCAATGACCACAGACTGAGATCTTTTCGTCAAAAAATCTTCAAAGATCCTTAAAAAATTGCCACCAATACCAATGAGCTGTAACTTAAACAGAAGTGCTTTATGGTTGACTAAATCAAAAGCAGAACTAAAGTCAATAGCCACGACGCGAGACTCGTGTCCCTGGTCCAATGAAGATTGCAAGTCATGGGTGAGTGTCAGAAGTGCATCATATGTACCCAGTCCCTTACGAAAACCAAACTGTGAGTTTGGTATCAAATTATGACTATTACAATAAGAGGAAAGGCGTCTGGACAAAAGCCTCTCATAGAGCTTGGCTAGGATAGGTGTAATGGAGATAGGGCGATAGTCATTAGATGATGAGGCAGCATTTCCCTTTGGAATAGGAGTGATAATAGCCTTACGCCAGCAAAGAGGAAAACTACCTGATTTCAAAAGCAACCTAAACACCACAGCCAATTTAGGTGCCAAGACCACTGCAACCTTTTTAAAAAAGAGAGGGAAAAACCCATCCGGGTCTGTGCCACCATAGGTATCAAGATCCAGCAAGTACCTTTTCAGTTCAGCTGATTTGAATGCCATTGAATTGAGGTTGGGTCTAGGGAAACATGTCAATGGCAAAGACAATTCCTGATTACTCTGCTTATTAATATAAATATTAGATAGAATATTGGCCTTCGATAATGGATCAAAAGAGATGGAGCCATCAGAATCACAAAGAGGAGGCATGGAGGAATCTATTCCAAATAAAGAAGATTTCAAAGCGGACCACCATTTATGAGGCTGTGTAGCTCCTGCCAGAACATCCTGAAGATGGGAGTTATAATCCCTCTCAGCACCAACATAAACTCTCTGCGCAGCTGCCCTTTTAAAAACATAATTTTCCCAATGCAAGGGGGTTTGATTACGCCTCCATAGATGATATGCAGCCTGTTTGTCATCAAATGCACGCTTGCAGTCATCATTAAACCATGCTTTATCCCTGATACGAGACTTAATTGTCTTTGATGGAACTCTTTTGCGAAGGATACCAAGAAGGGAATTGTTGAGAGCTGAAACCGGGTCATGAGATCTTAGTATGTGATTCCACTCAATATTACAAACATCATTACAAACGTTGTCCCAGTTAACCCGGGATTTAAGGTAGACTTTACGTGAGAGAGTAATATCAGGAACAGAAAAATCAAGATTAATTTTACACATGATGGCATTGTGGTCGGAAGTGCCAACAGGTACAAGAACGGAGGTTTCTACAACGCCAGGAATATCTGTTAGTACTAGATCAATACAATTTCCAGACATATGAGTAGGTCCTTGGATTAGCTGTTCACAACCAGATAAGTTTGCAAAATCCAATGCAGAATGACCATTTCTATTAGTTGGAGAGACCGAGTTCAACCACTCTTGATGATGCGCATTGACATCACCAACAAAAATAAAAGATGATTTGACATCTACAGACTGTATTGAAGCCATGGCTGTTAAAAGGCAGTCAGATATGTCATTGTTAACATCAGGATTTCTGTACAGGCTAAAAATTTAATGATTATGATACTTGCTGGAAACTTTAACTAACTGCATCTCATGGCATTTACAAATATGCTTAGTTAAGTGCTGAGCATTATACCCAGATCTAATATACAAGCTCATTCCACGAGCACGAGGAATAGAATCACGCCGAATAAGAACTGGTTTACCGAAGTTAGGTATAAGAAGTTCAGAATAATCTCTATAACCAGAGACAAGGGTTTCAGAACAAAAGACAATATCATAATCAACAGATGCCAATGTAAGATCCTTGATGTTCTTATAGAGACCACGAATATTGGAATAAAATACACGACAACTTGTAGCAAGTTGTCTGTGAGGACCGGGATTAACTTCTATATCACCGGACAAAAGTAGAAACAAAAACAGAAAAAGTTGAAAGCAGTCCATATACAAATACATAAAGATGTATATAAACAGGTCGACCCAAACGGAGCCATCACATCTGGGTAAGGTATAAAACAAGCCCCAAAGACACCATATCCAGGGGGGAGCAGTAGCGGTGGATTTTATTTGATTAGAAAAGACTAGAAACAGAAAAAGAATGCCAAATCTCCTGAATATCCACCAGACTCAAAAGTCTTCCTCATTGGTCTGCTAACCACCGTGGGGAAAAAAACAGGAGATTGCAGGAAAAGGAGGAAAGTTGCTGTATAGCACCAAACAGCAGGGATGGATGTAAACGGACAATGGAAGACCTTGGTGCAGGCTATGGCAACATCCTAAACATCCATCATGGTAAAATACCATAAGTTTGCTAGATGGCCGTTGACTAATATATACAGTAGTTCATCCGCCCTTTGACAGGTATTGCTTTTAGTCCTGCAGGGTGTCTAGCCACCCACCCTCCAAGTGAGGACCCGGAGGGGGAGCCGGTTTAGTCGCCGACAATCCGACCATGAAACAGGTAGTATCAGATTACATGTTACTGATAGCAGGAATACCTGACCTTGTCCAAGTCTCCTATCAGTTGTGAGATACCTACTCTTCTTGTTAACTTTTCCTGAATATACTTCCAGAATATTTTTGGATTATCCTTCACATTTCTTGCTATCTCTCTTTCCCTCTCCTTGTCTCCCACCTTATTTTATTGTTTATTTGTCTGCATTCCAAATCCACTTCTTTAGTTTCTATACTAGACCCATTATTCTTTTATAACAATTTTAGTCTTTCCCACAAATATTTCTTCCTTCTTATCAATGTCCAAAGCTTTCTTTTCATTGGCAATTCTGGGTTCGTTCTTTTCCTTAATTTTGTTTTAGTCTTATATTCTCTTACTGGTACACATTTGGATATAGCATTCTCCAGTTTGACTCTAATCTTCCTCCACATTCCTTCAGTGTCTTCCCCGTTCAAGTACTCCCCCCAGTCAATGTCCAAACACCTTCTCAGCAGCTCATAATCTGCTCTATCATACATGTATATTTTTGTTTTGCTTCTATTATCCCTCTCTGTTTTAATATTGCAACTAAAACTTATACAGGCATGGTCACTACGACCTATAGGGCTATCAACATTGACATCTTCCACTATATCCTCCTCATTACTAAATATCAAATCTAGTAGGCCTACAATCATTGAAAAAGTTTACCTGATACGTTGTCGGATTAATGTTAGCGATAATTTTTTAGAGAAAAGCGCTTTTATGATACCGGGATGAGTTACGGTACCAAACCCATGGTGAGGATAAAAGTTAAGAATAAAGGTGCCAGTGTGATACCATGTTAAGGGGGTATGGTTGCTTTTTCTGGACTCCCTTGTCCCTCTTGTTCAACCCCATTACTTTTGAGATTTTAAGACGTTATTTCCATCAGCTTTAGGACCTTTCACCCCATTTCTTTGTCAATATTAGAAACTTTTGTGCCATTGATGTGTCGATTATTTCTTGGCAAGCGACGAGCCTGAAATCATGTCAGAAATAGAGAAATTTAAGTGCGTAGTGTGCAAAGGCGAGCTTGTGTTAAGTGATGATCCTGTGGCTGTGAATTTTGGAAATGAGTCTTTGGAGCTGGTGAACAAGTTTTGTTACCTAGGAGACAACATCTCTGCTGGTGGTGGGGCCGAGGCTGCCACTGTTGCTAGAATTAGGTGTGGCTGGGGGAAGTTCAGAGAACTGATGCCAATCCTGAGTTCCTGACCATGAAAAGAATGCCTCTCCTCCTGAAGGGAAAGGTGTATGCCTCATGTGTTAGAAGTGCAATGACGTATGCCTCAGAAACATGGGCCGTTAAAGTAGAGGATGTCAACAGAATGGAGCGTAATGAGATGAGAATGGTGAGATGGATGTGTGGGGCCAGGCTACAGGATAGAATAACAAATCTTGAGCTGAGGAGACGTTTAGGTATAAAGAGTATTAGCGAGGTGATGCGTACAAGTAGACTGGGATGGTATGGACATGTGGAGAGAATGGATGAACAAAATTGGGTGAAAAAATGCAGGTCTGTGATTGTGGAGGGAGCTGCACCAAGGGTTGGACCGAGGCAGACCTGGGATCGGACTATACGCGCCGATCTCAAATCCAAGAACTTGACAAGTGAAGCAGCCTTTAACAGGGTTGCCTGGAATGCCGCCATTAGGACAAGAGACTGAAACTGCACTTATGTGTGGAACACTCGGTCTTAAAATTTTATGTATGTAAATGGCATTTGGCCGGGACATTTTTCTACCAAAAAATTTACAAATATATCTTTTAAAGGGGGGTCTAAGTTTTTTTTTTTTTACTTATGCTTGATGGAGGTCTGGCGATGAAATTTAAAAAAATACATAGATATACTGTATAAGTAAATAGAAAAGAAAAAAACAAACATCCTCCCTTAACCCGAGAAGTACGATAAGCCTCACGGAAGTACAGTATGTGTATAGCGAATGCGATAGGCCTCACGGAAGCAAGACCATGAAAAAAAAAAACTTCAAAAATGCCCCAGGGGCTCTCAAAACAAAGGAATATGAGTTAATTGCTATATAGGTGGCGTTCTGAGAGTGAGGGTCCGAGTCTGGGGAGTGAGACTGTGAAGCGCGGAGGCGGAGCAGCTTCAGAGATGGGATTGCTTCGGGCCGGGGTGCTTCGCATGTCTCACTCCCTAGACTGGAACAAGACCTCACGGGCCTCACCGTGTTCAGCGGTTGAGTGTGCAGGCTCTCGGCCTATGCCCGAGAGGGAGTACAGTCAGCCCTCCATTTAACGGACTTTTAGGGGGAAGCGAAGTCCGTTAAGTGCAAAAGTCCGTTAAGTGCAAATGACCTCTGAAAAGTGGTTAGGCCCTAGCCTATTCATTAATAAAATGAAAAAAATTAGGTTTTTCTTACCTTATTTACATACTATGGTACACAATGCTAATATAATTGCCCAATAATGTATATAATGCTTATTGTTTGGCATTATGAGTATTGTACATATCAGTAATGGGCGAAATTGTAAATAAACCCTATCCTGGAGACGCCATTTGCAATGTTTACATTTTGGCGTCCCTGTTCAGTCAAACAATACGGTGCAGGGTCTGTTTTGGTACGCAATACTGTAGCCTACTATTTTGGATACTACCAAAGTATTCATAGTTCGTAATATTTTATGGGATAAATATAAAGCAATATCAAAGTGTGTTTTATTTATTACAATAATACCCAATAATACCATAATATATTATGTGGATGCAAATTTGTAGCCTACGAAATAAAAAAAACGAAAAGGTGACGATATTGTTACTGTACCGAAAGTTCAGTGTACCGGATCGTTGTACCGTAGCGTCAGGCCAAAACGTAAACATTGCAAATGGCGTCTCCAGGATAGTTACAATTTCGCCCATTACTGATATGTACAATACTCATAATGCCAAACAATAAGCATTATATACATTATTGGGCAATTATATTAGCATTGTGTACCATAGTGTTTAGTTTATGTTACATCTGAGTGTGTGTAGACTCGATATGTCTAAACATTTTGGTTGATTTTAGAGGCCTAATTTACCAGCTGGAGTCCGTTAAATCCGAAATCCGTTAAATCGACGTCTGTTAAATGGAGCGTCGACTGTAGTTGGAATATAGAAAAAAAAAAAAAAAAAAATAGGCGAGATAATTCCCCTATAGTACTTCCTACCACTCATCCATATGTTTTGCAACCCTCCCCCCCCCCCCCCTCCTCAATTATCGCCTATATTTCCTCTTATTTTCATAATTTATCAGCTATTTTTCTCGCTAATTTCTCTCCCGCGGTTTCGTAACATAAGCGAGTCACATAAGAGACCATATCCAACACCGAGACTTCGCCCGGTACCGTCAGTGTTGAGGTAGAGCTTGGAGAGTGTATGTCTCGCGGCCTCCAGCCTGAGCATAGGACCGGGCGACGAATATTTACGTTTTCCACCACCTAAATGCTATCCCCACTTATTTTATCACTCTTCAAGGTTCATATATTCATCATATAAGTAAAATAAACGCATAGGCTATGAATAAGAAATAATGTTATACTGTATATGGCAAATATAACTAATTCTGTCAGAATTGAATGTAATTAATTCACATATAACTACATTCGTCACAGGCCATTGGCGTGCTTGCCGGGTTAAACCTATTTGGTCCAAGGGGGATCTATTTGGACCTGATTCGCTCTACTGTATTCGTTACATGTTTCACCCTATTAGTTTGGCAATAATAAGATGCTTCACTCCATTCCGGTGTCAATTGTTTTTCTAGGCGAGCAATAGCAAGCCTGTAACTTAGAAGAAATGGCCTTCAGCCAGTGAATTTTTCTATCAAAAAATGTACAAATTTAACTTGAAGTGGGTCTTAGTGGGCATTTTTTAGTTTGAAGGAAGTCTGGGAAGGCATTTTTGTTAGCCTAGGAGACAAATTAAAACACATTGCTCAAAAATAGCAGAAGCAAGCAAAATCCTCAATAATAATTACACAAAATATCCTAATAACCCCCAAGATGCCGGATCAGATAGTGTTAAGAGAGCTACTAGGTATAGAGTGAGTGGGGTGAGGATACGTACTGGTGGACTGCAGTGCTTTTGCCTAACAATATGCTTCCTAAGACAAAATAGGAACTGTGAAGCATAATCGCAACTTGGCAATAACAATCCTTGGTCTCGGAGTCTTCTGGGCGACCTAGATGTGTGTGAATTTGTTATTATTTTCATTATTATTATTTGTTTTTTATATGTTGTGTTGTGTTTTCCCTGTTCTGGCTCTGTCTCGAGTTAGCCATGTGCCTGAGTATATACATGTACATACATACAAAAAGAAGCGACTCGCTGGTTTTGAATAGATTTCTTTGACAACCTGCCAGTTACCATGTGCCCGCTGTTGTACTTCTAGTTTAATTTTTGTTTAACTCCTTTAGAGAACAAATATGGATAGAATATGCCAAAAAAGGTTCAAAATGCCCCACTTTAGGGATACGAATGCTTTGTTGGATTCACATACTTTAAAAGGAAATGTCTCTCCTAACCTCTGACCATGCCTATTATATTAACCTTTAACTGTCTTGATGGTGTAATGGTTGAGTGTTCAAGATTTGTATGTGGTAACCCAGGTTCGAATCCCGGGTGTATCATATGCTTTCATTAATTTCATTGGGAGGTATTTGGTGTTGAGAGTGAGATTAACACCTAACGAGCGGCCTAGGCGGTAAATAATATGTAGCCACCAGTGGGGTGTTTTTACCCAAAATAGGGCTGTTTATGTGATCATTTTCATGCCTAAATAAGACCCAGAGCGTAAAACAAGTATCTATCCCTGAAAAGGCATAAACAGAGCTTTCCAATGACACCACAACGATCCTTGTATGACCGCTAGTTTTCTTGCAACAACCGCGCAACACGAATGCAAAAACCATGTAATTCGGTACTTTCCCCATACAATTCACTATGTAGCGAGTGTGAGAGGGTGGAGGAGGGTGGGATTCATGTCAGTTGGTCCACCGCGGTGGTCTGGAGCAGTCATACGCTCGCTACTCTCCTGCCACCACTTGTCTCTCTCTCTCAGCAACATTACGTGCTGAAATTGCCACACGACTTATGTTGTGAGCCGCCACATAGTCCAAATTTCTTTCACTCGACATATGATGTGCGCCGCCAGTTAAGGGTTAATATATTATCTAAAATGCAGTAGAAAAAAATTCATCTTGCAGACAAATTAAGGAAAAGATACTGTAAGTGCTAGGAAATTTAGATTTCATATCAATATTTGTGCTTTACCTATACGGTATATATTCAGTGAAAGAGGTATACTAGTAATGACACTTCCATTTATGAAGACACTGGTGGAACTACTCAACGCATTTCTTAACCCGGCAGCGGCGGGAAGACTCTTAAGAGGTCCTACTGGGGGCGGCTGTGGGAAGACTCTTAACCCGTTGAGACCCAGCGTCGCACGTGTTGCGTCGGCAGTCTTTGATCACCAACTCCCAGCGACCCATCACGTGCGTCCGACATATAAAAAACACTTACGTGGCTCGTAAGGTAGGAAATGGCGGGAGAATAGGAGGGGGAGGTACCGTAGTGTGTGTGGGAGCCGGGCCAGTAGGTGTGAGCGGGCCGAGACAGCCGCGCGGCTGGTGGTGGTGGGCTTAGTGGGGATAGTTTACACCCCTAGTTCACCGCCACTTTGAACCTTCATTACTCCAGTCGTATGGGAGCTAGAGGCTTGAGATTTATGTGAGATACTCCTTAGGATGTATGCCGTACAATGCCATACTCAGTTTTTACCCTAGTGCTCCCGGGCGGGTGGTCATGCCGGGGAGACGAACTATTGAACCCCCCCCCCCCAAATGACCGAAATGAGTTTTTTTTTATTTTTGTGTTCATTTCTCACCATTCTCTTCCATTTTGGCTCAACAAATTATTTTGAGGCTCCCCCCCCCCCCAAAAAAAAATGTCAAGAGGTGATTTTTTTTTTTTTTTTTTCATTTCTCATCCTTGTCTTCCATTTTAGCAAACAAAAAAAAATAAGTGAAAATGGCTTGGGACTGGGGTGAACAAAATATTATAACTAGCCGGGGCTCAACGGGTTAAGATCCTAGGCCTAAAAAAAAAAAAACATTTATAACACCCCAGTGGCACTCAAAAAAAAATAATTTGTGTTTAGGCGAGATAATTTCCCTCCATTACTTGCTACCACTCCTACACATGTGTCCCCCCTCCTCTTTCCCCTCTTCTCAATTATCAGGTATTTTCTCTATTATTCCCGATAATTATAAAGTATTTTCGTGGGAGAACAGGTGGGAGAGAGGGAGGGGGGTAGAGGAGTGTAACTCCGACCCTCCAAGCCAGTCTGAAAGCTCCCCTGGCCTCTCAGTCCCACGCGAGACAAGAGAGAGTGAGGGAGTAAGTCTCTCACTGCTCAAGGCCAGATTACGACCGCGGGGCTAAAATGTACTATTTTCACCAGCCAATTGCTGTTACCAATTGTTTTATTGCTTTCCCATGTTCATATGTTCATATTAAAAGTAAAATAGGCGCATATGGATAAGTATTAACTATATATATGGTAAATTAACGATTTTAGTGAGGAATGAATTAGCATACTTTCGCACCGTGGGCACATTTAACCTAAGAAGTGCACAGGGGGGGGGGGGGGGATATTACACCATAGAACTGTGCGCACCTATTTCACTGTTTCCTGTCACTAAAATCGTTATCTTACCATAAATATCATTAATACTTATCCATATGCGCCTATTTTATGTTTATTATGAAGATATTAACCTGTCACAACAATAAAACAAGTGGAAACAGTGTTTGGCTGATCAAAATCGCGAAATGAGAGCGAGAGTTACATAAATCAAGTGTGAGCCAGCTTGGCCAACATCCACCTCTCACGATGCCTGGAGCAACACTGACGTCTGATCTCTTTCTCTCTCAAGGGGGTATCACACTGGGCCAATTCTCGCCATTCTACCGCAAAAAATGGAGCTACCGCCAGTCTCCAGCACAAATCTCACCATTTGACGGAGCTAGGATGCTTCCCGCACTGGGTGGGAAGCTCCATCTTTTGACGGCGGTAGATTGTCAGCCTCTTTACAGCTCGCATTTAATCTCATTGATAGGCCTATCTCAAGTATATGACGTCGAAATATATATTTTGCTACATAATTGTGTGTTTTGATCGTGAGAAGGGCTGCGGATAGACATAAACTAAGTGAATTAATGATAAAATAGCTACACCACTTGCAGCTAAATAACCACTTCCTATACCTACGCCACGGCGATTGTTATGACACGAATACATTCGGTTGTGTAGCAGGAGGAACTGTTTTTCAGATGCCTATTTACTAAGAATCATTGAACAGTATATTTAACCTAGCCTAACCTAACCTAGTATATTAGTGGACTATTTATGAATGTAAAATGTAAAAATATAAAGTAACATTACCAAATTATTGAGATAAATACAAGTCTACCTGCATACACAGGATTAAAGTTCAAAATATTTCCTCATAATTATATGCTCCAAATATAGAAAATAATAACGCAAACTTGTAGATTGAGTCATATTGAAATATAATTGTCGATATAAATCCATATTACTCTAAATTATTGGTGAAACAGCACAATATAAACGATCGCTTAGTGCCGAGGTAACGACAGGGGCTCCGTCAGGCTATAGCCTATATTTTGCAAAAAACTTCCTCATAGCTACTTATATAAGCTTCAAACGCAAAACATAGCAACATGAACGTATAGATTGGGTCCTATTACAAAAAATTTGTCAATATCAATCCATATTATTCTACAGTTTAAGTGAAACACCACAATATAACGATCGAAATATATATTTTGCTACAATATTAAGTGTTTTGATTGTGAGAAGGGTTGCTGGTAGACATAAACAATTTTCAAGGTGAATTAATGCTAAAATAGCTACACCACTTGCAGCTAAAATAACCACTGTTCTATAGCCTACGCCACGGCGATTGGTATAAATCGAAAACATTCGAAAACCTCCGAGAAGTTCAAAATATAAATTTCCTCATATAAGCTTCAAATTAAAAAAAAAATACACTAACGTGTAGATTGAGTCATATTGCATTATAATTATAGATGTAAATCCATAAGAACATAAGAAAATGGGAGTCTGCAGAAAGCCGATTGGCCTAAGCAAGGCAGATCCCTGTCCCACACAACCCCAATTACAAAGCCCAATTATAGACTCAACACTCTAATACCCTGAGGATCATCTTACCAAAACGGTTAGAGATTAACGCAGGATTACGGGGGGTCTGCAGAGCGCTGATTGGCCCAACCCGGCTGATCCCCCTTCACACCCAACCCTTCTCGTCCATATGCTTATCCAATTTTATCTTAAAGCTCCCTACCGTTTTTAATCCCACTATAGCACTTGGTAGTCCATTCCACCCATCTACAACTCTGTTACCAAACCAATATTTGCCTATCTTTTCTGAAACGAAATTTATCTAATTTGAAACCATTGGTACGAGTTCTTTCGCTATCACTGAGCTTTAGGACATTTGTCATGTCCCCTTTGTTAATCCCACTAACCCACTTGAACACCTCTATCATATCCCCTCTAACTCTGCGTCTCTCTAACGAATGTAAACCTAATTTCTTCAACCTTTCTTCATACGGAAGATTTCTAATATTATGGATCATTTTTGTCATTCTACGCTGAACTCTCTCCAATGAATCTATGTCCATTCTGTAATAAGGACACCAAAATTGGACAGCATAATCCATATGGGGTTTCACTAATGACAAGTAAAGTTTTAAGATAACATCAGCAGTTCTGTTACTCACACTCCTAGAGATGAACACGAGAATCCTGTTTGCCATATTACAAACGCTTATACACTGTTTTCTAGGCTTCAAATCATTGCTAACAAACACACCTACTGTACATCTTTCTCGCAGTCTGAATTTTCTAATTCTAAATTAGCTAGTTTATATTTAACATTTGTTTGCATCTTCCCTATCTTTAATACCTTGCATTTGTCAATGTTAAACTTCATCTGCCAATTTACTGACCATTCATGTAAGGTATCTAGATCCCTTTGGAGGCACTCTATATCGCTATCTGAATCAATTGATCTCCCCATTTTAGTATCGTCTGCGAATTTACTTATCCTACTAGTTATACCTAAATCTAGGTCATTTATGTATATAAGAAACAACAGGGGACCTAATACCGATCCCTGGGGGACACCACTTTTGACTGCTCCCCACTCTGACTTGGTACCATTTATGCTGACTCTCTGTTTCCTACCAATTAGCCATGACCTAATCCATCCCAACAACGACCCTCCTATTCCATGTGCCTCAACCTTTCTCATCAATCTCTCATGAGGGACTCTGTCAAAAGCTTTACTGAAATCTAAATATATAATACATATGACTTGTCACTATCTACTGTTTCATATACCTCTGAGAAAAAGCTAAGCAAATTAGTAAGGCAAGAACGTCCCTGAGTGAATCCATGCTGAGAAGAATTTATTAAGTTAAATTTTACTAAGTGGCTTCTAATTTTCCTAGCAATAATAGACTCTAGCAACTTTCCTATGATTGATGTGAGACTAATGGGACGGTAATTGGATGCTATCGATTTATCACCTTTTTTGAAGATCGGAACTACATTTGCAAGCTTCCAAGCTTCTGGAACTAAACCTGTTTCTAATGACTTGTTAAATAAAAATGCTAATGGACTAATTAACTCATCTCTGCATTCTTTTAATACCTCGTCAGGAACAGGCGATTTTTGAGGTTTCAGTCTGTCAATTTCCTTAACCCGGGAACTGCGGGAAGACTCTTAAGAGTTCCCCCGGCGGACTGCGGGAAGACTCTTAAGAGTCAGAGAAAAAAAAAAAAAAAAATTGGCCCCTGGGCCATGCAAAATATCACTCCTCTACCTCCCCTCCTTCAGTTATCACCTATTTTCCCTGTTATTCCCTTATTCTGAGGTATATTTTCGTGCTAACATTAGCGAGTTGCAAGCAGGGCATTGACATCACTGTTAGCAAGCGAGTGCAAGAGAGAGAGAGAGAGTATCGATCGACTGTGTCTCAGTGGCCTTGGGGGTAATTGGCGGGAAAGCAGGTTGCCTCACCCATACATTATATAACTCGCGGCCTGTATCTCTGATTTTGACCATCCAAACGCTGTTTTCACTAGTTTTATTGTTGTTTCAGGTTAATACCTTTATAATCAACCCATAATAGGCGCGTATGGATAAGTATTAATGCTATACAGTATATGGTAAAATGAATATTTTAGTGATGGAAACAGGTCAAATACGTCAGCACAGGCAGAGGTGTCTAATTACCCCCATGCGCACTTGTTAGGTTAAGCACATCATTTCTACTTATACTAATTGTACTTAACATATTTTCTATACTATCACTATATACCATATTGACTTCTGGAATCTGTGCCAAATTTTCATTAGTGAAAAAGGAAAGAAACTGACTATTTAATGTACTGCACATTTCTAAATAATTTTCTGTTATTTCTCCTATTGAAGTTTTTAGGGGGCCTATTACATCTCTAACTTTAGATTTATATAGTTGGTAAAAAGCTTTAGGGTTATTTTTTGAGTCACTGGCTATCCGTATTTCATAATTTCTTTTTGCTTTCCTGATTTCCTTTTTGACCTGTCTTGCTAGTCTGATAGTATATGATTATGTAAATTATTTTCGCCTGTCTTTATTTTTCGATATATTCCTTTCTTTTTTCCTATAAGATCTATTAGCTTATTAGTAATCCATTTTGGTTGGTTCTGCGTCGATCTAAATCTTCTTTTAGGGATATATTTATTTTGAGCATTGTGGAGTGAAGCAATAAACTGGTTATATGTAGGTGGCAAGTTTAACTCTGGCATATCCTGACTTAATTGCTTAACAATAGGGTCCACCCTTAAGTCTCTTCTTAGCCCACCATAATCGGCTTTTCTGAAATCTGGGATAAGTGTCGTATTCTCTTTAGCATTCCCTGTCCATTGTATATTAAAATAAATAGATTTATGATCACTATTTCCTAGGTGGTCACCAATCTCTACATTATTTATCATATGTTCATTGTTACTGAAAACTAAATCAAGAATAGTAATACCTCTTGTCGGCGTATATTACTATACATTACAGTATAGGTGAAACGGACCAATATAGGCTAAGGTCGGACATTGTTATTGTTGTGTCGGAGACTCACGCAGCCAGACGCTTGGCGTGTGTGATAGAATTTGCCGGCGCTACTGACCGGAAACGGAGACTGGAGATCTGAGAATGGCGAGAATTTAGCCTAGTGTGATGCCCGCTTCACACGCTTGGCAACACATATGACCACACCCTGCTAGCAACTCGCTATTGTTAGCACGAAAATATACCTAAGAATAAGGGAATAACAGGGAAAATAGGTGATAATTGAAGGGGAGGGGAAGGACGGGATGTGGAGGAGTGATATTTGGCATGGCCAAGGGGCAAAAAAAAAAAAAAAAAAAAAAGCAATTGCTACTGGGGTGGTTTTTTTTTTTTTTTTCTTTAGGCCTAGGATCATAAGAGTCTACCCGCACTTGATGGGTTAAATACCATAGCTGCGCAGTTAACCCAGCAAGTGCTGAAACACTAATAAGAGTTTTACCGCTGTGCTGCGGAACTCCTTATATAATCCAAGGCCTAAAAAATAAAAATTTAAACCAGCCCAGTATCAATTTATATATACAGTAAAAGTCCGTTAATCCGACGACCGATGATTCGAATCTCCCAATAGTCCGAATTTTTCAATTTGAGGCCAAATCCGAATTCACCCGATGGTCCGAATTTCAAGAAGTCCCAAAGTCCCCTTTTTGAGGCATTAGTCCACTCAAATGACACATAATGGAGCACACACATATCATATGTTCATGAATTCACTTTAAAAGTTTACCATTGTCATTGTAGCCTATTACCTACTTCAAAACATTCAGATTAATGGTCAAAGGAAGCTACTGATATAAACGTAAACACCTTCTTCTTCTTCTTCCACATCGTCTGCTAGAGAGTTTGTTTTGCTCTTGAACGCATCCTTGGGACGCTCCGATGCGCTACTGGCTTGCACCGCATTTTCTGCAAGCGCATTCAGTCTTGAGCTTGAAAACGCACCTTTGGACGTTCCGATACGCTACTATTTATAGTTCAGTGAACGGAGCGTCCCAAGGGTGCTTTCAAGACAACAAGACAAGGGTGCTTTCAATACAATATAATATAACAGAGCACGTCACAAAAGGAAAATTACAAGAACCTCTCAGGGAAGTGCCGTTGTTAAGGCATTACTTCCTGAACCACATCTGATCTGATCTTCAAGAGCAAGACAAACTCGCTAGTAGACGGAAGAAGAAGAAGACGACGATGCGGACATATGGTGTTTACGTTTATATCAGCAGATTCCTTTGACCATTAATCTGAATGTTTTGAAGTAGGTAATAGGCTACAATGACAATGGTAAACTTTTGAAGTTATTTCATGAACATATGATATGTGTGTGTGCACCATTGTGTCATTTGGGTGGCCTAATGCCTCAATGTTTTCGTCATACACAGGTTCATAGGGGTAAAGTCCGATAATCCGAAAAATCCACTAATCCGAACGAGGGCCGGTCCGCTGCTCTTCGGATTAACGGAAGTTTACTGTATATATATTTTTTTAATTGCCCCCTGGCCATGCCAAATATCACTCCTCCACATCCCCCCCCCCCTTTTCAGTTATCACCTATTCTCTATCTTATTCCTGTTTTTCGTCGGTATATTTTCGTGCTATCAATAGCGATTCATAAGCAAGCTGTGCTTGCATGTGCTACAAAGCGAATGAAAGAGAGGGAACAACGCGACAGTGTCGCTCCAGATGTCGTAAGGGGTGGTAGGCTGGCTCAACCTTCAGTTATGTAATTCCCGATATAATTTGCCGATTTTGACCATCCAAACGCTGTTTCCACTTGTTTTATTGCTGTAACAGGTTAATATTTTTATAATCAACGTAAAATAGGCGCATATGGATAAGTATTAATGATATTTATGGTACGATGACGATTTGAGTGTAGGAAACAGTCTAAATACCTCCGCACAGGGAGGGGTGGCCACTACCCCACCTGCGCAGCGGAGAGGTTAAGAGGTTAACCTATAAACGGCGAGCAGGGGGTATTGAACACCACTGTTCTGGGCGAGCATATTAGGCTCCATTCATGCCTATAGTCGTAATTTTACGATAAATATCGTTATTACTTATTCATATGCGCCTATTTTACCTTCACTATGAAGATAGTAACCTGTAACAACAATAAAACAGGTGGAAATATAATTTTTCTGGTCAAAATCGCGAATATACATGGAGCAGCCCATTCATGAATTATGGAGCAAATTGAGACAACCCCTCCCTTGACGAGGCCTCAAGCCTGACTGAGCTTACTCATTCACACTCTCACTTGTGTAACACACTCGCTAGGCACATAAGCACATCCTCCACACATTTTGCTTATGTTAGCACAAAATATACCAATGAATTAGGGAATAACAGGGAAAATAGGTGATAATTGAAGGGGGAGGGAAAAGGGGGAAGGAGGGGATGTGGAGGAGTGATATGAGGTATAGGGAAAAAAAAAAAAAATAGTTTAATGCTACTGGGGCCGTTTAAAATGTTTTTTTTAGGCCTTCCCTCTTAAGAGCTTTGCCACCCTTGCCCAGTAAAACTTCTTAAGAGCTATCTCGATGTTGCCGGTTTAAAGGTACCTTGGATTTGCTCGTACTTTTGTTGGTCAACACTAGTGACCACCCAACATCTTCACATTGCCTTGGTACGGAATTTTCTATAATTAGAAATTTAGAGTACTGGCAAGCGCTCTAGTTTTAGTAAACCCACAAACATAGGAAGGCTGGTTGGAAGAGCGTAAGACACTGGTGTAACGGCTCGTACTCATAACAATCCAAAGATTCCATCATATAAGTTCCTCTAGAGACTCACATAGAAGTCTAGGTCTGGATTGTAAGAGAGAGTGTAAGACACTGGTGAAATGGCACCTTACTTTAATCCCATGATTCGAGAGTGTAAGACACTCGTGTAACGGCTCATATTTATGTAAGACCCTCACCTCTACAGTCTTCAGAACTTGAATCAGATCTTCAAGGAAGTCTTCCCCTACCTTCCGAAGTCTAGGTCTAGATTATAAGAGAGAGCGTAAGACACTGGTGGAACGGCTCCTTACTTTAATCCCATGATACGAGAGCGTAAGACACTGGTGTAATGGCTCGTTTTCATTCAAGACCCTCACCTCTAGTCTTCAGAGGATCTACAAGGAGGTCTTCCCCCTAACTTCGGTCACCGTCACACGATAGGACCACCCCCACGGACCAGGATGTCGTAGGGAATACCAGGCAGCATCGTCTTCAAAGATCTTCAGAACCTGCCTATATATTCCCTTCGAGACGCCTAGAGGATCCTCGATCGTGCTGCTATTTAAAACCAATCCCTGTCTTACGTAACATTGCACCTCGACCCATATGATTTTGTGTGAAGAAGAATAACCTATGTTTGTACTCTGTGTTATATTATCCTCTATTACCTTCGTGCTTGTGTTCTTATAATTATGTTCTCATCTCCTCCAGTCAAGTAAGAACGTACCTATAAAGTCAATACTACCCCAGTAAAAACCTGGTATAACACTTTGTATCATGTGAAAAATCCATTTACAAACCTTGGTGGTTCACCAGTGGCATAGACAGGGGCACCACTTCTCATGGGTGGGGCACCTGATACAGTACTTAAGTACCTATGGAAGGAAGGGGGCATGGTAAAGAGACTAATAAGGTAAACCGATGGTGGAGATTATTGGAACTTGGTGGGAATCTGATGACGTCAGACTCTACTCTCGCCGCTAGGGTGTCAGGGCAGCAGAGGTCTTCCGAGTTCAAACATGTGTTGGCTGTACATAGGATACTGATGTTTTCCACCGAAAATGTGAAGTGACATGGATAAACATAGACATATATAGTGTGACAGGAACCTAGTCTATTTGCTAAAGTTGTTATTTTTTTCATTTGAAGATTATATATATACCGCTGAGGTAGTTTACAGCTGGCGTAGTTTCAAATTTTACCGCAGAAATTTTACTATCGATATGGTGTTTTTGTTCATCTAATATATAGAGTAACGTCGATTGATGTCGACCATTTTATTGCAGTAGGACTCAACCTACATGTTAGCCATGTTATTCGCTTGGTGTAGTGACTAGCGTCTCGGACTTCCACCCAGAAGGCCCGGGATCGCGCCCACGCTCGGCGCATTAAAGATTTTTCACAAGCACTGAGTCGTTACCATCCCTCATGAGCAAGGGGATGGGGTAGTAGTACAGGACCCCAATGGAAATACGCCTAATCGGCCTTATTGAGCTATCCTTAGCTGGCTTAGCATGCGCTAGCTTTAAGAACTATTATTATTATTATTATTATTATGTTGTAGCTTATATGAGGAGATATTTCGAAGGTATTGGTGATTTTCGCTTCATAGGTCGGGAGATAAGATGAAAGTACAGTACTGTATACGGATCCTTGTTCGTCCCTCGTCCAACTTCCTTTAAATTTATATAGTTTGCTGCCGACACTCGTCGACTTTCACCCAGGGATGGCGTGTGAGGGTGTATGAAGGCCCAGGGGATGTGAAGAGATGATATGTATAAGTATATGGCCAGCTAAGAATCTAAGAGGGAATCAGATTTCGACGAAGCGAAATGGTGGGGGACCATGAGAGCAGAATGGACGGTGCTGCCTTATAGCGGGGCCTTACCGCCCATGGTATATTCTTAGTTTGATACACAACTTTAAAGTCCCGTAAACTTAGTTACTTTCTAGCCTTGACATTATATTTATCTCTGCAATAACCCATATACCGGTGTGAGATTTATATGCACTGAACATTGCAGTGTATATCCGTGAACAAAAACAAATACAATAACGTCCCTTCTTTGAGTTGAAATAGGTAGCCTGAAGTTGACCGTGACCTTATCAGATCAGAAAGAAGAAAAAAGTGACCGCGGTCTGTTTACGGTCATTTAGAAGCCTTCGTGTGTATGAGTTCAAGAATTCTGTGCCTTTACCTTACTAGTCTTTATACCATGGAAGGAGGTGCTGTTTGCGTTTTTTTTTTTTTTTTCTATGCTTGGATGTGTGCTAGTTTAACGAGCCATTTAGCATGTGCTGCGCTGTTGAGGCTGTTATTCGTTAAAGAACTTTGTATTGCCTTGTCCATAAATTCAGAGCCACAGTTCTAGGCTATTGTCGCAGTAACCTGTTAAGCCTATAGGCTATATCTTTATTTGAGTATTTAGGCTACTCTGTTTATTTGAGTATTTAGGCTACTCTGTTTATTTGAGGACAATATCTGCGTGATTTTGAGACTTATTTATCTCTGTGTATTTATGATTATGATTATTACATAATTGGGGGAAGGGGTCGGGCGCAAGTTGGACTAGATAATAGTCCATTAGGCGCCTGGCCCGGGGAGACGGTTTATATGAAGGGTGCGCCTGGAAGTGTGGTGGGCGGACTTGTGGTTTTGGCTCGGCCTGCCGAGATCGGAACCTCTCCGGGTGGTCGGGAGCTGGGGGAGTGCTGGAGGGACCTTGGTGACCCTGGTCTCTGGGTCTTCTCCCGGATGACCTAGATGTGTGTGAATTTGTATTTTGTTTGAGTATGTTCATTGTTTTCTGTTGTGTTGTCCCTATTCTGGCTCTGTCTTGAGTCGGCCACCCTAAAAAAAAAAAAAAAAAAAACAATAGAAAAAGTGGGGATTGGGCCTGCACGAGTATTTACTGTAAATAATTGAGTTTTCCAGAGATTCGTTACGATTGTACCTTAGTGTTTAACACTTAAAGAGCGGGGCCCGACTTAAGTCTGTATCTAAAAAGCAGCAAGTTAGGAGCATTATTAAGGCTTTTAAAGGGTTAAAATAGAGTGCAAATGGCCGGTAGCGCAGCAGGCCACATGGCCGAAACCCAGAGCTTACCGCCGCCCACTGACTCACGCTCCCTCTGTTCTCGAGAGGCCGGCAGTGTAGCCAGTAGTGAGCGTAGCTGGAAAAAATATGCCGCTATACGCTAAACTCCCATGTTAGTGGTAGCACTGCATGAAAACGACGAGTGCTACGTAGCTCGTTCTGGTCTCATTATGAAGCTTGTAGCGCCTAGTTTTTTGCTGAATACATTTCTTTTCATGCAGATACTTTATTGATCATTCAGGAGGGCCTGAATATGCCCAAAATATCCCGCCCCCCCCCCCTTCAATTATCACCTATTTTCCCTGTTATTCCCTTATTCATTGGTATATTTTCGAGTCAACATCTCAAAACCGGTTATAGGGTGTTGTCATGTGACTAGCGAGTGTTGCATAAGGTAGGGTGTGGGTGAATGAGTCAGTCAAGCTTCAGGCCTCGCGAGGGGAGGGTCTGGCTCGCTCTGCTCCACAATTCATGAATGGACCGGCCAACTATAATTCGCGATTTTGACCATCCAAACACTATTCCCATTTGTTTTATTGTTGTTACATGTTACTATCTTCATATTAAACATAAAATAGGCGCATATTAATAAGTAATAACGATATTTATCGTAAAATTACGATTTTAGGTGGGAATGGGGCCTAATATTGTCGCCTGGCGGTAGGGTGTTCACTACATGTAGCTCGCGCTTAACGGGTTAATGAGTGATGGCAAAGTAACATAAAGATTAAGAATTTTTCGCATAGGTATATAAACTTCCGGAAATTAACGGGTAATAAATACCGTACAGTAAACCCCCGCCCTTTTGGACTAATCGGGGGAGACCCCTGTCCGAAAGTATCAAAAGTCCGAAAGGACCGAGTCAAAACTTCACATTTCAGCCATTCGGACTTGTCCGAATGGCTGAAATAATGTCCGAAGTTTATAGGCTAAGTCCGAATACACATTCACCTAACCAGACAAGTCCAAAACTCGGCTCTTTGGTCCGAATGCGATTTAATTTTTCTCAGCCCTTCGGACAAATCCGAGAGGCTGAACCATGAGTCCGAAGTTAAATGTAGGCTAGTCCGAAAAGTGTAGGTTAGTCCGAAAAGGACGGAGGTATTTTCTCAGCCTTTCGGACAAATCCGAAATGCTGAACAATGAGTCCGAATTGAAATGCTCGTCAAAGTCTTGGAATTCCGAAAGGGCGGGGATTTACTGTACGATGATTTCTTATTTTTACTTAAGTCCGCCGCCGCGGCCGCACTCATGTTACTGTTGTGAACCTCTCGGCCCTCTCGCTGCCACTCGTTGCCGGAGTAAGGCATGTCCCATAATACTGTGTTTTTTACTCTGTTACCCAACCAGTTGGGGTGTGGGGGCGGCACCCATAATACTAGGATAGGTTAGGTAAGGTTGTTAGGTTAGGCTAATGTCTTCTCAAAGTTGACTAAATTTTTATAACATAGGCTAGGCTATTAGGGCTACTCAGTCTCTACCCCGACGGGATTTCTACCGTTAGCAGTTTTACCCAATCAGCGGGGGTGTGGTGTGGCCGTACAGTGTGGGGGCGGTAGCCCCCACCCATAATACTAGGATAGCTTAGGTTAGATAAGGTTGTTAGGTTAGGCCAATGTCTCCTCAAGGTTGTTGTTGTTGCTGTTCCTCAGGCTGTCTGGCCGAGCAGCCCCAAGGTCCCGAGCAAGGCCAAGGCCATAACTGAGCGCCCCCACAGAACCCTCCCAACTTACCACTAATAATGCCCAGGTGACCGAAGCCACTCAAAGGCGGGGAGCTGAGGAGGGTGCGGAAACGCCCGGGAAACAAAAGCCCCACCCAAGGCCCTGTGCCCCTCAGCAATTATAAAGGGAAAGTTGAGGGGCAAAGGAAAAATGTGACGCTTTGGCTCCAAATCCGCCAGGGTTGGCAGTAGGGAGGTCAATCCACGGAAAAGACGCCGTCACTTGAGATCTAGAAAATATATACCGGTAAGTAAAAGGAACAGTCAGAGTAAGCTATGGGTATGGCAGAGAACGCTCAACTCTCATTCTGATAGACCATCCCATCACCATCAAGGTCTCTCAAGGTCCTCAAGGTTGACTCTCTTTATATAACATAGGCTATTACCCACTCCACTCCTTGAAATCCGAGCCAACTTTCGTCAAAAGTTGACTCGAGTTTTCAAAAAATCTGGTTTTATGGACTAGGTCAGGGAAGGAGACTAGAGAAAGAGATAAGAACGAGAGTGAAGGAAGTAGGAAGACAGGAATGGAAGAGAAATATGGAGAAGAAAAGTACACTGATAAGATATAGAAGCAAGGGGAGACCGAGAAAAGAGGAGTTCTATGACGGAAGTTGGGGAGCTGAACTACTGTTTAACCCGGGAGCTGCGGGGAGACTCTTAAGAGTTCCCCCGGCGCACTGCGGGAAGACTCTTAAGAGTCAGAGAAAATAAAAATCAACTTTTGACATCGAAAAAAAAAAAATTTTATATTTTTTTTTTTTTTTTTTTTTATTTTTTTTTGGCCCCTGGGCCATGCAAAATCTCAGTCCTCTACCTCCCCTCCTTCCCCACTTTCCTCCTCTCCTTCAGTTATCACCTATTTTCCCTGTTATTCCCTTATTCTGAGGTATATTTTCGTGCTAACATTAGAAATCCGATTGGAGGGTGTGGTCATCACTGATAGCAAGCGAGTGCAAGAGAGAGAGAGAGTATCGATCGACTGCGTCTCAGTGGCCTTGGGGGAAATTGGCGGGAAAGCAGATTGCCTCACCCATACATTATACAACTCGCGGGCTATATCTCCGATTTTGACCATCCAAACGCTGTTTTCACTCGTTTTATTGTTGTTTCAGGTTAATACCTTTATAATCAACCCATAATAGGCGCATATGGATAAATATTAATGCTATTAATGGCACAATGAATATTTTAGTGACGGAAACACCTCAAATACGTCAGCACAGGGGGACGTTTCCAATTACCCCCATGCGCACTTCAGAGGTTAAGGCTAGGGCAGGAGCATTAGAGACAAATAGGAGAACATGGAGGTGGAATGGGGGGGGGGGGGGTGAAAGAGTGTCTACAGTGTGAGGTGGGAGGGAGGAGACAATAGAACATATAGTGACAGAGTGCCAGGGGTATGCAGAGGAGAGAGATGGGTTGGAAAATGAGTTGAAACGGGTGGTAGGGAAGAGGGAATGGGAAGAACAGAAAGAGGAGGAGGATGAGGGTGTAAAATTTGTGTTAGGTCTCGGGACAGAAGAGGGGGTAGATGGGGAAATGGGGAAAAGAATGAAGGTAGTGAAAAGATTCCTGGAGCAGGTGTGGCAGAAGAGAAAACGGAATAGAATAGAATAGGGTGAGGGGGGAGAAGGGGACCAGAGCGGGGGAGGAAGAAAAATGAGATTAAATAGTAGAGAGGGGAAAAGTTAAATTAAGGTAAGGAGAGAACAAGATATTGGGGGGGTGGAGGATGGGGTAAAATAAAGAGAGGAGAGTTCTGCTTAAGCTATATACTTCAATTCTTTTTCTTTAACTATCCTTTCTAAGACTACATATTTTCTAAACTAATTCTTAAATCTTAAATCTAGCTCTAGCTGTTTCTGGAGAAGTCACCGGTGCATAGGTGAGCTGGCTTGAAAAGGGGCAGCAACTCCACAAAAAGAAGAAGAGGAAGGGTCTCGAAAATGCACAAACCCGAGCCAACGTTTAGGCTATTTATAATGCAATAGGCTAGGCCTAGGCCTATTTGCTTTAGACTATAGGCTATGCTTTTTACTCCTCAATTTTCCTATTCTTCATAGCCCTTCCCACTATCGGGGGCCGTGTGTTCTTTTATTTCATAAATTTTATTTTAGCAGGCAAGTGTTGTTTCCCCATAGCGATTTTGATAAGTTAATTTGACTTTAGGCCTAGGCCTATATTGTCTTTGGTTTGTTTAGTTTGCAAGTTTTACATTTTAATTTAGATTCTTGGATAGGCCTAATGGGTAGGCTAGGCCAGGGTGTAAAACGAGGCCGATTATCGTAATGCTACTCAACTTCGCTTTACAATTAATGCTACCCATAACAGAAAATATTTGTTCGTTGAATTGACGGTTGATTAATCGATAGGTTAATCAATTTCTCAGATAATAAGATTATCTGAAAAGACTGATTAGTATTAACACAAAATATATTTAGCCTAGGCCTGACTGATAGTTACAAAGTACGGTATTATTGCCATTTTGGTTCCACAGCCTGCAAGATGGCGCCTCATGGCAGCCAATTGTCTAAATGGCCACCATCCCACCTAGATCCATTATTCGATAAAATTGAAATCTGCATATTTAGCCTAGGCGCTTGCCATTCGTCCGCGCATTAATGCTACTGGATTCAGGAAAATAGTGCTACTCAACTCAAGAGTTATTTGCTTTGACACCCTGGGCTAGGCTAAATACTAATTTCCATGAAATAATTTTATTAGGCCTAGCCTTGGCCTAGAAAGCTTAGGCAGGGTGTCAAACGACACTGTTTTTTTGAGTGATAACGCAAATGAACTTTTTGTATAATGATAAACAGAAACTCCCCCAACCCCCTTTTTTTTTTTTTAGGAAACAAAAAAGGTAAATTGACGTAATTTTGGTCTCTATATTTTCCATCTTGATTGCTTTTAAATTGCAGGAAATACTGTTTTAGACACCTAAATTCTCAAAAAAATCACTGGGGGGCATGCCCCCGGACCCCCCTAGAGCTCGCGCCTTCGCCGCTCCGTCGCGCTATAATGATAACAAAATAATAAACCATAATGATAACACAATTCATATTTTGTGGATTGACACCCTGAGCTTAGGCCTAGGCTATAGGCTAGCCTAAACCATAAAAAACTAGGCCTAGGCCTAAAACCTTGAAAATAGCTGTGGTGCGTCTCGTAAATATTGACCAAAACTTAATTGGGTTTCCTATACTTGTGTTTTGTGTCCATTGTGTATTGCTTGTGTCACTTGTGTGACAGTGTGTGTTGATTTAGATAAGTAGCCTAAGGCCAGTGCTCGCCCAGTGGAAAGGTAGGCTAGGCTACTCAAGAGTCTCAAGTTGAATATAACTGCTGATCCGTAAGTTGGGAATCGCAATCATAATATAGGCCTAGGCCTATCACGTTTGCTTGAAAAACGTGGCATTGGGGCCTAACAAAGACATCATGATAATCGTACATAAAATGCCACAAACAAGAACAATTTATCTTACCTAAAGTGTCCTCCCTTTCTTCTTAGGGTTGTGATGTGCAATGTACACGGAGTAGGAAATAGGAATCTCCAGATATTTGCACGGGCGTTGTCCTCCCTCTGCTCACCACGCAGCTATCAGCTGATAACCTGATTATCAACAAAAACGTTCCCTAGGCTCCTAACATTCATTCGAGAAATAATTTTCTTTTGTAATAATATCTAGTTTTCTTTCTATCTTAAATTAATTGAAAATGTTAAAACTTTATATGTTAAGAATAAGAAATAGTTCAGATATAACATTAATATTAAATTTTACAATCAAGGATATATCAGATCAGATCAGATGTTGTTCGGGAAGTAATGCCTTAACAACGGCACTTCCCTGAGAGGTTCTTGTAATTTTCCTTTTGTGATGAAAAATCAAAGTTCCAGCAGGCAACATCTTCTTCTTCTTCTTCTTTCGAACCCGCCCGCAGACCGCGCAGGTCCGACCTTTGTATCGGTACTGGCTCAGAAACGTTAGTATGAGGGAAAGTTTAGAGTAGAAGGATAGTATAAGGGACAGTTGTTTAGACCTATCCATCACTTCCTATTTTCCAGTATGACCCCAATCTTCTCTCCCATTTCGTTTTCTAAATTCCCCTCCCACACGGTCCTGTTTATATTTATCCTTCCCAGCCTTCTTTTGCACTCTCTGTTCCATTTACTTTCCTCACTCGCCCTTTGTACTCCTTTATCTGTATACCTTCTTTGGCCACCTATTTTCCTCCATCCCCTCTAGCCTCACTTTGTACTTCCCTTTTGCTTTTCCTATCCTTTCTTCAAACATACTCCACCCCATCTCTCCTCGGATTGCTTCTTGTGCTACGTATTTATTTGCCCCCAATCCCGTCCTTCCGATTTTATTCTGTACCGTTTCTAATTTCCTCGTTTCTGCCTCTGTCGTTTCCACCGCCTCCATGCCGTACATAATTGCAGGTACTCCTAGTCCTTTCCACAGCCCGCGCTCTATTTCATAGCTATTCGCTCTTAATCTTGTCGCGCTCCATAATCTCCCATGCCATTGTTGCATTTGTCCAATCTTTTCGCTTTTCGCCTTTTCAAACCCTTTCTCTGTAATTGTTACCCCCAGGTATTTATATTCTCTTGTCTTCTTCATTCTGCTTCCTTCCAGTGTCCATTCCTCATCCTCTTGGAGCTGTCCATTCATTTTCATTACTTGGCTCTTTTCTTTACTGAATCTTACTTCTAATTCCTCTCCGAATCTCGTTGCTTCCTCTAGCAGTCTCTGCAACCCTCTTCCTGTTTCTGCCATCAGAACTACATCGTCAGCGAATAGGAGTACCCCGTCTTTCCTTGTTTATCTGGATCCCCTCCCCCACTCTTTTTATCCTCTGTGTCATTTCTTCCATATAGAGCGCAAATAATAACGGCGATAGTACACACCCCTGTCTTACTCCCCTCTTGCTTTCTACCCATCCCGTTTCTATACTTCCAGGCACGTACTTCGCCTTTGTTCCCTGGTACATCGATGTTATGATGTTGATATACTTTTCTGGTATTCCACGAAAGAAAACGGGAGGCCATGTACGCCGCCGAAATCCTTACCCCCTGTGCATGCGCGAAAATGTAAGCCCCCTTGGCCCCGCCCACTGTCCAAAATGTACAAAAATTATGTTAGATTAGATTAACCTAACTTAACCTAACCTAACCTAACCCTAATATAATAATATAAAATAATATAACATAACATAAATAACAAAATAAAAATAGCCTATAAAATACACTAGATCCGAGTGGGATCAAACACTGGTTTATCAGAGTCAGGGGCGGGAGCTATACCGACTGAGCTACGGAGCGACCTGGCAGGTACGGTTTGAAGGGTATATTTAAACGCGGTTGGGCAGCGGGGCGGGGCCAAGGGGTAGGCAGCAGTGGGCGGGGCTAAGGGGGCTTACATTTTCGCGCATGCACAGGGGGTAAGGATTTCGGCGGCGTACATGGCCTCCCAAAGAAAACGAGCCTCCAACCATGGAAGTATAATAAGTTTTGAGTCAAAGGGGGGTAGGAAGACAGCGGACCAATAGCGTGCTGGCGTCAGGGCTGTGACGTCATGCCCCCTCCTTACTGTATACCTCCATGCCTCCAACCGATGATTAAGGCTGTAACTATCATAATTTTTATACTAGATTATATATGTTCGCTGTTACTGCTGTTGGTGGAAGTGATAATTTTAAATGGAGATAATTATTATCTTCAGTTCAATTATTATCTTCAATTATCCAGAGCGAGGTTTGGCATCCTCTACCCTACCTAAAGCGAGTATCACACTGGGCCAAATTCTCTCCATTCTCCGATCTCCAGTCTCCGTTTTCAGCCAGTAGCGCCGGCAAATCCTATCACACACGCCAAGCGTCCTGGCTGCGGGAGTCTCCGACACAACAATAACAATGTCCGACCTTAGCCTATATTGTGCCGTTTCACCTATACTGTAATGTATAGTAATATAGATTTACATCTACAATTATAATGCAATATGACTCAATCTACACGGTAGTGTAATTTTTGTTTTTAATATGAAGCTTATATGAGGAAATATTTTGAACTTTTCGGAGGTTTTTGAATGTTTTCGATTCATACCAATCGCCGTGGCGTAGGCTATAGAACAGTGGTTATTTAACTGCAAGTTGTGTAGCTATTTTAGCATTAATTCACCTTGAAAATTGTTTAGGCTATGTCTACCAGCAGCCCTTCTCACAATCAAAACACTTAATTGTGTAGCAAAATATATATTTCGATCGTTATATTGTGGTGTTTCACTTAAACTGTAGAATAATATGGATTGATATTGACAAACTTTGTGTAATATGACCCAATCTACAGTATATGTTAATGTTGCTATGTTTTGCGTTTGAAGCTTATATAAGTAGCTATGAGGAAGTTTTTCGCAAAATATAGGTTATAGCCTGACGGCGCCCCTGTCGTTACCTCGGCACTAAGCGAATAGCGATCGTTTATATTGTGCTCTTTCACCAATAATTTAGATTAATATGGATTTATATCGACAATTATATTTCAATATGACTCAATCTACAACTTTGCAGTATTATATTTTATATTTGGAGCATATATGAGGAACTATTTTGAACTTTTCGGAGGTTGTAGGATGCCTGGTATAATCCTGTGTAGCGGGTAGACCTGTATTTATCTCAATAATTTGGTAATGTTACAATATATTTAATAGGGGCCCCTCCATCATTGACGATATGCCGATTAGTATAATAGTCTCCCATCAAACACTGCGGTCGCTAGTTTAAATCTACCGCGCGGGAGGACAGGAGTAGCCTACAACTTCATAAGTGCAACGCGTATTCTCTTATGGAATCGTCTTTATGATTGGGTACTCGCTACGAAAAAACTTCGTAAAAAATAAAAAATAAAAATTAAGTTAATAATTGCTATACTCAAGCTTCCCACTGCGTGTATTTCTTGCGTGTGGATTCCTGACGCTGGCCCTCTAGCGTCCAAACTTCCTTCCTCCTCCCGCATCCGTTACGTGAGGGTGGGTTACTCTGTGCTCCTGCTTCATTCTTCGTTCGCTCAATTCTAGTGAGTCCTTGCTCATTCGTATACATCTGAGTTGTATTGAACATGTTTTTAGATTAGCTAGCACAGACTACCCCATTGGTACGTCCGCAGGTGGTGTGTAAATTAGGGTACTATTGTAACAGGCGCCTACGTGTCCCAGGATCATCGCGCCATGTTTGTTATTGTGTGTTTTGTTTTGCACCTTTAGCTTCCTGATAGTTATTTAGGAGGCTACCATTCCGCAAGTTTATGCTTCAGGCAGTCATTATGAGGTGGTTGCATAGTTTATTCTAGCAGATGCTCCAGTTCAAGGGTTGCCACACGTGGTGTGAAATCTTCTGGAATCCGTATCTGCGCTTGGGCCCCTATCGCGGGCCTCTGGCTCCTCGTGTTGCTGCTGCTGGGTCTTCGGAGCGTCTGGATGCAGCCACCTTGATGTTTCGTCGTCACCTCATGGTCAGCCTCATTAGGGGTCTCCAATGCAGGCTAGGGGTTATTTATAAAATTATAAATTAGCTCTATACTGTATATGTGTAAGCCTAATAATTCCCCGAACTATTTGTTTTTTTGCATGTGTTATTCACTTGCTTGTTCGTCAAGGGGAATCCACGCAATGCGAGCTAAGCTCATTATTATCGCGCCTCCTTAACTGGGAATGTGTTGCGTGAAGTGCATTTTAAGTGTTTATGTATCGTTGGAATGGCTGTGGATGTGTGTGTAGTCTGTATTTTAGCCAATTGGCGACATCTGGAAACGAAGGCTTAGTGTTAATCTGTACAGTACCATTCTCACTACGGTACCAGTCTCACCCGAAGGCTTAGGTTGACCAGTAGCTTAGGTTGACCAGTACGATACCCATCTCACCTTGTAACTGATCACCAACCCCAGATGGGACGTCACAACTTTGTGCACTTATACCAGGTTCCTATTTATACTGCTAGGTGAACAGAGGCTACACCGTCAGGAGACTTGCCCAAATATCTCTTCCCTGCCCGGGTCTTGAACCCGGGACCTTCTGGTTGTGAGCCAGACGCGCTATCAGTTATGCCACGGGGAGGTGTGCTTTCATGCTTTAGGGGTTTGGGAGACGTCCCGTTAATTTGGTGGGTTTTTTGGAGGTTGGGACTTTCCCAGATAAGTCCTCACCTCTGAAAATTTTGGTTCGTTTTTCCGGCGGCTTTCTCAGCAGAGCCGGCGTTTTCTCGTCTCAGACGAGACGACCCATAACGAGGGGCGTCGCGCTCCTTGGTGCCGCTAGAGGAGCGGCGAACACATCCAAAGGTAAGGAACACATCCAAAGGTAAGGATAAGAAACCAACCAAATGTCCCGGCGTGGTGTGCTGAACCACGAACCTTCCGGCGGAATATGCTAAATTCTTAAGGAAGTCAACTCGGCCCGCCGAGTGAACTCGCCCTGACCGACAGCCTCACGCAGTAACTTCTCTCGCCCGGCGTAACAGTTAAGTGAGCTTAACAATGACTCAAGTCATGAAGCGAGTTAACTATCCATCTAATGCTAATAGCCAATGATAGTAAAACGCTTAAGGTTGATTGGGCCAGTGACACTTTGTCACAGGTAAGCAGTTCATAATGTATGATAACAGGAAAGACCCGGGGTCTTTCTACCAGGTCCAGCGGAAGGTTAGAGTAGCAGTGGCTATAACAAATTTTCCGGCAGACTTGAAATAGGATGTGTTAACACCTCTCAGGTTATCCTTATGAGCATTGATTCCTGGAAATTTTCTATTTCCAGAGTCTCAATACTTCAGTAGTAGCGGTCCCGGCAGCAGAGGAGTAGCCTCTTCCGGCAGGGGGGGGGGATCCCTAGCTCCATCATGCCTCGCTTTGACCTTTGCGCTACGCCTGCTTGCTCATTTTAACCAGTTTTTGACCACAATTTATGTATAAAGTGTATAAAGTGCCTTGATCGCTCAAGGGGACTATGGGTGTCTAAACGGTGTACCGTGTGTTCTGAGTTACGAGCGGCGGTTTTTGATAACAGAGATTTGTCTTGCTTAGCAGCCTTGAAGGAGATAAAGTAAATTTTTAACATTTATGCAAAAGACACTGCTCATAAAGCTCTCCATTGTGATGACGAGGAGCTCTGGGAACACCTCGTCATTAAATCTCCATTAGTTAAGCCGGCTCAGGCGAGGTCAACCAAACCTAAAGTTAAATCGAAAGTACTGTCCAAGCAGGTAGTGACGAGTAGTGAAAGTGACAATGCCGAGTCCCCCTCCGACCAGTCGAAGAGGAGACGGTCGCCTTCACCGAAGCGCAAATCTAGATCGCGTTCTAGATCCCCTAAGAAACAGTCCTGACATTCTTCTGTCGAGTCTTCGAGGTCGACGAAATGCCGGAAGGAGGGGTCTGATTCCTCAACGCCGTCCACTTCAAGTCTTTTAAGTGCCAGTACGGTTATTTCACAACCGCGTCCCCAGCCATTGCCGGGGTCGCGGCCACCTCCCTCCACTCCTACCTCTTTAACGTCTAACGTCCAATCTGGCGGCTCAGAGGTAGGGGCGGAGGGGCTGGAGTCTAGTCCCAGGGATGAACAATCATTGAGTGAGCCACAAGAGTTTACATTCGCCATTCCTAAGCTAAGTTATGTGCCACATAAAGGTCCCCCGGTTAACAGAGTGTTAGCGGATCAGTATAGGGGTTCTCCTTCTTGCTCATATCACATTTTTGATAACTCTCAGGTGATACAGGACTCCCAGCCACCCGCAGCACAAAGCCGGGGGATCTGGAGACAATCAGAGCCCTCACAGGTTAGTGTTCAGGACAGGGAAATTGAACAGGTAGATATCATACCCTCGTCAGTCCCTTATTTGGTGTGGCCTCCGCCAGCCCCAATGACTACTCCTCGGCCTCCAACACCGGAAGTGATAGAACTGCCAGAAGAGCCGGAAAACTATAGGTTTGACTCCTGTAAGGAGATAAAGAAAACCTAATATTTAGTAGTGGCCCCGTAATCATTGACGAACATGCCTATTACATAAGGCATCCTCTTCAAACACTAATCCGCCGTAGTTTGAATCTACCGCGCAGAGCATTTAAAAACTGAGGAGCCTTCATCATGAGCGCACGCGACCTCACTCATGGCTTCAGTCATTATGAATTGGGTTCTCACTACGAAAAAACTTCGTAAAAAATAAAAACAAAAAGAAAATAAGAATAACTATCCAATAAGCTTTCCATCATATCGTGGATGTACTTGTGTGGATTTCTGACCAGACGCTGAATCAGGCGTCATTCCTCCTTCACTGACATATCAAGTAAACCAAAATCCTTAATACATCAACGAATGGGAAGGGGACGGTCGGGAGGGCCCCAGTCGTCAATGATTACGGGGCCACTACTAAATATTAGGTTTTCTTTATCTCCTTACAGGAGTCAAACCTATAATTTATTAGTGGCCCCTCCATCATTGACGAACATGCCTGATATCTAAGACTGGAGGGGGACATTCGTAATCATATCATAACTCTAGAAAAGCAGATAATAAAAACAACCACATAGTATTCTTACTTTTGAAAAATGTATTTAATACGGCGTAGGCCGGAAATATACAAGAAAAAGGGGTTCAGGCAGGTGCGTGCTTCAAAGAAGCCTGCCCGACAAAAATAGGTAACCCTGAAGATTCTGAACACAGATCTGTAGTTACAAAAGGCACCCCACTCAACGAGTGGTGACAAAAATAATAAGTTATAAGTTTATATGTGCACATCATAAACCCCAAAATACATGTGGAGATCAATTGCTAATGAACTCCATTGAACTAATGTTACATTGCTTTCGCAGCTAAAACTACTATAACAACACCGTTGTTTTGTACTAAACTTTGTACTAGCACAAATTCTCGCAGAGAAATTTTCATATCACATTTTAACCTTAAATTGTATCACAGCTCTCATACTCCGGCGGGGTCTAGGGTGTCCTATGTCAATTGACTGCACCCCCCCCCCCCTTCCGTGAAAATAAACATAAGTGACTGCAGGGCCACCTAGACCCTCTGCCTTAAAGCTATACATGGTAAGGAAGGTTTGTCTAGAGCAACTGACAAGTATCTAGAGAGAAACGTATGATTAGACGCCCACAACTGTGTGGACGCAATATCTTCAACTGAAAAGTTTTTCAGGAAACGTAAAGAGGCCGCCCACTTGCGTAAATCGTGGGCCCTACCCACAACGCCGGGATTACTCTCTTTAATGACTTCTACCAGAAGAGAGGCTAATCGCCGTTTAAGTAAGCGTTTACCCGTACTCGCTACCCATAAAGCACCTTGGGGGTTATGAGGAGCTATTCTCAAATATTTGGTTAGAGCTTGCACTGGACATAAATTATGATGCACCTTTCCCCTTTTTAACGCCGGCACCGTGAACTCAGAAAACACGTGTGCACTATGCTCATTCTTGGCTACAAACGCCGGGGAGGGTGCAATGGAAATTGAATCATTAAGTCTACCAAACCTAAGACAATTAGGTGTGTTGCTCATCGCCGCCAGCTCAGACACTCTGTTTCCGGTGGCCAAAGCCAAAAGGAAAACTGCCTTCTTTAAGATTAAAGCAAAGTCTGCAGTATTTTGATACAGACGAGAATGAAGTAAAGACAAAGCTTTGTCCAGAGACCAAGTAGGCATGAGCTGACGGGGAGGTGGGCGGAGTTTAAAACACGCTCTCATAAATCCTGTTTCCTCCGCCACCGGTATGGATAGACCTGTAAGGTCGAAAAAGGGCACTCTAATCGCAGTTAAGTGATTCTTCAAAGTAACCACAGATAAACGTTTCTGCTCAAACAGATAGTTCAAGTAATTAAAAAACCAATGCCACTGAGGGTACAGTTTGTTCCGTTCTAACAATCCAAGAAGTAAAAGCTTTCCAATGAGATTGATATTGTCGCTTAGTAGACTGAGTATATTGATTGAGCAATTTATTGGTCACATCCCTACCGTATGGTGCTAGCCACTTGGCCTCCTGAATGTCCATAATGCAAAAGTCAGCGAGGTCTCTAGGTTGCCAATCGTGTCTAAGTGGAAGTACCCGACCGGGAGCGATACCGGGTCCGGGCACCACATTATTAATTGCTGGTACCACACCTGCGCCGGCCACAGGGGCGCGATTAGCGAGACTAAGCCTCGATAATCTCGTAGTTTGTTCACTACGTGGCACATTAGTGACGCATCTGGCGGCGGAAACAGATAGATGGAGCTCCATCTGTTCCAGTCTGTCACTAGGGCGTCTGGCCCCCCTGCCGGCGTTATCGCCCGGCGGGTGAGGTATAGAGGGAGCTTGTGAGTCTCCTCGGACGCAAAAAGATCCACTTGTGGATGGGAGAGCTCCGCAATCATTAGGTCGAAAATGGGTTGCTTGAGCTCCCATTCTACTGTCGTGCTCTGTCTCCGGGACAGAGCATCTGCCCAGACGTTCGCTACGCCTGGGAGATAAGATGCGTGAAGATAAATATCTAGACTGGTGGCTAGAACAAAAATCTCTTCCGACACGAGTAGCAACTTCCTTGACCTCGTTGACCCTTGTTTCTGAATACAGTGAACTGCATTCAGATTGTCCATTCTGAAGGCCACTGACTTGCCCCGTAACGCCGGGCCGTGAGCCTGAAGGAAATACAAGGGGACTAGTAACTCTTTGACATTTATGTGAGAGATTTCTAAGTGGGACCAAAGTCCCTGACCCTGGTGCCCCTGATTTGACTGAAATCCCCACCCTATGGTGCCTGACGCATCCGTGTCTACCCATACCGTTGGAGGAGGAGAGGTCCATGACATGATTGAGTGCAATGTTTCCCTCTTCGCCCAGACCGCTAGTAAGGTGTGGATTAATTTTGGTATGGGCCATAATTTTCCCGCCGGTAAGAGTGGGAAATATTTGTTGCCTTCCAATATTAATCGTTTTACTTTCAACCGGCCCAACTTGACAGTTAGCTGAATCCAGTTGAGAGAGCCGACCAGAGACTCCCAGACTCTTCGTGTCGTAGTCAGACTGTGAAGAAACCTGAACAGTTTCCTGCGAAACCTGTTGCGATTGTCCACACTCTGACTCAGAGTGAGAGCGGTGGTGTCCCAGACCAGCCCTATCCACTGAATTACTCTTGAGGGAACAAGGTTTGACTTTACCAGATTTACCTTGAAGCCTAGAGTTTTGACATGATTTAAAATGATATTGACATGTTTTATGCATAATTGTTGTGTCTCTGCCACCACCAGCCAGTCGTCTAGATACCACAACACTCTGATTCCCTGTTTTAACAACGGCATCAGGGCTTGCCGGACTAGTTTCGTGAATAATCGAGGTGCTAGGTTCAAACCGAACGGCATCCTCTGAAAAACAAAATTTTGGTGCCTGATCCTCAAGGCCAGAAACCTTTGAAATCTTTTGTTGACCGACACGTGCCAATAGGCGTCTGTCAGGTCTAGGGAACACATCCAGCCTCCCGGCGGAAGTGTTAGCCTGATTTGATGAACTGTTAACATTCTGAAAGACTCGTTGTAAATGTGAAGATTCAGATAAGACAGGTCTACGACCGGCCTCATCTGAACACTGTCCCGTTTGGGAACCAAAAACAGTTTTGACGTGAATACAGGGTAATCTGGAGGGACCGGGATGATGACATTCTTGGCAATCATCTCCTGGACCAGCAACTCCACCTCTAATGAAACACAATTTGCCGTTGTCGGCTGACGTAAGCGAGGTCGCCGGAGCCACTGCCAAGTGATGCCTTTGCATGCCACCATCCGTGCCCAGGTTTTTAACGGCCATGCTTGGTGACACGTTCGGAACGACCCAATTAGCAGACAAGGGTTCGCCGGCTGTACTTCCCTCGGTTCCTCCGGCTCTAAGATAGGCACTGGGAGTGAGAAAGACTTTAGTTTTTTGATGGTGGGTTTGGTGGTGTTGGACGCTTCGCCGGCTGGCTGGTGTGGGCCGAAGACTGGCCCTGCCCCGGCTTATACTGGCCGCGTCCCCTCTGTCCTGAAAACCCTCTCTGTCTATGCCTGAACTGACCCAGGGGGGATTGGGAGGACTTAGGCGGAAGAAACGGCTTAGAACCCCCTGGCTGAGCTTTAGTAGGAGGCTTAGGTTTGGGGAAGTTAAATGCGGGTTTCTTAGCCTGTGCGGGACTGTGCTTCACGGCCTGTGCCATGTTAAACACTGTTCGCCATACATCAGGGGACATTAAAGAAGGTGTAAGTACTGGGGACATTACCACCTGGTTAGCAATGCGATCAGGCAGCTTGCGAACTAATGACATCCTAAGATCCTGTCGTGCTCGCACCGCCTCAAGTAAGGCTGTGCGTATGTCACCTAAGGATTGAATCGACGACTGAAGAATCAGACGCCGGGATAACTCAACTGATCTTCGAGCATCCGCGTCTGCAATTGCCTGAGTAGACCTGAGTAAAGACTTAGCCACCTGTTGAGAAACTATGTACTGTGAAAACAGGCGGAAAGCTTTTCCCCTTAGCCTAAATTCTCTGTCTAGGTGAGAAGGGGTAGGGGTAGTGAATGGTTCCTTTAGTTCACAAAGATTAATCTTAGGGGCAGCTAGAAAAGAAAATAAAGCTGACGGAACTCCGCCGGCAGAACCTACCGGCATGGAGAACCATGAATGTGTATCCTGAGGGATCTGGTGGGAAGATTTAGAAGTGAAAGTGGTTGCAAAGTTTTGAGCCTCTACCTCCCAATCCACCCAAGGTCCTGGTCCCAACTGTCCCACCTTCAACACTGGATTAGCTGTCTCGTCTGTGACGGTCTGTAAATCTAGTTCAGGAGTAAGAGCCGACAGAGCCTTAATATCATTAAACCCATCCAGCTTAGACCAGTCTGAAAAAAGTTTTGAAGCTGAGGCAGGGGGTAAAGCAGGCTTAGATGCATAAACAAAATAATCCTGATGATAATAACTAGGTATAGCCTTGATATTTACGTCCAAAACATTACCCAAGGCATCCAATGCCCTTAATTTCTTAGACTTATTTCCCTGGATAAACCACTCACGTGGTACCGGGAGTTCCCCTGACAAGGTAGGCTGGGCAAGCTCTGGCTTAGAGGGGTTCAAAGGGACCCATGACTCGTCTGGCCCATAAAGCAGGGGCATAGCTACCTTTCTAAGAGGTGCTTTGTCTAGAGGGGGTGGATTAACATCCGTAATGACCCTGACATTTGACGTAGTGAATGCCGCCGTAGCTGGCTTAGAGCTCCCTGCCGGTGACAGAGTAGGAGGGTTAGGAATCTTAGATAAATCGATTGACGTTATCAGAGGCCGTACCGCAGAACTTGTCAAGGGAGCCCCCAAGTCCATTGTGGGGTTTTCTCGTTGTTGATTAAAGAATTTTGATAGAGCATGAGTAAGTAACCCATCAATTTCTTGTGCTGTAACAAACTGGTTAGATGCAGAACTTTCAGGTGAATCAGTATTATCATGGGCGGCGTCCAGGCCTGAGCCTGACCCTTGTCCCTCCCTATCTGAAATTAATGACACTTCATCTTGTTCCTCCCGATCCTCCTGAGAAGACCCCGCCGAGGCAGGGGCACCTTGTTTCCAAGATAAATCAGGGATAGAGGATGGGGTCGCCGCGTCCCTGTGGACATCGGCCACTGTGTGACTCGTATGAGTCGGACGTGGATGGTCAGACCCTGGCTGAGCAAACCGCCAAACACCGAGGCTCTGGCCTACGCTCTCTTGAGAGTCTGAAACATTCTCAATTATTGAATTTCCTGAACTTTCCATTTCTAGGGTTAAAATATCAATAGGTAAATATTGTTTAGGGACAGGCGCTTCACTATACTCTGAGGCTGTAACAGAAACATTTTCAGGTGTAGAGGTACGATGAGATGCACTAGACTTAGTAGAATGTCGAGAGGACTTCTTATGGGAATCCTTTTTGGAGGATTTGTGGCTACGGTGTGACCGCGAACTAGACCTAGGTTTGGAAGAATCACCACCATGGCCACTGGGGGAAGCTTCAGTCTTACACTTCTTACTAGCCGGGGAAGAGGCCCGACTTGAAGACCGCTGTCTGAGGGGTGACCTTGACCTCGATCTCGCCTGCGACGAGGAGGTGGCTGCCGGGGGAGTAGGCTCTCTCGGGCGTTTAAACGTATCCACAGACGATACAGAACCCTGGCTAGTCTCTGTCGGCTTAAAACCCGTTACTCTAGAGGTACGTTTAGGGGGAGGGTGCTCTGACAGCAACTTATCCCAAAGTGGGACGTTGTCACATTGAAGTGACTTATGTGCGACAATGGTAGTGTAGGCCGACATTTGTTGTCTGACCTCTCTCAACGCTACCGCCGCGGTCTTGTCATTGTCACATAGGACTTTATTGGCTAATTGGGAGCAAAAGGAACAATTAAGTGTAACCCAGAGACCCCTTGAACGGTCTAGACATCTAACACACCTTATGCAAAGGGTATGCGCAAAAATTGGGATACCCGCGCAAGTACAGGGCAACACAGGTTTTGCACAGGGCAAAAACTGGGGCCACATTAGCCATGACAGAGACTGGTGTGAGGAAACTACTGCCGGGTCTGTATTGGTCCGCCGGAGCTCAGCTCTGGAAAAATAAAGAAAAATTTCCAGGAATTAATGCTCATAAGGTTAACCCACGTGTTCGCATACAAGTGTTAATAACCCGCCGGGTAACGGGATGCAAAGACACAGCTAACACATCTCGCTACGCGGCTGGGTGTAAAGAGGCTAAACAAATCTTCTTAGCTAAAGAACATGAAGAATACCCTCTGATATAATGGTCCAGTATGGCACTTATAGTCTGTAGGAGGTGGTGACTGTCTCAAGATTCAATTTTGTAACAAAGCCCCCCTCATAAAGACGCCGGCCCTTGAAATATTTTAGTAGAATAGCCCAGGGCAGGAATATACGAGATCTGATTTTTTAACGAATTGTCCCAAACGATCGTCGTAAAAATAGAAGGCGGCGATACTGAAAGTATCACCCAATTAAGGTTAATCGAAATTGAATTTGTTTATAAATTCCTTAGTTCCTCCACTTAGGGGCACCCGCCGGGTGTGGGAATCGATTTGGTTAAACCTCACTGATCCTTCAATTGCCGTAAGAGTAAAGGCAGCGATACACAGAGTATCACTCAAATGGATTGGTTAACTATATGAGACCTAAGTCGTTTTATCCCACCCTGCTCAGGTGCACCCGCCGGGTGAGAAGTCTAAAAGTTAACCCCACAAGTTCCTGACCCCACTTCTTTGTAAAAGATCGCCGGGGAGGAACGCCTAAACAACAGCTAGGTTTTCCATGTGGTTGTCGTAAACCAGGTAGAAAAACCTATAAAAAACGAGTGTTCTCAAGAACGTCGTTTCTTTATATATATCTATATATATATGTAAGGATGGGTACAGCCATCCCGCCGGGAATTTAAAGGAGGCCTGAAACCAGGCACCCACAGAGACGCAGTCCTGGAGAGCCACAGACACCTCCCCACGCCGGGGAACTAGCCAGAGTTAAAAACCACGTGTGGCCCAACACTGCTCATCGGTCAGGATTTTTCATGGTGAAACCGAGAAAAAACCCGCCGGAAGGCAAACCCCACCCTGAACAGACACCATCTGAACAATACGACACGAGGAGAGACACGCACGACTAACCAAGGTCACAACATAATCCGTGGAATTAGCCAATACACAACTAAACCAGGAAGCAAATATAGTCCGAGGAATTAGCCAATACACAACTAAAACCCGGATACACATGACACAGTAGGGCATATTTATAAAATAAATAATAACACTAGACATGTGGCAAAGCTACGAGCGGCTGGCTAGGCCTAGGTAGACAGCATGAAAATAGTTGAAATATAAACACACACTGGAATATCACAACAGGAACCACCGCCAACACACCACCGAAGCGATAACTTCCCACCCCGGGAAGCCTGACACGGACCCAGAAAAAACTTCACTAAGTGAAGAAAAATACGCTGGGAACGTCAGCAAACACACAGCTTACCTCATCAGAAGGATAAAAGGCAGCAATAATTAACGCGTAATGAAAGCCGCCTGCATCACCAACTAACACAACTGTGAAAAGTTCACGTGTCCACAACAGGACCACGAGGGTACATCCGAAATAGATGCCCCATACATACGACTCAAAATACACTGCACTGCGGGCAACCAGCCCAGGACACTCCTGCTACGCCTATCCTAACCTTACTCGATACATCCTAGAGTAAACAAATGAGAAAAAACTCACTAGGGACGCAACGAATGCGGAACCAGCGGAGCCTGAAAGGTACGTCCGGGCAAGCTGAGCGCAGAGCAAAGAAGGAGGAATGACGCCTGATTCAGCGTCTGGTCAGAAATCCACACAAGTACATCCACGATATGATGGAAAGCTTATTGGATAGTTATTCTTATTTTCTTTTTGTTTTTATTTTTTACGAAGTTTTTTCGTAGTGAGAACCCAATTCATAATGACTGAAGCCATGAGTGAGGTCGCGTGCGCTCATGATGAAGGCTCCTCAGTTTTTAAATGCTCTGCGCGGTAGATTCAAACTACGGCGGATTAGTGTTTGAAGAGGATGCCTTATGTAATAGGCATGTTCGTCAATGATTACGGGGCCACTAATAAATATAGAACTGTCTTCAGCTCAACCTATTAATAATGAAGTAGAGTCAGAAGGTGGGTCTCAGTCCTCTCGAGGATCCCTCGGTAAGTGTGTGACTACTCAGGAGCTACATGATAATCTCCACACAGTAATGCAACAGTATCAGCTACCTTCTTCTCGGGCTCCTTCCACTAGCACAGCGATAGTTCCCCCACTTGAGTCTACGGTAAGGCCGATAGAGCCCTCAGGTGTTTCGCATCCCTCTTTGCCTTCAGTTAACGTAACCCCGGCGACTGCCACGGCTAGTAGCACGACAGTGCCGGCCTCCTTGACTACCAC
Organism: Paralithodes platypus; assembly: GCA_032716605.1. Taxonomy (NCBI): domain Eukaryota; kingdom Metazoa; phylum Arthropoda; class Malacostraca; order Decapoda; family Lithodidae; genus Paralithodes; species Paralithodes platypus. The sequence continues at coordinate 21,685,381 of CM064486.1, forward strand.
TAACGTCTGTGTCATTACAGACGTTACTCCTCCCCCTCTTGATAAGCCTCCACAGAGTAAAGGCCCTATGCCTCTTCTCTATGGACCGGATTGCTCATGGGTTCAGTCAATACCTCAGAAACCTCACCTGGCACAAGCTACCATATCGGGGAAACTACCAGTACCTAGTGAATGGACCATTCAGGTTAATAAGAGTAGAAAACTAAGAGCTAAGGATGTCCAAGGAAGGTTACTAGATGTTACCATTAAGGCCATCCCATCTGTTTATGGTGCTGATTTCTTTGTGTATTCGGCCTCCCCGGCGATACCTCCGGCCTCCCCGGCGATACCTCCGGCCTCATCTGCAAAACATTTTGCTGACTAGTCAAGGAATGACGGCGTCAATGATATAAAAGCTCTACATGCACTAACGCCGGAACTGGATACAGTTCCGGTACTAGTGTAAAGTCAGTGAAAATAGGCTAGCCTAAACAGACCTCGGATGCGGAAATACCCTGAGCCGAACAGGCCAAGTGGGATATCTCTATTGGTCTAACTGGTAAGGTGTCTGCCTCACACCCAAGGGTTGAGAGTTCGTGCCCCCACCAGGGTATGATATTTTCGTGAGGCTATTTCTGCATTTAACGAAGTTTAGGTGTGTTGGTAAAATTGTTCAGATGGTTGAGAGTAAGATCGGAGCTCCATAAATCCTCTTTCGGGTATGGTGTAAAAACTGATCCCCACAGGACAAGGAAGGGGAGAGGAGAGAATAGGGAGTGATGTGAGACGCGCTTGGGTTGGGTTGTGGTGTTGCCAGCCGCCCAAGCGAGTTGCCAACTAGGCAGTTAGTAGGTGCGTGTGGTGCACCGCTCAGTGAAGTTGACTCACCATTCCCGTTCATCTCTCTGATGGACTCTCGGTCGATTCGGCTCAAGCTTGTTCCTCTCTGTTCGAAGCTTTCACTTCCCGGAAGGTGAAGTAGTGTAAAGTCAGTGAAAATAGGCTAGCCTAAACAGACCTCGGATGCGGAAATACCCTGAGCCGAACAGGCCAAGTGGGATATCTCTATTGGTCTAACTGGTAAGGTGTCTGCCTCACACCCAAGGGTCAAGAGTTCGTGCCTCCACCAGGGCATGATATTTTCGTGAGGCTATTTCCGCATTTAACGAAGTTTAGGTGTGTTGGTAAAATTGTTCAGATAGTTGAGAGTAAGATCGGAGCTCCATAAATCCTCTTTCGGGTATGGTGTAAAAACTGATCCCCACACTAGATCAGACAAACACACCAGTCTTGCATGTGGGGCAGGTAGGTGTACTGTAGGTCCATGGGTGGACTGGGAACTAGAGGCGCAGGTTTTTGCATCTACTATTACCACTAAATCCTCCCATCAGGTACCTCAAGAAGTTCATTCATGGTTCACTTTGCCGGTTAAGAAAGCAGGCGGAGTGTCACCGGCTCTATTTGAATTCCTTGCAGCTCCCAAACTATCACTTTACGACCTGCATGAACCTTTTGCCACACCCCCTCCGGCTCACTTCGACAGAGACTTTAAGTTACGCAATAAAGCGTATAGACTGTTCTCTCAATATCTCGTCAGTCGCCAGGTTGCCCAGTCACTCACGAGAACTATATCAGCCATATCAGACCAACATGTAAGGAGAGCCACGGACTTGTCACGCAGGCACCTTCTACAAAATTCCATTCAATCCCTAGGTGATATTAGAATAGCAATCATGGAGGCTTTTAGAGCAAGACAGGATCTAAGGGTGTACTTGGTAAAGAAGTTGCCGGAGGACATAGCCCGCCGAGTAACTCTCTCCCCGGTATTAACTGCACCACTTCTTCCCCCAGAAACGTGGAGTATTATTTTCAATTTGGTTGATTTGTGGAAGCAGGGTACTTCCCTGCCAAAGAAAGAGACCTTTAAGAAACCTTACTCGAAACCTAAGAGCGGCGGGATGCCCCATCCTACTCAAACTAAACAGTCCTTTCGAGACCCAAGGCCTCCTCAACAGCAGGGAGATACTCAGCACAGACCAAGGCAGGGGAAACAGTCAGGCTATAGAGGTAAGTCATACCAGAAGCCTACTCAAGGTCAGACGCATGCCAAACCTAGCCAGCCGTCTAACCCCACTCCGCCGCCACCACCACCAAAAAACTAGTCAGTTACACTCTCTCTCTCCCAGGGCCTACCGCAGGCGAGTTGGACTCGAGAGTTGTCCTACCGGACAGACCCAGTACAGAAACTGGGTCGTTCCGAGCATGTCACAGGGCTTGGCCCCGGCGGTCATGGGCCAGGACAGTGATAAGCAAAGGCCTATCTTGGACGTGGCTCCGGCGACCTCGTTTACGTCAAACTCTAGAATTCAACAATATTTCTTTAGAGGTGGAGTCACTTGTCCAGGAAATGATCGACAAGCAAATCATTGTCCAAGTAGATCCAACTTGCCCTGTTTTCACCTCCAGACTATTTCTAGCGCCAAAGAGGGACAGTGTGCAGATGCGACCAGCAGTCGATCTCTCGCATCTGAACACACATATTCACAATTCACCCTTCAGGATGCTTGCAGTGAATCAAATCAGGCTCTTACTCCCGCCGCAAGGCTGGATGTGCTCATTAGACCTGAAAGACGCCTATTGGCATGTCCCCATAAACAAAAGGTTCCAAAAATTCTTCGCCTTGAGGATCAGGCAAGAGACTTACGTCTTTCAGAGAATGCCTTTCGGTTTGAACCTGGCACCGAGAATCTTTTCAAAATTAGTCCGGCAGGCCCTCATGCCCTTGCTAGCCCAAGGTATCAAGGTGTGGTGGTATCTAGACGACTGGCTAGTAGTGGCGGAGTCAGAGGAGTTATGTAAATTTCATGTCAAGCAAGTGTTAAATCATGTACAAACTCTAGGATTCAAGGTCAACTTGGCAGAGTCGCTCCTTGTTCCCACAAGAGAAATTCAGTGGATAGGACTGGTTTGGAACACTACCAATCTGACTCTTACTCAGAGTGTGGACAATCGCAACAGATTTTGCAAGAAACTTTCTTTTTCTCCACAGTCTGAATACGACGAGGAAAACTTGGGAGTCCCTAGTCGGTTCACTCAACTGGATCCAATTAACCGTAAAGTTGGGCCGGTTGAAAGTAAAGAGATTAATCATGGGAGCCAACAAATTTTTCCCACTATTGCTGGCGGGAAAACTATGGCCGATTCTTCGATTAATTCACAGCTTACTGTCGGTCTGGGCAAAGACCGAAACATTGTACTCGATAATGACATGGGTTTCTCCTCCACCTACAGTATGGGTAGACACAGATGCTTCACGGGTAATAGGCTGGGGTTATCAATCCAAACTAGGTCACCAAGCTCAAGGTCTCTGGTCCCAAGATGTAACTTTTCACATCAACAAACAAGAGCTTCTAGTCCCATTGTTTTTCCTTCAAGCTCACGGCTCTTCCCTACAGGGGAAGTCAATTGCATTCCGAATGGACAACTTGACTGCAGTTCACTGCATTCAGAAGCAAGGGTCAATGAGGTCTCGAGAGTTGATAGGGCTGTCAGAACAGATTTTTGCTCTGGCCGAATCGCTGAGCATTCATCTACACGTATCTTACCTCCCGGGGATAGCGAACATCTGGGCGGACACCTTGTCTCGGAGACAGAGCACCCTAGTAGAATGGGCTCTCAAGCAAACCGTCTTCGACAAGATGATTGCAGAGCCATACCGTCCACAAGTGGATCTCTGCGTCCGAGGGGAATCACAGGCTACCTCTCTATCTGACCCGCCGGGCAAGAACTCCGGCGGGGGGTCCAGACGCTTTACTGGAGGACTGGAACAGGTGGAATTCAATCTACCTTTTTCCGCCTCCAGACGCTTCACTCATGTGTCAAGTAGTTCACAAACTACGGGGTTACCGGGGCATTGTCTCGATGATCGCGCCAATATGGCCGGCTCAAGTGTGGTATCACTAGTTGCATACGTGGTGCAGGAACCCGGTGTCACTCCCGGTCTCTGCCTTCCACTTGGAGACAATTGGCAACCTTCAGACCTCGCTAACTTTTGCCTTATGGACATTTACAATGCAAAATGGCTAACTCGGTATGGGCAACGTGTCACTAGTAAATTTATGAATCAATATACTCTGGCAACCAGGCGACAATACCAATCACATTGGAAAACTTTCACAACCTGGATAGTAGAAACAGCGCAATCTGATGCCTCAGTTGCTTTAATTTTTAAATACTTAGATTATTTGTTTGAACAGAAGCGCTTCTCAGTCGTTACTTTAAAGAATTACTTATCTGCCGTTAGAAACCCCTTTTTCGACCTAACTGGTCTATCCATAACGCAGGCGGAGGAGAAAGGGTTCATGAGAGCATGTTTCAAACTACGCCCACCACCACGTCAGCTCATGCCTACCTGGTCGCTAGACAAAGCGTTATCATTACTTCAGTCGCGCAAGTTTAACCATGCGCCGGATTTTGAGTCAGTATTAAAAAAGGCTGTGTTCCTTATGGCTTTGGTGACAGGTAACAGTGTCAGAGCTGGCGGCGATGAGCAACGAGCCAAATTGTCTCAGGTTTGGGAGACTGCACGAACATGTGCAGATCGCGCCGTCTCCCACATTTATTACCAAAAACGAACATTGTGATCATGTTTTCTCAGAATTTTCAGTCCCGGCGCTTAAACGTGGACATACGCATCACATTTTATGCCCGGTACAAGCTTTAGTTAAGTTTATGAGGATTGCACAACCTCTCCAACCAGGCTTCCTATGGGTTAACCAGACAGGTACTTGCGTCACAAGAAGGAAATTAGCTTCTTAACTCGTAGATTTATGGAAAGTAATCCCGGCGTGGTAGGCAGAGCCCACGATATTCGAAAGTGGGCCGTCTCCGTCCGGTTTATGCAAATTTTTTCCATTAACGACCTAGCCGACACTCAGTTGTGGGCGTCTAATCACACATTCCTTACGGGATACCTATCGGTCGCCCTGGACAAGCCAAAGCGGACCTGTGTAGCATTACGGCAACGGGTCTAGCAGTCCATGTGGTATTTGTTTTAAGTTATTCTTCAGGCGAAAAAGGGGGGTGGGGGGATGTGCAAAATAGCCCTAAGACCCACTAGAACCCTTCCGCCGGAGATTGTGATAAATCACAAACTGTGATATGAATAGAACTGGTTATACTGTTTAATCAAATTTTATTTTTATTTTTAAGAAATCTATCATAGTTGTATCTATGTAGTATTAACAAAATGTACAAACAGATTTGATTGTACAAATAATTTTAAGGCCAGAACATGATCCTAAGGATTAGGGTTCTAGAGTACAAGAATGTTCTCACTAAACATGCAATAGATCTCAAGTGAAGGTCCAGTCATGTACAAGCAGCTCTTCTTCGAAGTAATGCACTGCTTACTTCCTTTTATATTTTTTATATATTGTATGAACGCAATAAAAAACTTAAAATGTTATACGGATTCTCTGTTACCTATGGTATTTGGGTTGGTGGTTTTGATATAATTGTCACGAATGTCCCCCTTCAGTCTTATATATCAGGCATATCGTCAAAGATGGAGGGGCCACTATTAAATTATAGGTTTGATTCCCGGAGGGAAGTAAAGAAAACCTAATATTTAGTAGGGCCCCGTAATCATTGACGATGTTAGTGCCCTCCCTGCCATCCCCTTCCCATTCGCTGGATTTCGGAGTTGAATCTTGATATGTCAGTGAAGGAAGTTTGGACGCTAGAGGGCCAGCGTCAGGAATCCACACGCAAGAAATCCATGTAGTGGGAAGCTTGAGTATAGCAATTATTAAGTTAATTTTTCTTTTTTCTTTTTTACGAAGTTTTTTTGTAGTGAGTACCCAATCATAAAGACGATTCCATAAGAGAATACGCGTTGCACTTATGAAGTTGTACTCCTGTCCTCCCGCGCGGTAGATTCAAACTTGCGACCACAGTGTTTGATGGGAGACTATTATACTAATAGGCATATTGTCAATGATTACGGGGCCCTACTAAAGGTTTTCTTTACTTCCCTCCGGGAATCAAACCTATAATTTTAACATTTTACATTCATAAATAGTCCATTTTTTTTTTTTTTTTTTTTTCTATATTCCAACTACTCCCTCTCGGGCATAGGCTGAGAGCCTGTACATTCCACCGCTCAACACGGTGAAGCCCGTGAGGTCTTGTTCCAGTCTGGGGAGTGAGACATGTGAAGCATCCATCATGGCTCGAAGCAGCTCCATCTCTGAAGCGGCTGGTTGCTTCGCTCAAGTGCTTCACCGTCTCACCCTCCAGACTCAGACCCTCACTCTCAGAATGCCACCTATTGAGCAGTGAACTCACTAGGCATTGTCCCCCTGTAACATATTTTGAATATGGGAATATTCATACAGTGTTATTTAATCAGGGAACAATGAGGGTATTTTTTTGGCATTTCGGTGGGCTTTGTGGTAATGCACTGATACTAGCTAGGTACAGCACAAATTCAATCCCAATAATATCTTCCCATTGACATATCGGGATTTGAACCCGGGTCCATTGGATTACCAATCCAGTGGCATGACCACTCCACCACACCTCCCCTTATACTAAGTTAGGTTAGGTTAGGCTAGGTTAAATATATTGTTCAATGATTCTTAGTAAATAGGCATCTGAAAAACAGTTCCTCCTGCTACACAGAATCTTTTACCGAATGTTTTCGTTTCATACCAATCGCCGTGGCGTAGGTAGGAAGTGGTTATTTAGCTGCAAGTGGTGTAGCTATTTTAGCATTAAAGGTGAATTCCAGGGATGAAACCTATGCAAACTACAATGTCCATTGGGATCTGCTTGGTTTTAGGTACATGATACTGAAGAACTTTCATCAATTTGTTTTAACAATATAGAAATATAGCTTATCTAAGTTATTGTATGTGGCGCGAACTGGCGTGTTTACCATGACGTAACTGTAGCCAATGGCGGGAACTCTCGACATGGGAAATGGGTGAATCTGTGTTCTTTTTTATTTGAGAAACTCTTATAATTTGTATGCATGTTTACAGCTCAACATTTGGCTTCACCACTGTCTGGTCAAGGGACCACGATATATAAATTGAACAGAAAACGATATTATCATTACGAAATAGGCCTTAGAACCGAGTTCCCTCAACTCTGGACCAGGCTAAACATGCATAAACACTGCATGTATGTTAATTGCTGGCGAGCTGGGATTATTTCTTTATGTGCACCACATCATCAGGACGTTGGTCGATCTTTTGCAGAGCTTGAGTATTGAATTGAAAGGTATTAATTACGAAAAACAGACCTCACTGTTCAGGACCTCATATGTTGTTTACAAACGGCGTCTCTACACAATGGAGTCACTCCAGCTGGCTGAAAATGCCAATTCGTCACCAACGACTATATATATTAGTATTTTGTTCTGGAGTTTAATGGAATTATATCGATATTGCCCATATACATAAATTACAGTATATTCATGCCAAGTTATGACCCTGCATTAATCTTCGTTTTTTCGTTCATCCCTGTAGTTCACCTTTAATTCATTTAGTTTATGTCTATCCGCAGCCCTTCTCACAATCAAAACACACAATTATGTAGCAAAATATATATTTCGACGTCATATACTTGAGATATCAATGAGATTAAATGCGAGCTGTAAAGAGGCTGACAATTTACCTCCGTCAAAAAACGGTGCTTCCCACCTAGTGCGGGAAGCATCCTAGCTCCGTCAAACGGTGAGATTTGTGCTGGAGAATGGCGGTAGCTCCATTTTTTGCGGTAGAATGGCGAGAATTGGCCCAGTGTGATACCCCCTTAAGCCATTTCTGTCTGTCTCTTTTCCTATAGGCCTACTACTTTTTCCTTCTAGGTGCTGGCAAGATCGCCTGATTGAGTGGCACTGCAAGATGGGTTGCGGGCGGTGGGGGCATTGGCTAGGGGGTGCATACCCGTGGGCTGATGATCCCCTCCCTCGCTGCTCTCTCAGAGAGAGATCTCATCTCCCCATGGCCCCTTCAGGGGCCTGACCATCTGGCACGGCTTCGGTCAACCGGACAGTCGGACTCGGGACTGCTCGGCTAGACCGTTTGGAGAACTACAACAACAAACTGCTCTACCAACTGGTACACCAGGCCGCCCACTCTACTATAGTGTCGTCTTTAAATTGTGATTCCTGTTATGGTTTGTTTGCTTTGCAATTTTTATATTTAAATCATTAGGCTACTATTAAAGATAAAGAAACTAAAATTATGCTTTGCACTTCGTATTATGCATAGGTGAGGTGTGGTGGAGTAAACTTGCCACTGGACTGGTAATCCAGTGGACCCGGGTTCAAATCCCGATATGTCAATGGGAAGATATTATTGGGATGGAATTTGTGCTGTAGGCCTACCTAGTATCAGTGCATTACCACAAAGCCCACCGAAATGCCAAATAAATACCCTCATTGTTCCTTGATTAAATAGCACTGTATGAATATTCCCATATTCAAAATGTGCTACAGGGGTGCAATGCCTAGTGAGTTCATTGCTCAATAGGTGGCGTGAGACAGTGAAGCACTGGATTGAGGCAGCTTCAGAGATGGGGCTGCTTCGAGCCATGAGTGAGCAACTAAGCCCCATGCATCCTGCGAAGGCAAGATGGCAGGGGCTGGTTGCAGCTAAAAGTGCTTCACATATCTCACCCCCTAGATTGGAACAAGACCTCACAGGCTTCACCATTCATAACGGTTTAATGTACAGGCTCTCAGCCTATGCCCAAGAGGGAGTAATTGGAATATAGAAAATAAAAAGATAAATTAGCAGTGATAATTTTTTTTTTTTCAACCTCGGGATTGTAGGCTGTTCAGTAGCCTGTAACTCTTACGAGGCCCAGAAATTATCGACTGAAGCTTCAAGATGTTGGGTGCTTCGTATGTGTCGCACTAGTTGTTCATAGTGGAACTTCAAGGTGTTGGTTGCTTCCTTTCTGCCAAACTAGATGACGACACCATATTTATACACGTCACTTGATTTGGAGAGAGCAGCTATATGGTCGTTCACAGCATCTTCGAATATGGTAGGGCATCTCTTATGTTATGAATTGGTGACGATATAGGGGGTGTTTTCTTGACGAGTCGGTGTAGCCAGGATATTTGTAGAACAGCAGGCATGACCAGATCACCTCGGAAAAACCCCTGACATTTGGCGTGGATTTTACCTGATGTCATTTTGGTCTTCAGTCCACCACGCTATCCACTGTGCTATAACTGCTATCGCCTCCCCCAAAACAATGCAATTACATGTTGAATTTGTTTCTACTTCCCATATTCTAGTCTTAAAACTAAATTGTCTAGATGTAGCCTACCTAACACTGCAAGTATGTGTTGGCACATACAGTAATGGAATCGCGAGAGAGAATGCCTTGTGTCATACTCTTTTAACTTGGAGGATAATATTTTCGTTAACTGTTCCTCAGATCAGATCAGATGAAGTATTGAGGGATAAGTCTTTACAATGGCACCTCGTATCTACATTTTACTTTTCCTATTTTTCTGAAGAGTGTAGAGAGGGGAGAAGGGGTGTTGGAGAGAGAGGAAGCTGTTGGAGTGGCTTTGTTATGTGTGTTTAGTCTGTATACGTCGTCAGGATGTCCCCTGATTGGGTGCGAGCATGTGAAACATGCTAGGACGTACTACCACACCCACTAAATGTCCGCCGTGGCAGGGATTCGATCCCAGGTCTTGCAGATTCACACGTGAGCGTGCTCACCACTCGACCTTTTCTATTGCCGAAGGGGTGGCCACAAATGAATCGCCCCCATGTACCTCTGTCCCCAGTCAGTTGACGCCCCTCCTCCCATCCAGCACCACTTTCACGCATAATATATACAATATATATATACTGTATATATATATATACAGTATATAATTATTTGTTTCTATGTGGATAAGGGAGACAAAAGGCAAAACTGCCTGTGACGAGTGCTTCCCCCAGAGTTAAAAGAGTGACAGGGTCAAATTCAAGGAACGTTCGAGCCAAAATGTCTGGACACATAGGATGAGGGAAAGATGGATTCAGGGAGAGAGTTCTAGAGCTCAGCTGTTGAATAGAAGAATGATTGGGAGTAACATTTCACTCTTGAGTTGGAGAGTTGTACAGAGTAGGGGAGGGATTGTGTTGCAAGACGGGTACTACGTACCCTATGTAGAGGAAGTGGTATGCACTGAGAGAACTCTAAGGAATACTGATTATTGTAGTAGCGATAGAATAGCGAGAGAGATGCAACATTGCGGCGAAGAGAGAGAGATTGCAAAGAGTCGGTGAGTGGACGGGAGTTAATGATACGAAAGGCTTTAATTTCTACTTTGTCTAGAAGTGCTGTGTGAGAGGATCCTCCCTACAAATGTGAACAATGCTCAATACAAGGATGCACTGTGCCCCTGTACAGAATAAGAAGCTGAGCAGGGGTAAAGAACCCCTTGAGGCGGTTGAGCACACCTAGCTTCTGGGAGGCTGCCTTAGCATGACTGGTAATATGGTCCTTCCAAGAGAGAGCAGAAGAAAAAGAGACACCGAGAATACTGAGAGAAGATGAAGGGTTGATTTTTGTATTGTTGATGAATAAGGGATAGTCCTCTGTGAGTTCACGGCGGGTAGATAGATGGAGAAATTGGGTTTTGGAAGCATTAAAGGTAACAAGGTTTTCTCTGCCCCAATTGGAAATGGTAGTTAGATCAGAAGATAAATGTTGTATGGCTTCATTATGTTTGTTTTTGAGGGATTGCTGGCTGGGGCGTTCTGGAAAACTAATTGAATAGTGTAAGGTAGAGTATGAATGGATAGGACTGGAGGTACAGTTGAGAAGATAATTTATGAAAATTAGAAAGAGAATGGGATCTGAGGAACACCGGAGTTGATAGGATGAGGAAGTGAATGATGACCGTCCAAAACCGCAGCTATGGAACGACCGGAAAGGGAATTAGAGACAAAGGCACAGATGGAGGGATAGAAACCGAAGGAGGGTAGTTTAGAATTTAGAGATTTGTGCCAGACTCTATCGAAGGCCTTCGATATGTCTAACGCAATAGAAAAGGTCTAACCGAAGTCCCGAAAGGAGGATGACCAAGAGTTAGTAAGATATGAAAGAAGATCACCAGTAGAGCGACCCTTAACCCTGCTCAGGTAAGGTTCCAGAAGTGTGACGAAATTAGCAATGTGGCCCCATATGGTTACCGGCACTTTAAACGGCTCTCACCCGAAAACTAATTGATGGATTTTAAATTTCTTGTTACCAATAGAAACTACAATTAATACTTAATATTATGTTAAGAGCAAATTACACTACTGTAAATATTAAGTCTTTGAAAAAACAAAAACACAAAAAGTAGTGAAAAAAATGGGTCAAAACAAGTGAGGCATATCTCATACATTACATAAGCTGGATTAATTTGGTTGCAGGGCCGTGGAGGGGATGGCTGAGGGTCTTGGGTGACAACAAGGCAGAACTCTGGGGCTAAAAAAAGTTCGATACGAAGGGGAAATTTGTAGTACACATTTGGGATTATGGACCCCATATGGTGACCGGACAGGTTGGTACAGGAAAGGGGAGGAGAGAGAGCGGCGGCTCACACCCTCAGCTCCCAGTCGTAGGACGATGCAGACTGACTGCTCGTCATCGTAACTTCTTGCCATCGGCCTCCGGCTGTGAAATATTCGCGAAAAACATGTTTTACGCATGCGTGCGGACCCCATATGGAACAAATATGCCTGAGCAGGGTTAAGGAAGCCATACTGGCGATCTGAGAGTAGATTATGAGAAGATAAATGCTTAAGAAATTTGGAAGTAAGAATAGTTTAAAAATGTTAGAGATACAAGAGATGAGAGCAATTGGACGATAGTTGGAAGGTTGAGAGTGGTCACCCTACTTTGGGACAGGTTGAATGAGAGCAAACTTCCAGCAAGAAGGGAAGACATTAGAGGAGAGACAGAGACGAAAGAGTTCGCCTAGGCAAGGAGTCGGCACGGAAGCACAGGTTTTTAGTACAACAGGAGGAACACCATCTAGAGTTCTAGACCGTACGCCTTCTCAGTATCAAGCCCAGAGAGGGTAGAAAGTACATCTTTAGAAGAGATTAGGATATTAGGCATAAGTAGGAGAGAGGGGGGTGGAGAGGGAGGAATAGCACCGGAATCAGCCAAGGTTGAGTTTCTAGCGAAAGTTTGAGCGAATAGTTCAGCTTTGTCAGAGGAAGAAGTGATGGTTGTGCCGAGGAAGAAAAATTGTTGGAGAAGTTTTTGGCTAGATGCCAGAAAGCTTGGGAAGAACTAGAGTTGGATAGTTCAGTGCATTTATTGTTGATGAAAGAGTTTTTGTCAAGTCGAAAAACAGATTTGTCTTGATTCCGGGCAGAAACATAGGAAGAATGAGATTCTTGAGCTTTAAGGCGTCGGTACCGTTTGAATGCTTCCTCCTTATTGAGGACAGCAGTAGAACAAGCGTGAGAAAACCAAGATTTGTTTGCATTAGTCTGAGAGAAAGAAGATGGAATGTATGCCTCCATGCCCGATAGCATTACCTCAGTAATGCGTTCAGCACTCTGTGCGGGTCCCCAGCCTTGGAAGCAAAAATAATTCCATGGGAAATCAAAGAAGTACTGCCGGAGAGCCTCCCAGTCGGCAGCGCCAAAGGGCCAGAAGCGCCGTCGGCTGGGAGGATCGGGTGGCCATACTGGAGTGATAGGACAGGTGACAGAGAAAAGTTTATGGTCGGAGGAGCCAAAGGAAAGAAAAGATCAACAGTATAAGAAGAAGGGTTAGAAGTTAGAAACAAGTCAAGAATGTTGGGTCGATCTCCGAAGCGATCCGGGATACGGGTGGGTTGCTGAACTAACTGCTCTAGGTCATTTAGGATAGAAAAGACGTAGGCTTGTTCACCAGGTTGGTAAGTAGTGTGAGAAGAGAGCCATTGGCGGTGGTGAACGTTGAAATATCCTAAGATAGAGATGTCTAAGAAAGGAGAAATGGATAGAAAGTGTTCCACTTTAGAGTTTAGATAGTCGAAGAATTTGGGAAAGTCAGTATAGTTAGGGGAACGATAGACAGCACATAAATATTTAGTATGAGAATGATAAGATAGTTTGAGCCATAAAGTTGAGAATTCAGAGGAGTCGAAATCGGGAACACGAGAGCAAGTGAGTTTGTTGTGCATAAATGCACAACATCCGCCTTTGGCTTTGAAACTAGGATATAGAAAGTAGGAAGATACAGAGAAGGGGCTGCTGGAAGTTGCTTCAGACACCTGCATTTCATTGAGGAAAAGAAGAGCAGGTTTGTAGAAGGAGAGATGGTGTTCAACAGAGGGAACAAAATATATATACAGTATATTATATATATATATATATATATATATATATATACCGGTATATATATATAGCTGTTGAAGTTGAGTTTTCTTTTGTTATTCTTACCTAACTAGGGATTCACTCTTGCATGTTTCTTATTTTGTACTGCATTTCTTTTTACTCCCTTAATTAACTTTTTTTTTTGCCACCTCTGATTGATAATTTACTTAAATTGGTATTGTAAATATTATATTTTATTTCCTTATTTACAAAAAAAACATGACAAATTGGTTTATTTAATGTTTTATGAAAGCTTTCCTATATTATAAATTTTGATGTTGCTTTTATAGTAGGCTAATGTATTTTGTTCAGCTCTTAATTTGTTTTTGTTTTCTCATGTTATATTAATGTCTTTGATGTCATCCCCCAGGGGGATGAGGACACTGCTATACAGCAGACTGAAAGAGGTTCTGGAATCTGGGAGTGTTAATGAATGCAAAGCTGAATGTATGTGAACTGACAGGGAAGGGTAAATGTGTTAATGAACGGGAATATGGAATGGGTGTATTGACAATTTAGAGTGTAAAACAAAGAAAATGTCACCAGGGACACCAAGATGACGGAGGTTGGTCGATCTCTGTTACTAGAGGGTCTCTAGGCCGGGGTAGTCAGGTCAGGTGAGGTGCAAAGGAATTAAATGCTAATCCGTCAAGAACCGCAAATTTGGATAAAGCTCCACCAACACAACACAAATTCAAAACCGCCAGGGATAACGACCGAGGACCGAGGACAGCTATGAATGTAAATGTAGATCCGACCAGAACCAAAAATTTGATTAAAGAACGTTCTGTGAATTCTAAAACCGCAACTTTAAAGGTTTTCTATGCAAATGCTCGTAGCATACGCAATACATTTTCAGATTTAGAGGAACTAGTGTTTACAGAAAATTATGATGTGATTGGTATAACAGAATCTTGGCTCAATACAGAAGATAGAGACTTTTTAGCAGAGTATTCACTTCCCGGTTATGTAATGTTTGAGAACAGCCGAATAAATAAAAATGGAGGTGGCGTTTTATTTTAAATCAAAGAAAGTCTTAACCCGACCTTCTTGTCAAAACCTCAAATTGTGAACGTCGACACATTTTTTGTGCAAATAAAGAATAATAAAGGTACAAAAATAATACTTGCATTAATATACAGACCTCCAGCTCAATCAGTGCAAACTGACCGAGAAGTTTATGAACAAATTGCAGATGTAAGTAACTCCCAAGATACCATATTTTTTGGCGACTTTAATTTACCTGTGACCAAGTGGGGCGATACTCTTACTTCACACTCCGGACATGACTTGTATGCGAACTTGCAAGAGAGTTCACTCTATCAATTTGTTCGATCGCCGACCCGTGGTAATAACGTTCTTGACCTTGTACATGCAACAAAAGAAGAATTAATAGAGAATTTGAATGTTGGTGATGAATTCAGTAACAGTGACCATCGTACAATAACTTTCACTTTAAAGTTTACTAGTAACGAACCAAATAGCAGCATCGAAAAAGTCCCTAATTTCAAGAAAGCAAACTTTCATAAACTTAGAGCTATGTTTAAAGAAACTGACTGGAGCTTTTTAATTAACAATAACGACATAAATACATCTTGGGAATTATTCGAAATCACTTACCTAAAAGCAGTGCAGGACTGCATACCATCGAAAATACGGCATACAGGCCATAATAATAAGCCCAAATGGTGGAATAAAGATATTTCAAACTGTCTGCTTGCTAAAAAGTTTGCTAATGATAGATTAAAATCCTTACAAAATGACGAAGAACGGGTGAAATTTGTAGAGCTACGACGCAAAGCCAAAAAGTTAATTAAGCAAAGTAAAAAGACCCTGGAGTTACATGTTGCGAATCAAAGTAAAACAAACCTGAAAGAATTCTATAATTATATCAGAAAGAAAAAAGTAGTTTACTTCAACTGTTGGACCGTTAGTCGATGAAAATGGAGAATACACCAAAGACGAAGTACAAATGAGTAATGCCCTCAATACCTTCTTTGCATCAGTTTTTACAACGGAAGACCTCAATGATATCCCTACACCATCGCCGATTCAGATTGATAATTCAGATGTTCTAAGCAATGTCACCGTTACAGAGAGAGAAGTATTGAATTGTTTAGATAAACTCAAGGTAAATAAACGCCTGGACCTGATACAATCTCACCTAGAGTCCTAAAGGAAGCTAAGGATGAGCTATCTAAGCCACTGACATTGCTATTCAATAAATCCTTGCAGTCTGGAACTATGCCTTATCAGTGGAAGCTAGCCAACGTAACACCGATATTAAAAAAAGGCAGCAAATCCCTACCCAGTAACTATCATCCAATTAGCTTAACCTCAGTTGTATGTAAAATGCTAGAAACACTCATAAGAGACAGACTCGTAAATCACTTAGAGGAAAATAACGCACTTAAAGATACTCAACACGGCTTTCGTAAAAAACGTTCCTGTTTAACAAACCTCTTAGACTTCTTCCACGATATCCTCAACCTCTACGATGAGAGTAAAGCTGTAGATATTATATACCTTGATTTTCAAAAGGCCTTTGACAAAGTTCCCCACAAAAGTTTACTGCTAAAACTAAAAGCGCATGGAATACAAGACGGTGTGTTGAAATGGATAGAAAATTGACTCAGCGACAGAAAGCAAAGAGTAGTCATAAACGGTAAGGCATCTAAATGGACCAATGTAAGTAGCGGGGTACCCCAGGGATCGGTACTAGGACCAATTCTCTTTCTAATTTACATCAACGACATAGATGAGGGTCTCACCTGTACAATCTCAAAATTTGCTGACGATACAAAAATTGCAAATAGCGTACTCTCAAAAGAACAAGTTGACGATATGCAACACAATCTAGATAAGTTGTCATGTTGGGCCCAAATTTGGCAAATGAGTTTCAATGCGGATAAATGTAAAGTACTACATATCGGATACCAAAATGAGAAAGCAAACTATTTGATGAATGGCACTCAGCTTAAGAATGTAAACAGAGAAACCGATCTGGGAGTAACAATATCGAGTAACCTAAAACCGAGTCAACAATGTTCAGAAGTTGTTAAGAAGGCAAACAAAATAATTGGCTTTATAGGCAGGTCATTTGAGCATAAATCCAAAGACGTTATCCTAACCCTTTACAATTCCTTAGTCCGCCCTCTTCTGGAATACTGCGTTCAATCCTGGTGCCCTTATTACCAAAAATATATAGACAAGCTAGAACGAGTTCAACGTAGAGTTACCAAAATTATACCTAGCCTAAAGAACAAACCATACAAGGAGCGTCTTAGAGAATTAAATCTATTTCCTTTAACCCAGCGCAGATTAAGAGGCGACTTAATTCAAGTGTTCAAAATCATCAAAGGCATCGACAATATGAACTGTAGTAAGTACTTCACTATCGACCAATCTAATTACACGTGGGGAAACGGGTGCAAAATTATTGGTAAATCTTTTAACTCACACGAAGCTAAAAATTTCTTCTTCAATCGAGTTGTCAACTTATGGAATGGGCTTCCCCGAGATGTTATAGACTGTAGCACCGTTGATTCATTTAAACTTCGGCTAGACAAATATCTCGCATCAAACCCGCGACTGACTGCGTTTTTTTTATTTTTATTTTTTTTTCTATATTCCAACTACTTCCTCTCGGGCATAGGCTGAGAGCCTGTACATTCCACCGCCCAACACGGTGAAGCCCGTGAGGTCTTGTTCCAGTCTGGGGAGTGAGACATGCGAAGCATCCATCATGGCTCGAAGCAGCTCCATCTCTGAAGCGGCCGGTTGCTTCGCTCAAGTGCTTCACCGTCTCACCCTTCAGACTCAGACCCTCACTCTCAGAACGCCACCTATTGAGCAGTGAACTCACTAGGCATTGTCCCCCTGTAACATATTTTGAATATGGGAATATTCATACAATGTTATTTAATCAGGGAACAACGAGGGTATTTTTTTGGCATTTCGGTGGGCTTTGTGGTAATGCACTGATACTAGGTACAGCACAAATTCAATCCCAATAATATCTTCCCATTGACATATCGGGATTTGAACCCGGGTCCATTGGATTACCAATCCAGTGGCAATTCAAGTTTGTAAATGAATAACTATATTTTATCCTCCCCTCAGTTACTAACCCATCTGTCCCCTACTAACTTCCCAATCTTGCCACGGACATTAGTTCCAGGGCAGTAGTTCCCTTTCCAATGTTCCCTTACCCACTCTAAACCACTGTTTGGACACTTGATCCTCAGTGTTTTGGAGGACAAGCAGCCTAGAAGGGTCACTAGACCTGTTGTTGCTTGATTTCCTTTGTACTCCTTTGTACTCCCTTTGTACGCCTTTGTACCCTTTTGTACTCCTTTGTGTAGGTATTGAGGGCCGGATAAGCCTGTATAATGGCAACTCGTATCTACTTTTCAAAGAGTGTTGAGAGGGAATAATTGGAGTTGCTTTGTTATGTAGGTTATTAGTCTGTATACGTCGTTCAGGTGTCCCCCGACTGGGTGCGAGCATGTGAAACACGCTAGGACGTACTACTACGCCCACTTAATATGTTCGCCTTGGCTGGGATCAAACGCAGGTCAAGCAGATTCATGTGAAAGCAGTATCACAGCAGCTCTTATTCCATAATTTGTTTTCTGAAACTCTAATCTGGCAGCTTCTGATCTTTCATGCAAATTATGTCTCCTATTTATACTGTACCTCCAGTCTATAGTTACCAATACCAGTTCGAAATAGTCTCAAAATGGTACTAGAATAGCGTTACAAATCAAACGTTGACAATAAGAGCTCTCGTGTGATATCCCTAAGGTCACACAACTCAGAACATTAAGTTTGATCGTGATGTTTCATTTTGTATGAGGGTCGTGTGCTCTACACTAAGACATTTTGGGTATGAACATATGTATTTATGTATATAGGCTACACAGGCAGATACCGAATAGCTGGAGGTGGCCGACTCGAAACAGCCCGAACAGGGAGAACAAAAATAAAATAAGATAAAATAAAATAAAATAAATAAATAAATAAATATATACCGGTATATATACTGTATATATACCGGGTATATACTGTATATAATATTATATATACATCCAGGTCGACCAGGAGAAGACCTAGAGACCAAGGGTCACTAGGGCCTCCAGCATTCCCCCGGCCCCAGACCTCCCGGAGAGGTTCCGGTCTGAGCAGGCAGACACACAGCGGAGCACACCACAATGCCCGCCCACCTCACATCAGGCATGACCCTCCCATGAACATTGACAAAAATAATTAAAGTGTCCATAATAATCCACCCTGGTATAGTAGATACATATAATACTAGCAATATACTCATTACAGTAATTGTATACACCTTTGCATAGAACCCTTGATTTTATACAGTGTTCATACTGTATAACTTCCTGATCTATAAATACATTGGTGACTTTTGAAGTTAGAATATGATAGTCATGAATAATATTTGCCATGTCACCAGCCAATCTATTATGACTCGGTTCAATGGGATGACTCGGTACAAATTACAATGATCCGATAAGATATCCGGCCTTGTGCTAAACTAGGAAATATGGTAGATAAGACAGTCTTGGTTCTATCTTATCACCAGGGCCACAAGAAGTCCAGACAAACCTTAAGGGGAGATGTGTTTTCTTTATGTTTTTTTTTTTTTTTTTTTTTTTTTTAGTTTCCCCCTAGATCTCCATCAAACTTAAACAAATATCCCCAAGTCCCCCCTTCGAGATTTTTTTTGAGTAGAAAATGCCCCAGCCAAAGGCCAGTTCCTCCTAGATTTCACTACTACTATTACTACAACATCAGAGGAGTGTTTCTCATTTTTGTGGTGCGCTAAAGTACGATGCCTGTAATGCCCTCGAAATAATCCCACAACCCCAATACTGTACGACCCGGGTTGACGTCTGGGATAGTGTAAAATAGTCACCATATCACCCGTAGGTCAAGCAGACCCGCGTGCTAACCCACTCTACTACCACGGACGTACAATAGGATAGTAACCTTAAGCCGGTATCACACGAGCACATTTTCCCTCAACATTTATGCTTAACACTGGTCTGGCAGCTTATGAAAGTCAACATTTATAATATTTCTGCTACCTAAATTCATCTATCATCAGCCTAGTTTCCGATACCAGTGCACAATTCTCCAGAAATGTTGCCAGATTTTTGTTGATTATCGAATGTTGACTATAAAATCTCTCGTGTGATACCGGCTTAAGTTCTCCTTGAAAGAACCAGGTGATAGTCTCGTGGTGATTCACGTGATGGGTTTATTAGACTTCGCCTTCAACGACTATTTTACACTATCCCAGACGGCAACTCGGATAGTACAGTATTGGGGTTGCGGGATTTTTCCGAGGACATTACAATGCCAAACTTAAGTGAAAAGAGTAATAGGGGAACAGAGGATGCTATTTTTAAAATATAAGGTTCAGGTTACTAGCTCAATGGGGGTTAATTATGATTATTTACTTGTTTCCCATGTTGATCTGAATAACATAGGCAATATCATTCACCTTTGAAAGTTTAACGCAGGGTATCAAACTGGGACAATTTGGTTTTAAGACTGGGGTGAATATGAGAACAAATACTGGAGAATATACATTAATGGGAGACTGGCCGTTTGTTTGGTCTATTAATTCATTTATTCATATTTTTTTTTAGTTTCCTCCCTAGACCTCCATCAAGCTTAGAAAAACACCCCTAGACCCCCCTTCAAGATAAATTTGTACATTTTTCGGTAGAAAAATGTCCCAATCGAAGGCCGGTTCCTCTTAAAATTGTAGGCTAGCTATCGCTCGCCAGGAAATAATCTACACCTAAATGGCACGAAAGGTCTTAAAATTGACAACGAAATGGGGCGAAAGGTGTTAAAATCGCCAAACTAATGGGCCGAACTTCTTATAATCTCAAAACTAGTGGGGCTAAACATGAGGGAGAAGGGGGTCCAGGAAAAACGGTCCTCCTCCCCTCAAGTTGTATTGTTTTGGCAACTACATATCACTTCCAAGGATACAATAATAAGATCGGTGAAGCATAAATTCAACTCTCTATATATAATTTTTTTTTTTTTTTGATAGTAATAACGACTAAAGAGAAGGGAATAGGCCTCTAGTTTGACACCCTGGTTGAAGTTATTGAGGGGAGACAGACCGTTTTTCTGGACCCCCGTCTCCCTAATTTTTAGCCCCACTATAGTTTTGAGAATATAAGACGTTCGGCCCATTAGTTTGGCAATTTTAACACCTTTAGTCCCATTTCGTTGTCAATTTTAAGACCTTTCGTGCCATTTAGGTGTTGATTATTTCCTGGCGAGCGATAGCGAGCCTGCAATTTTAAGAGGAACCGGCCTTAGGCCGGTAAATTTTTCCACCGAAAAATGTACAAATTTATCTTGAAGGGGGGTCTAGGGGGTGTTTTTCTAAGCTTGATGGAGGTCTAGGGAGGAAACTAAAAAAAAATTTGAATAAATTAATTAATAGACCAAACAAACGGTCAGTCTCCCCTTAACAGCGACTCGTGGAAATATATTTATAGTGTCAGGAAGTATGCAAAATATGATAAGGAATATATTTATAGTGTCAGGAAGTATGCAAAATATGATAAGGAATATATTTATAGTGTCAGGAAGTATGCAAAATATGATAAGGAATATATTTATAGTGTCAGGAAGTATGCAAAATATGATAAGGAATATATTTATAGTGTCAGGAAGTATGCAAAATATGATAAGGAATATATTTATAGTGTCAGGAAGTATGCAAAATATGATAAGGAATATATTTATAGTGTCAGGAAGTATGCAAAATATGATAAGGAATAGAAACTTGATCATGGATGCAGTGAAGAGGGTTTCTGGATAACTTAACCTTATTTGGTCCAAGGGGAGGGGGGGGGGGTCTTTATGGGCCTCCCCTGTTTTGTTCAATAGTTTGGAAATGTTAAGACGTTTCATTAGTTTAGTGATAATAACACGCAAATTCACTCCTTGCAGGTGTCAAATTTATTCTGGGTGTACAAAGGAGTACAAAGGAAATCAAGCAACAACAGATCTAGTGACCCTTCTAGGTTGCTTGTCCTCCAAAACACTGAGGATCAAGTGTCCAAACAGTGGTTTAGAGTGGGTAAGGAAACATTGGAAAGGGAATTACTGCCCTGGAACTAATGTCCGTGGCAGGATTAGGAATTTAGTAGGGGACAGATGGGTTAGTAACTGAGGGGGGGATAAAATAAAGTTATTCATTTACAAACGCAGTCAGTCGCGGGTTTTATGCGAGATATTTGTCTAGGCGGAGTTTAAATGAATCAACGGTGATGCAGTCTATAACGTTTCGGGGAAGCCCATTCCACAAGTTGACAACTCGATTGAAGAAGAAATTCTTAGATTCGTGTGAGTTAAAAGATTTACCAATAATTTTGCAACCGTTTCCCCGCGTGTAATTAGATTGGTCGATAGTGAAGTACTTACTACAGTTCATATTGTCGATGCCTTTGATGATTTTGAACACTTGAATTAAGTCACCTCTTAATCTGCGCTGGGTTAAAGGAAATAGATTTAATTCTCTAAGACGCTCTTCGTATGGTTTGTTCTTTAGGCTAGGTATCATTTTGGTAACTCTACGTTGAACTCGTTCTAGCTTGTTTATATCTTTTTGGTAATAAGGGCACCAGGATTGAACGCAGTATTCCAGAAGAGGGCGGACTAAGGAATTGTAAAGGGTTAGGATAACGTCTTTGGATTTATGCTCAAATGACCTGCCTATAAAGCCAATTATTTTGTTTGCCTTCTTAACAACTTCTGAACATTGTTGGCTCGGTTTTAGGTTACTCGATATTGTTACTCCCAGATCGGTTTCTCTGTTTACATTCTTAAGCTGAGTGCCATTCATCGAATAGTTTGCTTTCTCATTTAGGTATCCGATATGTAGTACTTTACATTTATCCGCATTGAAACTCATTTGCCAAATTTGGGCCCAACATGACAATTTATCTAGATTGTGTTGCATATTGTCAACTTGTTCTTTTGAGAGTACGCTATTTGCAATTTTTGTATCGTCAGCAAATTTTGAGATTGTGCAGGTGAGACCCTCATCTATGTCGTTGATGTAAATTAGAAAGAGAATTGGTCCTAGCACCGATCCCTGGGGTACCCCGCTACTTACATTGGTCCATTTAGATACCTTACCGTTTATGACTACTCTTTGCTTTCTGTCGCTGAGCCAATTTTCTATCCATTTCAACACACCGTCTTGTATTCCATGCACTTTTAGTTTTAGCAGTAAACTTTTGTGGGGAACTTTGTCAAAGGCCTTTTGAAAATCAAGGTATATAATATCTACAGCTTTACTCTCATCGTAGAGGTTGAGGATATCGTGGAAGAAGTCTAAGAGGTTTGTTAAACAGGAACGCTTTTTACGTAAGCCGTGTTGAGTATCTTTAAGTATGTTATTTTCCTCTAAGTGATTTACGAGTCTGTCTCGTATGACCGTTTCTAGCATTTTACATACAACTGAGGTTAAGCTAATTGGACGATAGTTACTGGGTAGGGATTTGCTGCCTTTTTTTAATATCGGTGTTACGTTGGCTAGCTTCCACTGATCAGGCATAGTTCCAGACTGCAAGGATTTATTGAATAGTAATGTCAGTGGTTTGGAGAGCTCATCCTTAGCTTCCTTTAGAACTCTAGGCGAGATTGTATCAGGTCCAGGCGTTTTATTTACCTTGAGTTTATCTAAACAATTCAATACTTCTCTCTCTGTAACGGTGATATTGCTTAAAACATCTGAATTATCAATCTGAATCGGCGATGGTGTAGGGATATCACTGAGGTCTTCTGTTGTAAAAACTGATGCAAAAAAGGTATTCAGGGCATTACTCATTTGTACTTCGTCTTTGGTGTATTCTCCATTTTCATCGACTAACGGTCCAACAGTTGAAGTAACTACTTTTTTCTTTCTGATATAACTATAGAATTCTTTCGGGTTTGTTTTACTTTGATTCGCAATATGTAACTCTAAGGTCTTTTTACTTTGCTTAATTAACTTTTTGGCTTTGCGTCGTAGCTCTACAAATTTCACCCGTTCTTCGTCATTTTGTGAAGATTTTAATCTATCATTAGCAAATTTTTTAGCAAGCAGGCAGTTTGAAATATCTTTATTCCACCATTTGGGCTTATTATTATGGCCTGGACGCCGTATTTTCGATGGTATGCAGTCTTGCACTGCTTTTAGGTAAGTGGTTTCGAATAACTTCCAAGATGTATTTATGTCGTTATTGTTAATTAAAAAGCTCCAGTCAGTTTCTTTAAACATAGCTCTAAGTTTATGGAAGTTTGCTTTCTTGAAATTAGGGACTTTTCGATGCTACTATTTGGTTCGTTACTAGTAAAATTTAAAGTGAAAGTTATCGTACGATGGTCGCTGTTACTGAATTCATCACCAACATTCAAATTCTCTATTAATTCTTCTTTTGTTGCAAGTACAATGTCAAGAACGTTATTACCACGGGTTGGCGTTCGAACAAATTGATAAAGCGAACTCTCTTGCAAGTTCGTATACAAGTCATGTCCGGAGTGTGAAGTAAGGGTATCGCCCACTTGGTCACAGGTAAATTAAAGTCGCCAAAAATTACGGTATCTAGTGAGTTACTTACATCTGCAATTTGTTCGTAAATTTCTCGGTCAGTTTGCACTGATTGAGCTGGAGGTCTGTATATTAATGCAAGTATTATTTTTGTACCTTTATTATTCTTTATTAGCACAAAAGATGCGTCGACGTTCACAATTTGAGGTTTTGACAAGAGGGTAGGGTTAAGACTTTCTTTGATATAAAGTAAAACGCCACCTCCATTTCGATTTATTCAGCTTTTCTCAAACATTACATAACCGGGAAGTGAATACTCTGCTAAAAAGTCTATCTTCTGTATTGAGCCAAGATTCTGTTATGCCAATCACATCATAATTTTCTGTAAACACTAGCTCCTCTAAATCTGAAAATTTATTGCGTATGCTACGAGCGTTTGCATAGAAAACCTTTAAATTTGTTATTTTAGAACTCACGGAACGCTCTTTAATAATATTTTTGGTTCTTGTCGGATCTACATTTATGTTCATGGCTGTCCTCGGTCCTCGCTGTCTTCGGTCCTTATCGCTGGTGGTCCTCGGTTGCCTCTGTTTTTTTCTTGGCGTTGGATGATTTATGTCACTGCTGCTTCTTCTCGGATGGCGTTTTTTGATCCATGGCTGCGGACTGCTTCGTGTAGGAGACGACCCATGCGTGCTGAACCCACAGGGTTTAGATGAGTGCCATCCTTGCGGAACAGAGTAGGCTGGTTGTAGAAGTTGTCCCAGAGGTTGATGAATTCAACTTCTTCCCTCAGACACAAATATTTTAGTCGGCTATTTGTGCTGAAGGCCTTGTCGTAGAATTTGTCAGGTGCGTCGATCTTGGGGAGAATGCCTGAGATGATGATATTCCTTGACTTGTTTTTGTAGTGCTGGATCATTTTGCGATATTTCTCCATCAACTCTTCGGATCTGGTGCGCATGACGTCATTTGAACCAGCATGGATGACAAAAAGGGTATTTTCATTTGCATCCTTTGTGGTATCTTCGAAGGCTTCCACAATGTCGTCCAGTCCAGCTCCTGGGATGCAAAATCTTTTCCGTTGATTTGGGACTCTGTCGCAGAACTCTTCGACCTGTCCTCGTAGGATGGAATCCCCAACGAGCCTGGTCTCTTCTGGTTCGTCTTCCATCTCTACCAATATCTCAAATCTGTTTGACATTGTGACTGGTAGATGAGACCTTTTCTGCGTTGGCCGTGCACCGTTCCTCACTGGTGTAAATCCGGAAACCTGTGGTGGCGGGACTCTACGTACAGGTCGGGGAGAGGAGTGGTTAGAACGGGGGCGAGGGGTTGGTACTGTTCGTGCTAGCAGGCTTCTTGCACGAGGAGTGGGGGAGAGACTAAGGTGAACAGGGCGGCTGTCCTGGTTTGATGTCGGCTCAGGTTCGTCAGAAGCATCTGCTGCAGTGTCTACTGCAGGTGTTGGATTGTTGGCAGATGACATTGGGGCGGTGGTGGATGCTGGAGTTGAAACAATTGGAGTTAGTGATACTCCAACATTGAGTGTTACAAACTCTTGGAGTGATTCCAGCTTCCTGGTGAGGGCGTTGATCTTGTTGTGGGCTTCATCCAATTTTGCTGTCAAATCTTCTCGTTGCTGGCAGAGTCGGCAGACTTGTGGATCGGCAGGAGCAAACATGGAAGCACCAAACCTACCGGCGCAGTTCGTACAGGCACGAGGCATGGTGACGATCACTTTCTTCAGATCACTTCACTCACTTAAAAACACTTAACTCACTTTAAAAACACTAAACTCACTTTAAAAACACTTCACTCCCTTCAGGTCGCTTCACTTACTTAAATAGGCCTAACCGAAAACAAAAATGTTGAAATACACACAAATAGGTTATCAGCGGTGATAGCCTAACCGAAAATTAAAACAAAACAAAATTAAATTTGAATACGCAGTGATAGTCGAACCGAAAACAATTTTATGTTTATTTAAACAGAAATAGGCCACCAGGGGTTATAGCCTATCCTAAACGAAAACAAAAATTATGAGTGATAGCGAGCCTGTAACTTAGAAGAAATAGGCCTACGGGCTACGGCCAGGACATTTTTGTACATTTTTAGCAGGAAGGGGGTCTGGGAGGGCATAATTTTAGTTTGAAGGAAGTCTGGGAAGGAGTTTTTGTTAGCCTAGGGGACAAACTAAAATACATTGATCGAAAATGGCAAAAACAAACATAATCCTCAATAATAATTAAACAAAATATCATAATTGAAGAATAATCCCACGAGCCAATCAGAAGGTGGGATTTCCTCAGGTGTGCCGCGGAAAAATTCAGCAAACTTGCCAGTCTGGTAGCCCGAGGCTCTCCACCAGTCACAAGTGGCCTTTGACGCCCGCTGACTCCCGTGTCTCACCACACCTAAAACGCCCGGCTTATAACTCGCCTTCATTTCACACTCGTGTCTTCTATTCCGCTAGAAAGTGTTCCAACATCACGGTGCCATCCTCTTACTCCCATCAGCCGCTTAAAAACGTGACCAACATTTTACCAGGAAGATATTACAATGAAATGAATGAAGAGGAAGGCGACGGATCAGTTCAAAGCTGCCGCGCAGGCGGTAAGGACACACAGAGCTCGTCTCGGCCAATCACAGGCCGCCATTGCGGGAAAGGCTGGTATTTAAGAAGGGGGACGGGGCTGGTTCAAACTCTGAATAGTGATAATACAGATAGGTTGTAATGGGAATTTAAAACTCCGAAAGATAATTTATGCTGTATCATCGTTAGTATTCAAACTCTTCAAGTTTGAACCTATTTCGACCCGGATCGAGAAGCATTAGCTATGAGGAATGTTGATTGCCTTTAAGTTTGTTAAATAAAGTACAAACTTCCGAACAACTGTTGAATTATTCCAAGCCTGTTAGCCTAGTATAAGTATTTCAAAATATTTACTACAGTAATAACCCACAAGACCTCGGACCAGATAGTGTTAAGAGAGATTGGTGGTCCTTATTTCTTCACTCATGATGGATAAGCTATGGAAGATTATCAAGTTATTCAAATTATATTGTAATAATTCCTATAATGTTACTGTTTTGTAACTCCACATAAAGAGACCCATGTAGATCGAAGTATGTACATTATCTTTATTCCATACATTTCAAACACTAATATTATAATTTGTATGATTTTTTCTCTCTCTCTCTCTCTCTCTCTCTCTCTCTCTCTCTCTCTCTCTGTGCTATCCTATTATTCCCCTTTCTTGTCAAATTGCAAATTTGTTTGATTATATTGAGACTTAAATTTTAGTTTCTTATTCATACATAATTTAACAGAATTTAACAGAACGTCCTGAACTTCCCAAAATGACTAATTCCTTGAGTATGACGATAGTACGTTATTATATGCGCGACTAATTTGATTGGGACCCAAATTCACTTACTCATAATATATAGTGATGTACATTCTATGTGGTAGTTTTGTGTTAATTCACTTACTCATAATATATAGTGATGTACATTCAATGTGGTAGTTTTGTGTTAATTCACTTACTCATAATATATAGTGATGTACATTCAATGTGGTAGTTTTGTGTTAATTCACTTACTCATAATATATAGTGATGTACATTCTATGTGGTAGTTTTGTGTTAATTCACTTACTCATAATATATAGTGATGTACATTCTATGTGCTAGTTTTGTGTTCGTTTATTTCAAAATTTTATTTTGTTAAATCGTTATTTCCACATAGTGATTTGGATAAGTTCTTTTGTCTTTATATTGTGTCGTCTCTGTTTTGGTTTGTTTATTTTGTAAGTTTTACCTTATAATTTGGATGTCTGCGATCTCTAATAGAATTGTATGTCTTAACCACCTCGCTTGGATCGTAAATAAGGTCTGTGTGATCAGTGTATGTGCGCAAATCCAGGTAAATATATGTCTTTATCTCATGTTAACCCTTTATCTCATTTTAACCCTTCAAAAGACGTGGGCGCGGTTCTACCTTTTAGTCTGGTTATTTACAGTCGATTTTATTCAATTTAGGACTGAATTGTTGGAGTCAGTGGGTTAACTGAGATATATTTTACCCAATTGATTTCTAGAGGGCCTCCCAAACCTGAGTAAAATCGTCTAGTGTTAGCCGAAAGTAAGTGAAAAGACGTCCTCGAAGACTGAACGGGTTAAAGGGAGGTTCTTAGTTTGATCCCTAGATCTTTATCAAGCTTTAAACAAATACCTTCAAGATCCCCTTTAGAACCGGCCAAAGGCCGGTTTCTTCTAAATTGCTGGCTCGCTATCGCTCGTCAGGAAAGAAACTGACACCTAGATGGCCCGAAAGGTCTCAAAATTGACAGCAATGGGGAGAAAAGTCTTAAAATTGTCAAGCTAATGAGGCGAAGGTATCAAAACAATAAAATTTCTAAACATGTGGGAGAAGGGGTTACAGAAAAAAAAACTCTTAAGTGGAAATCTCCCTTCTATCGGCTGAATCATATATTGTATAATAGGTTACACGACTGAACAATCAAACTACTCAGTGCATGTGTAGTGAACTCCAAAGCACTGATCAAGAAACTGACTTAGGAGTAGCATTAAAGGGGGATGGTTCACTTTTTGGCCGATTTTTGCATGTATTCATTATGTTTTCTACTTTCCTCCCTAGACCTCCATCAAATTTAAAAAAAACAAAAAAAAATCCATTAGATCCCCCTTCTAGATTAGTTTGTACATTTTTCGGTAGAAAAATTTCCCGGCCCAAGGCCGGTTCTTCCAACATTACAGGCTCACTATTGTTCGCCAGGGAAAAAAACGACACCTAAATAGCACGAAAGGTCTAAATATTGACGAAGAAATGGGGCGAAAGGTCTTAAAATCGACTAACTAATGGGGCAAACATCTTAACATCTGAAAACTAATGGGGCTAAACATGAGGGAGAAAGTGGTCCAGAAAACCGGCCCATTAAGTAATTTAAAACTCAGCCAACATTGTACCATAGTAGTGAAGAAAGCAAACATAATTATTGGCTTCATTGAAAGATCCTTTGAATACAAATCCGAAAATGTTATACTCACTTTATATAATTCTTTGGTTCGCCCCATCTGGAAGACTGGGTACAATTTCGGTGTCCATATTATTTAAAGGACATAGTTATACTGGAGAGAATACAGCGGAGAGTAAGAACAATGATCCCTAGACTAAGAAACAAGTTATAAAGAACGAACAAAACACAAGGCCTTGGCTTTATTAGTGGTAAGCAGGGAGGGTTTTGTGGGGCTGCTCGGTTATGGCCTTTATTAGTGGTAAGCAGGGAGGGTTTTGTGGGGCTGCTCGGTTATGGCCTTTATTAGTGGTAAGCAGGGAGGGTTTTGTGGGGCTGCTCGGTTATGGCCTTTATTAGTGGTAAGCAGGGAGGGTTTTGTGGGGCTGCTCGGTTATGGTCTTTATTAGTGGTAAGCAGGGAGGGTTTTGTGGGGCTGCTCGGTTATGGCCTTTATTAGTGGTAAGCAGGGAGGGTTTTGTGGGGCTGCTCGGTTATGGTCTTTATTAGTGGTAATCAGGGAGGGTTTTGTGGGGCTGCTCGGTTATGGCCTTTATTAGTGGTAAGCAGGGAGGGTTTTGTGGGGCTGCTCGGTTATGGTCTTTATTAGTGGTAAGCAGGGAGGGTTTTGTGGGGCTGCTCGGTTATGGCCTTTATTAGTGGTAAGCAGGGAGGGTTTTGTGGGGCTGCTCGGTTATGGCCTTTATTAGTGGTAAGCAGGGAGGGTTTTGTGGGGCTGCTCGGTTATGGCCTTTATTAGTGGTAAGCAGGGAGGGTTTTGTGGGGCTGCTCGGTTATGGCCTTTATTAGTGGTAAGCAGGGAGGGTTTTGTGGGGCTGCTCGGTTATGGCCTTTATTAGTGGTAAGCAGGGAGGGTTTTGTGGGGCTGCTCGGTTATGGCCTTTATTAGTGGTAAGCAGGGAGGGTTTTGTGGGGCTGCTCGGTTATGGCCTTTATTAGTGGTAAGCAGGGAGGGTTTTGTGGGGCTGCTCGGTTATGGCCTTTGCCTTGCCCGGGACCTTGGGGCTGCTCGGCCAGACAACCTGGGGAACAACAACAACAACAACAGCAACATTAAAAACAGTTAAATCTGACTAGTTTAACAAAGTGCAAGCTAAGAGAGGACCTTATTCAAGTGCTTAAAATTATTAAAGGTATTGGCAATATGGATGTCAAAAAATACTTCACAATTGATCACTCAAATTACACTAGAGGACATTATTGTAATGCAATTGGAAAGCTTTTTCACTCACATGAGGCGAAGCATTTCGTTTTTAATCGACTGGTAATCTTATGGAATGGAGTACCCTGTAGCGTCATTGAGTGTAGTACTTTAACAAATCGACTAGATAAATATATCTCTATTTACCCCCGATTAAGGGAGCCCACCTTGGTTTTTTTCTTTCTCTCCCTCTCTATTTGGCTTGTATATATCCATTCGGCCCCATTCAGCCTACTGTTTTAAGACGTTTACCCCCATCCAGGTGTCAATATTTTCTTGGCGAGCGGTAGCGAGCCAGCATATATATATTTTTGTTTTGACAGCTAGCTAAATTTGTAAATTTTTCGGTAGAAAAATTTCTCCGGCGAAGCCGGATTTCTCCATAAAATGCAGGCTCGCTATCGCTCGCCAGGAAGAATTCGACACCTAGATGGGGATAAACGTCTCAAAACAGTTGACTGAATGGGGCCGAATGGATACAAGCCAGGGAAAGAGAGAAAAGGAGAGAAAGATACAACAAAATACGGTGACCCCCCTAAACTGCGTTTACAAGCAAATAGCACCACTATATATAATTTCCTGTGTTCAAATAGGATTGGTAGTTTAGTTACAAGCAGCCTCGTAAGGATCAATACATATGTGGTTACTTGTTTTCCTTTGTACATTAGCCTATATGTGTACTGTCTTACAAAATAGGTAACATGCAGTGTGAGATAAGCCGATATAACCTCTTTGAAATGATCTCAGTTTGCAGGACAGTCTCGCTCTCTCTCTCTCTCTCTCTTGGTAACAGTGTGAGATAACCCGATATAGACAGGGTTGGGGATTATTGAAAACCTTGAGCAGTTCGACATCTACTTAAATCTATCTCAGTTTGAAGGATAGTTTCAGTTTATCTCTCTATGATTATATACCGGTATATACTGTATACTGTATATACAGTATACATATACAGTATATATATATATATATATATATATATATATATATATTACATATATAATATATATATATATATATATAATATATATATATATATATATATATATATATATATATATATATATATATATATATATATATACTGTATATATACATATAATATATATATTGTATATACTGTATATATATATGTGTGTGTGTTTGTGTGTGTGTGTACAGTTGCCCACATGAATTCTTACCCACTCCGTATATTTACATATGGAATCAAATATGGTATGCTTAACTTACAAGGTTATTTTGTTAGAACACCGTTAATTGATCATGTGGAACTGATGGGGATCGAAAGAATGACTAAGAGAGTATACGAGAGTGAGGTGGAAGGGAAGAGAGGAAGAGGCAGACCGAGAGTGAGGTAGAAGGATGATGTTCAGGTACATACATGAGTCAAAGTGGTGTTGAGTGGGAGGAGGGGCACCGGCTGACGGAGGACAGACGTGCGTGGAGGCGATTAATTCGTGTCCACCGCTTCGGGGATCATGGCATCTAGCAACAGAGAGATGGAAATCATTACTTCACAACAAGCTACACCTTCAGTGATCTTACTACTCTTCCTTCCTCTAAGGGAGACCACCTCGCCTTTTTTCTCTTTCTCTCCCTCTCTTGGGCTTGTATCCATTCGGCCCCATTCAGCCTGTTTTAAGACGTTTACCCCCATCCAGGTGTCAATATTTTGCTGGCGAGCGGTAGCGAGCCAGCATATATATTTTTTTGTTTTGACAGCTAGCTAAATTTGTAAATTTTTCGATAGAAAAATTTCTCCGGCAAAGCCGGATTTCTCCATACAATGCTGGCTCGCTATCGCTCGCCAGGAAGAAATCGACACCTGGATGGGGATTAACGTCTTAAAACAGTTGGCTGAATGGGGTCGAATGGATACAAACCAGAAAAAGAGAGAAAAGGAGAGAAAGAGAAAAAAAGCCGGTGACCCCCCTTAATACAATCACGAAGTGGGGGCCGATTCATGTGGGCAACTGTACCGCATGGTCTTTGCGATAATAATTATTCCTTGTACCACACGTAGCCTACACACATATCTAGTTATGCGCATATATCACACACACCTAAAACAATTCCCCATCTCTCCTTATCCATTTATAGGTTTCTATTACTTTCTTCAAGCGATTTATTTTCAAATCCTCCAAGGGCATTCACATCTAGCAGATTTCGTAGTACGGTAGGCCTATTTTGACTTCTGATTGGCTATCCGTTTCTTCCACTTTACTTTATTTAGGGTTTATTATCCACACTATAATCTGTCCATTTCCAACTGACGGTATTTTGAATTCCTTTGTTACTGATTTCTCTATAGTTACTGGAAAAATATGAAACTACCATGTCTCTGTATCCTAAACATATAAAATGTTCATAATTGACAACGTATTTCGCAACAAAATCATCATAATAGCAGAATAATCAAGACAAGGACACGACATTTTACCATTCGTAATACAAAAAGGAAGTACAGTATAGTTGTCGATATCTCTCTCAGACCCCCACTGCGCACGTGGAGTCTGTCGTCTGTTTGTTTACATTTTGCTGTTCACGTGATCGCCAGCTGATTGAAGAAGACTCCCACGTCGCCTCGGCTATTTTCACCGTAAAGCACGAGAAAACAAGGCCACTGCATTGGGAAGTGTGGTGATACTAATACGTATGGTGATGTTGGTGAGTTTAGGGGATGTGGTGATTTTGATGATGGTAGTGATGTTCAGCATACGATCTTATTAACGTTTCATCTATTTTCTTACATTATCTTTGTTAATTTAATTTTACTACTACTACTACTACTACTACTAGTACTACTAATTATCATTATAATAATAATAATTCAAATAATGATCATTTTTGTTTTGTCATCAAATATTTTAGAGATGAATAATTAATTTGTTTGTAATTATTCAATATTATATATGTATGTATGAATATACTCAGGCACATACCCCATAGCTTTGGGTGGCCGACTCGAGACGAAGATAGAGATAGAATTTTATATATATATATATATATATATATATATATATATATATATATATTAGTAAAGCCAGGTAATACATTTTCTTTAATACATACGAGGTTGAAAGAAATGGCAATTTCTGCGTTGGAAATTTATTATTCAAAGTTTCCAGGTCTGATGAGTTTTCGCTGGGTGGCAGGAAGTAGATGAATGAGATGAGCAAAATTCATGGTGGTACAGGGTTACATAAATGTACATGATGATACAGGATATACGACGCGTTTCACTGGACAACCAGCATTATCAAGTAAGGGTAGAATGGTATAAAAGGTAAACAGGAAGGGTATATATAGAGGGTGGAGGATCAGAGGAGGCGAAAATCAGGGGGCAAAAGTCTCCTATTGGTGGAGGGGTATTCTAGGAGTGCAAAAGGGGGAACCGCTTCACGCAGGCGCACTGGATGCGGGATGGTGTTGGTCGGGTGGCGGGGTCAAAGCTGATTGGCTGCGTGTCGAGGGGCGTGGCCTAAGTTGTATGGTCCGTGTGGCGCCGGCAGAAGACGAAGCTGAAGGAGGTAGCGCGGGGGGCTGCGTCAAGGGCACCGGGGGGCGAGGAGGGGCGTTAGGTCCTTTAGGGTAGTGCCTTTTGGCAGAAGGAAGGATCTGAAGGTCTAGAGTTTGGTTGTTGATGTTAGGATGTAAGGCTTGGATATATAACGCTTCGAGTATAGGTAATCTCCTTGGGTCACTTTCTTTATCGAGTATGGTGGTTTGTTTCTCTAACTCGTTGCGTGTGAGGTGGGGGTGTTTGGGGGTGAGATAGTGGTCTTTGATGGCTCCAGCCTGAAGGTGAAGAGTTAACCGACGTGAAAGACGAGTCTGCGTCATGCCAATATAGGAATGAGGTCCACAGTCCTCATAATTACAGGTATGTTGGTAAATGACGTGATCGTCGGTAATCGGGCTCTTTATCTTGGTGGAAGCTGGTTTGTTGCGGAGAACGAGGTTGGAGGTCTTGGGGGATTTGTAATAAATTATTAATTTGAGTTTGTTTTCCGGGTTGGTTGGGTGGACATGCTTGGAGATTATTTCTTTTAAGACGGCCTCGTCATTTTTGTGTTCAGAGGACATGTAATTGCGGTAGAAGATCTTAATTTCATTGGGGGGGTCAATGTTGGGAGGGCTTTGGGTGTACCATTTTTGAAGATGGTGGTTGATGGTGCTGGAGATGTCGGAGTTGGAGTATCCATTATTCACTAAAACTTGGGATAGTCTTTCTAGTTCCTGGTGGGTGTCGGCCCAAAGCCCTCCCAACATTGACCCCCCCAATGAAATTAAGATCTACCGCAATTACATGTCCTCTGAACACAAAAATGACGAGGCCGTCTTAAAAGAAATAATCTCCAAGCATGTCCACCCAACCAACCCGGAAAACAAAATCAAATTAATAATTTATTACAAATCCCCCAAGACCTCCATCCTCGTTCTCCGCAACAAACCAGCTTCCACCAAGATAAAGAGCCCGATGACCGACGATCACGTCATTTACCAACATACCTGTAATTATGAGGACTGTGGACCTCATTCCTATATTGGCATGACGCAGACTCGTCTTTCACGTCGGTTAACTCTTCACCTTCAGGCTGGAGCCATCAAAGACCACTATCTCACCCCCAAACACCCACACCTCACACGCAACGAGTTAGAGAAACACACCACCATACTCGATAAAGAAAGTGACCCAAGGAGATTACCTATACTCGAAGCGTTATATATCCAAGCCTTACATCCTAACATCAACAACCAAACTCTAGACCTTCAGATCCTTCCTTCTGCCAAAAGGCACTACCCTACAGGACCTAACGCCCCTCCTCGCCCCCCGGTGCCCTTGACGCAGCCCCCCGCGCTACCTCCTTCAGCTTCGTCTTCTGCCGGCGCCACACGGACCATACAACTTAGGCCACGCAGCCAATCAGCTTTGACCCTGCCACCCGACCAACACCATCCCGCATCCAGTGCGCCTGCGTGAAGCGGTTCCCCCTTTTGCACTCCTAGAATACCCCTCCACCAATAGGAGACTTTTGCCCCCTGATTTTCGCCTCCTCTGATCCTCCACCCTCTATATATACCCTTCCTGTTTACCTTTTATATCATTCTACCCTTACTTGATAATGCTGGTTGTCCAGTGAAACGCGTCGTATATCCTGTATCATCATGTACATTTATGTAACCCTGTACCACCATGAATTTTGCTCATCTCATTCATCTACTTCCTACCACCCAGCGAAAACTCGTCAGAGACCTGGAAACTTTGAATAATAAAATTTCCAACGCAGAAATTGCCATTTCTTTTAACCTCGTATGTATTAAAGAAAATATATATATATATATATATATATATATATATATATATATATATATATATATATATATATATATATATATATATATATATATATATATATATATATATATATATATATATATATATATATATATATATATATGGTATATATATAGGCCTATATATATATATAGATATATATATATATATATATATATATATATATATATATATAATGTGGGTAACATTATGCATAGATAATTCTGGGTATGAAAAGGATAATAAAAGTGTCCAAAATAATACGCCCTTATACAGTAAAGGTATATTGGTGGTGATTGATCCATTTGATGTAAGAATAGAAAGGTAAATCCCTATCAATATACCCAATGATTTTATACACCCTTTTATACCCTTGATAGTTTGCAGCGTACTGTACACCTATCAACACTTATATTCTGTGCTATATAGGGTTCTTTTGTTGGTTAGGGAAAAGTGGCTGTCTAGTCCCGTAGAGTTTATCCCCAAGCAACCCCTTTCGAGTTTCAGGCTATAAGGATATTGTAGTAGCTGCTAATTTCGATATTAAGCAGAATTACCAGCTAAAATACGTCTGTAGTGCAATTAATAATACATAAAATACGTCTGTAGTGCAATTAATAATACATAAAATACGTCTGTAGTGCAATTAATAATACATAAAATACGTCTGTAGTGCAATTAATAATACATAAAATACGTCTGTAGTGCAATTAATAATACATAAAATACGTCTGTAGTGCAATTAATAATACATAAAATACGTCTGTAGTGCAATTAATAATACATAAAATACGTCTGTAGTGCAATTAATAATACATAAAATACGTCTGTAGTGCAATTAATAATACATAAAATACGTCTGTAGTGCAATTAATAATACATAAAATACGTCTGTAGTGCAATTAATAATACATAAAATACGTCTGTAGTGCAATTAATAATACATAAAATACGTCTGTAGTGCAATTAATAATACATAAAATACGTCTGTAGTGCAATTAATAATACATAAAATATAATTTGCAATATCTTTCCTATCCATCAGAAACCTACATTATTATTACATTTCAGTTTAATATCGATATTTACGGCTTAATCTTCCTTACAGCCTGAAACTCGCAAGTGGTCAATTGTGCGTATTCTCTCTCACTCTCTGACTTTAATATATCAAGTTCTATCTGTCTATATATCTATCTGCCCGCCCGTCTCTCTGTCTATAATATGGTCTATCGAGATAATGATAGTTATTTGCTAATTATTTATCTTTCTATTATTTTTTTTAGTTTTCTCCCCAGACCCCCATCAAACTTTAAAAAACATCCATTAGATCCCCCTTCGATATTAATTTGTAAATTTTTCGGTAGAAAAATGTCATGGCCGAAGGCCGGCACCTTCACAATTGTAGGGTCGCTGTCGCTCGCCAGGAAAAAATCGACACCTAAAGGGTACGAGAGGTCTTAACATTGACAATAAAATGGGGCGAAAGGTCTTAAAATCGCTAAACTAATGGGTTGAACGTCTTAAAATCTGATAAATAATGGGACTAAACATGAGGGAGAAGGGGAGCCATAAAAACGACCCATCTCCCCTTAATGTACAGTACCTATCTACTAACAGGATAGAGCGGTCAATTAAGATCCATATATACCCCTTTGCAACCCTTGATAGTTTACAGCGTCTTCGTTATAACTATACTCTGTTTCTTTTCAACTGACGCTAAATTGCAAAGTTCCCATCAAGTTATTTGGAAGATTTAGTAGTGAAATATGGTGCTAACTATATAAACTTGGTCTGAATATGATGCAGAGACATAGTGGTTTCATATATGATGCAGAGACATAGTGGTTTCATATATGATGCAGAGACATAGTGGTTTCATATATGATGCAGAGACATAGTGGTTTCATATATGATGCAGAGACATAGTGGTTTCATATATGATGCAGAGACATAGTGGTTTCATATATGATGCAGAGACATAGTGGTTTCATATATTTCCATTAAGTATCGATCAATTAGCTGCTAAGAGATTCAATTTACCGTCAGATGAAATGAAACAGTCCAGAACTATGGAACCCTAACCTATTATTATTATAACTAAAACAAAGGACGAGGCCAACTAGGAAATAGGTGAGGAAATTTGCAGCCCGTTTGCTCTAGCCCGTTTTTTCGATACAGGAGTTAGTCAAGATTTCTGGCCTAGTTATAGTAAATAGAGTATAGTACAATATATATCATGGATTATGGCTAATTGCCATAGTATTTTGATGATGTCATTCACTTAATTATATTCTGCCTATCATTAGACGATTTTATTCAGATTAGGAAAGGCCAGTGTGAATAAGTGTTCATGAAGATAGCTGTTATCCTTTGCTTCTTAAAGGTAATTTATAAGCTGAATTAAATCTCGTGAATGTTAACCCTTTCAGTACCGGTGCCGTCCTTTTAACTTTATTCTGGCTACTAGTAGACGATTTTATTCAGTTTCAAAAGGGCCTCCAGCAATTAACAGGCTTCGAACTATCTCCCTTAACCCTTTTCATTACCACAGATCCTTCTTAAGTTTCACAAAAGCGTCTTAATATAGCTACGATATAATTAAAAAGACGTCGCCTGTACAGAATGGGATAAGGAATATATAAGGTATATATATATATATATATATATATATACCGGTATATATACAGGGTGTTTCAGTTGACGTTTTCAAAAATTACAGGACGTATTCGTCCTAGCGAGGTTACTATAAAAAATACACATGAATAAATAAACCAAAAAATATCCACTAGCCCCTTAAAGGGGAATATTGGAAGTAATACAGCCATTGATATAAGGATAGAAGAGTAAATCACCAGCATTATACCCAATAATTTGACATACCCTTTTCAAACTCTTTTCATGCCCTTGATTGCTTACAGTGTACACATTTCGAAATATTGTCCTAATTCCGATGATAATGGAGATCGATATAATAAGAGTAATTACTTTATTTAATTAGGGTAGTAACAAAATAAAACATGTAACTCTATGTAAGATAGCAAGTATGTTCCTTTAGTCTTCTTCTCTGCAGCTCTGCTTGTTATTTGTTTTTCTTCCTATTCTATTCTTCTTTTCTCTCCTGATCTCTTCCTCTCCTTCCCAATCCTTTCTTCTTCTTCTTCTTCCTATTCTATCTCCTTTTCTCTCCTGTTCTCTTCCTCTACTTCTTCTATCCTTTTCTTCTTCTCCTTCTCTCTTCTCTCTCTCTCCCCCCCCCCCCCCCTTCCCTAGCAACAGTAAGGGAGTATCACACGATAACTTTTTCACTCAACATTTATCCTCAACACTGGTCTGGCAGCTTCAACAGAGGTCAACATTTATACTATTTCGGTCACCTAAACTCATCTACCATCAGTCTAGTTTCCGATACCAATGCAAAACAGTCCAGAAATGTTGCCAGATTTTTTTTGATCATCGAATGTTGACTATAAAATAATTATGCTCTCGTGTGATACCGGCTTAAGACTATTTGATTCCATGAGTTGCAAGCACAATACCCATGCATCATTCTGCAACTCACGTGGGTAGTACACACACACACACACATCTACATCTACACACACCTACATATACACAAACCTAAACACACACTCATACCTCCACACACATAGTCACATATAGGGGAGGTGTGGCGGAGTGGTCTTGCCACTGGACTGGTAATCCAATGGACCCGGGTTCGAATCCCAATATGTCAATGGGAAGATATTATTGGGATGGAATTTGTGCTGTACCTAGTATCAGTGCATTACCACAGCACATCGAAATGCCAAATAAATACCCTCATTGTTCCCTGATTAAATAGCATTGTACGAATATTTCCATATTCAAAAATATGCTACAGGGGTGCAATGCCTAGTGAGTTAATTGCTCAATAGGTGGCGTTCTGAGAGTGAGGGTCCGAGTCTGGGGGATGAGACTGTGAAGCACAGAGGCAGAGCAGCTTCAGAGATGGAGTTGCTTTGAGCCGTGAAGCTTCGCATGTCTCACTCCCTAGACTAGAGCAAGACCTCACGGGCCTCACCGTGTTCAGCGGTAGAGTGTAAAGGCTATCAGCCTATGCCCGAGAGGGAGTAGTTGGAATATAGAAGAAAAAAACCCTACATACACACACATACAGTATAAGAGTAAACGCCTGACTACACACACACACGCACATTATTATTATTAATATTATTGCACGCACACACACACACAGAGTTTTGTAACTTACCTTACTCCCCCCCCCCCTTTATCTCTATCTCTCTCTCTCTCTCTCTCTCTCTCTCTCTCATACACACACACATAATATCACAATGGCAATTAATGTCCATTTTCTATAACACACTCACATTGCTAATCAGGCTGGCTAAACCCTCCCTATTTCACTCCATTAGTTTGGAAATTTTCAGACGTTTCACCCCATTAATATGGCGATAATTAAACGTTTCACACCATTCAGGTGTCTTTTTTCTGGGTTAGTGATAACTTTATAATGATTGGCCTTCGGCTGGGATATACTTCTGCCGACTAATGTAAAAATTTAGCTTGAAGGGGGTCTGGGTGGGTAATTTATTTATGTTTATTTTAGTTTGAAGGAAGTCTGGGATGGCCTTTTTGTTAGCCTAGTGGACAAGCTAAAACACATTGCTCGAAAATATCACAAGCAAGCAGTATCCTCAATAATAATGTAACACAATATCATAAGAACCCCACAAGACGTCGGGCCAGATGATGTTAATAAAATCGTCTAATAATAGCCAGAAATTAAATGAAAAAACGCGTCCCGTTCAACAGAAAGAGTATTTTTTTTTACTTTATTCTTGGTATATTTAGAATATTTTTTTCAGTTTAAGAAGGATCTGAGGTAGTAAAAAGGGTCAAGGGAGTTAGTTCGAAGCCCGTTAATTGCTGGAGGCCCTTATTAACCCCTTCAGCATTGAGTATTGAGTATTGTTCACATGTGTGGGGAGGATCCTCTCACACCGCATTCCTAGACAAAGTAGAAAGGAAAGCCTTTCGTATCATTAACTCCCGTCCACTCACCAACTCTATTCAATCTCTCTCTCCTCGCCGCAATGTTGCATCTCTCTCGCTATTCTATCGCTACTACAATAATCAGTGTTCCTCGAAGCTTTCCCAGTGCATACCACCTCTTCTACGTAGGGTACGTAGTACCCGCCTTGCAACACAATCCCACCCCTACTCTGTGCAACTCTCCAACCCAAGAGTGAAACGCTGTTCTCAGACTTTTTTCTATTCAACTGCTGAGCTCTGGAACTCTCTCCCAGAATTAGTCTTTCCCTCTTCCTATGACTTAAATTGCTTCAAACTCCGTGTGTCCAGGCATTTTGGCTCGAACGTCCCTTGATTTTGGCCCTGTCACTCTTTCAACCCTGGGGGAGGCACTCGCTGCAGGCAGTTAGGCCTTTTGTCTCCCTCATTCACATATACAAAAAAGACAAAAAAAAAGACGCCTTTTCCCATTTGATTCTGGCAAAAATTAGGCGATTGTATCCAGTTTAAAAAGGACCTATGTTATTCAAAGAGTTGATTGTGGTCATATTTACCCGTTGCGAGTCCTAGAGGAAGATCATAAAATAAAGAAAATCGTGTATTGGTAACCAGAATATGCTGAACATTACGTCATGGTGCTGAAGGGGTTAAACTGAATAAAATCGTCTAATAGTAGCCAGAATATAGTTAAGAAGATGGCACCGGTACTGAAAGAGTTAAATACCTTGCCGGCGCCAGTCATGTAATTGGTGGTGCCACTTGGACCCATTTATTACAGGTTAATTACGAGGTCATTTCATACCTTCATTTTTAACGAGTAGGGTAGTTTATATGTTTGTACCACCTGCATTGGTAGGATAATCTTTCAATAAATAGATAAGCAAATGTTATGTGACGGTTATTTTACATACCGGTACCTTTCAATAAAATGTTATGTATAATTATACAGTATATACACAGTTACACACACACACACACACATACAGTACATACGCATTCATACACACACACACACACATATATATATATATATATATATATATATATATATATATATGTATGTATGTATGTATGTATGTATGTATGTATGTATGTACGTATGTATGTATGTATGTATGTTTGTATGTATGTATGTGTGTGTGTGTGTGTGTGTGTGTGTGTGTGTGTGTATTTTTTTAAATCCCTAGTGAATTGTGAAATGAAATAAGAAAGTTAGATACATTTATTTAATTTATCATCAATATTAACTTCATTAATCGTGTACTAAAATTTGAAAAGTTAATTTGTTTCTTCCTATAGTATGAAGTTCGAAAGATACATAGTAGATTGGTTAAACTGAACCTAAACTAACCTTTCCACTATAAGATATCTTTACTAAACGACATAGTATCAGAAATGCTGATTTTTTCCCCACGAATTCATTAGGGTCACATATCACATTATAAGCTACTCATTCATACGTAGTTGCTGGTAATAAATCCATTAGGGTCACA
Organism: Paralithodes platypus; assembly: GCA_032716605.1. Lineage (NCBI taxonomy): Eukaryota > Metazoa > Arthropoda > Malacostraca > Decapoda > Lithodidae > Paralithodes > Paralithodes platypus. The sequence continues at coordinate 21,727,461 of CM064486.1, forward strand.
TATCACATTATAAGCTACTCATTCATACGTAGTTGCTGGTAATAAATCCAATAGGGTCACATATCACATTATAAGCTACTCATTCATACGTAGTTGCTGGTAATAAATTCATTAGGGTCACATATCACATTATAAGCTACTCATTCATACGTAGATGCTGGTAATAAATTCATTAGGGTCACATATCACATTATAAGCTACTCATTCATACGTAGTTGCTGGTAATAAATCCATTTTATGCAATTATCTTAACCACTTCAGTACGAGTGACATATTTTTTTGTATTTTATTTCAGCTACATGTACACGATTTTATGAAGCTTAGGTAAGACATAGGGGAGAAAAAAGGATATTGATGTTGATGGTGGTGGTGGTGGAGGGGTTGTTGTTGTTGGTGGTGGTGGTGATGTTGATGTTGATGTTGGTGGTGATGGTGATGGTGATGGTGATGGTGGTGGAGGGGTTGGTGGTGGTGGTGGTGGTGGTGGAGATGGTGATGATGTTGATGATGGTGGAGGCGGTGGTGGTGGAGATGATGTTGATGGCGGTGGAGATGGTGATGATGGTGGAGGTGGTGGTGGAGAGTGCTGGAAGGTTAACTCATGAGTGAACAAGTCTAGTGTTTACTTCACCCTATTTGGGCCGAGGAGGATCTTTTTGGACCGCCCCTCTTTCGCTCCATTATAGAAATTTAAAAAAGTTCCACCCCATTGGTTGTCTATATATTTTCTGGCCGAGCAATCTGTAACTTAAATGTAATCGGATGATGATGAAAAAATGTAAAAATTTAACTTGAAAAGGGTCTGGGTGGGCATATTTTAGTTTGAAGGAAGTCTGGAAGTCGAAAAAAGGAAAAGTGGGGATTGGGTCTGAGTATATAGATAGATAGATAGATTGGGTCTGAGTATATAGATAGATAGATAGATTGGGTCTGAGTATATAGATAGATAGATAGATTGGGTCTGAGTATATAGATAGATAGATAGATTGGGTCTGAGTATATAGATAGATAGATAGATAGGGTTGTATGCCTAAAGATATCAATTTTCATATTAGTTTTCCCATTTCTATATATTTTTCATAATTAATTGTATAAGTTTTGTAATACACAGTAGCTCTCCTGTACCCTTAAATCTGCCTATAATAGGAGAAAGCACACACTCTCTCTTTCATCTTGGACTAACATCAAACTTTCCTGACCACCACGCTTCAACCGTAAGACCTGTGTGATCAGTGTATTTATGTAAATACTCTCCCTCTCTATTTTCCACATACAAGATCTGATCTACCTGAAACAATCCTTCCTCAGAAGTAGAGAAATTCAGGAGAGTAAATAGAATTGCACTCTTAAGGGGGGACTGGCCTTTTTTCTTTGTCTGTTAATTAATTTATTCCTATATTTCTTGGTTTCCTTGCTAGACCTCCACCAAGCTTAGAAACACCCCCTTCAAGATAAATTTGTAAATTTTTTGGTAGAAAATTGTCCCGGCTGAAGGCCGCTTCCTCTTAAAATTTCAGGCTCGCTGTCGCTCGCCAGGAAAAAATCGACACCTAATTGACACGTTAGGCCTTAAAATTGACAATGAAATGGGTTGAAAGGTATTCAAATGGTCTAACTAATGGGCCGAACGTCATAAAATCTGAAAACAAATGGGGCTAAACACGAGGAAAAAAAGGGGACCAGAAAAACGTGCTGCTTCCCCTTAAATGAGTTTGCACCATTCCCAGTCATTCTCTTTCCACCTATCCTAGAGTATCTTCCCGGAATGGATGGCACGTTCTCTGATATACTAACCAATCCTTGTAACTCCTTGTAATCCCTGACTAGTTTGACCAGGTGCTGACGTCAGACCAATATAATGAGCTTGATCACCTCATTAATCAACCGGTTCAAAAACTACTTAAGCTACACTCTAAACAAATATGAAAAACAGTATTGCAAATAAAATCAGATTGAGTTTATTGATAGCGATTATGTTTTCTATGTGTAAGAAGGAGACAAAAGGCATAGGTGCATATAACGAGTATCCCCCCGAAATTGAAAGAGTGATGTATATATGTATGTATGTACTTGGGAACATACCCCATAGCTGGGGGTGGCCGACTCGAGACAGGACACGAATAGAAACAGCATTTAAAGTTAGAGAACCAAATGTACGTTAGAGTAAAAACTGTTTGAACAAATGGAGCTTGAAACAGCTTAAGTCACAAGATGAGGAAAACATTGATTTAGGGAGAGAGTTCCAGAGTGGGAGTTATTGAGTGGAAGAAAGACTGAGAAAATCGGTTCACTCTTGGGTTAAAGAGTTGGACAAACTTTACCCTTGATAATTTGATATGCCTCTATCCTTTTAATATTTATTTATTTTTTATTTTTTTAAGAGACAATGAACGGAGGAAGGAAAAACACAGATAAAACAAAAAGGTCCATGTGCCTAAAGGCATCCTCCATTCATAAAATGTTTGTAACAACTGGATTTAAACATTTGTAGATTGTAAGTTTGTGGAAAGCAATTCGAGGGAAGTGAATTCCAAAGAGTAGTAGTTCTAGGGATAAATGAATTTTGATAAGCAGAAGTTCTGCATTGTGGAGAAGAAAGTGTAAATTCATGGGCGCTCTCAGCTGCCCTAGTTCTACGGGGAAAGATGTGGAGAGGCGGCACAATTGAAGCAAGTTCCTCGGAACAATTGCTGTGTAAATATCTATAGAATAATGCAAGGGATGCAACGTTTCTTATGGATAATGTAGGAAGGTCCTGTGTGATTGCAGGGTTATTGATTAAGCTAATAGCTTTATTTTGAATTTTGTCCAACTGCCTCAATGCAACCACTCCACTTCCACTCCACAGAGGTGAACAGTAATCCATCTGAGAACGCACATGACTTTTATATATTACGGCCAACTGCTCGTCAGTGAAGAATTCTCGAACTCTGTACAGGAGTCCCAGTTTTTTAGAGGCATTCTTAGCAATGCTTCTAACATAATGTGTCCAGCTCAAGTTAGTAGTTAATGTTACACCGAGAATGTCAATACTAGGGGAAGTGGGAATATTTACATCATTAAAAAATATATGGGAGTCAGTGAGATTCTGTCGGTTAGAAAATTGAATGTACTTGGTTTTCTGTGCATTAAAGGAAACTAGATTCTTTTGTCCCCATTCTTCAATTCTAGAAAGGTCCTGGTTCAGAGAAATTGCAGTGCTTATTTTGAATTTATAAGATCGGGTTGGGTGAAAGAATTGGTAAATGTGAAGGAACTGTGGAGTGTTGAGTCATCTGCGTAGGAATGTATTGGATTATGAGTGGTAGATATGAGATCATTGATATGAATGAGGAACAGAGTTGGGGCCAAAACTGATCCCTGGGGAACACCAGCATTTATTGAGTGAAATTGAGAATAAAGGCCATCTACCATTACACGTATTTTTCTGTTATGAAGATAAGAAGAAATTAGTGGAACTAATGATGCAAGGCCGTAGTGTGACATCTTCGACAATAAGGATTGATGCCAGACTCTATCAAATGCCTTTGATATATCCAGTGCTATTGTATGTGGTTCACCATGTTGGTCTGTAGCTTGGTTGATTTGATGCGTAAGAAGGCAAAGAATGTCTGCAGTTGATCGACATCGTCTAAAACCATATTGCCTATCACTGATTAATTTATTATTCTCAAGATGCTTAATTATGTGATTATTTAATATAATTTTAAAGACTTTACCAAGAGTGGAAGTTATAGCTATTGGTCTGTAGTTTGATGGATCTGAAGAGGCACCTTTTTTAGGAACTGGATGGATGTTTGCTTCTTTCCAGGGTACTGGGAAGCATGAGGTATGAGTACATAGACGGAAATTTTTTGCCAATACAGGAGCGAGCACCAAGGAGCAATTCTTAAGTACTATTGGAGGAATTTCATCTGGACCAGGAGCCTTATCTACTGAGAGATTCTGCAAAATAGTTTTGACATGTCTGGTGTGGATCTTAAGTGAGGGAATTTCAGGCGAATTAAAATTAAGTACAGGGACATCTTGATTTATTTCATCTAAGGTTGAGTTGGTGGAGAAAATATCCTCAAGAAGGTTAGCTTTACCTCGTGGGTCACTTACAAGATTGCCAGTCGGAGATTTTAATGGTGGAATGGATGAAGCAGTTGTGAAGTTGGATTTGAATGAGTTAAGAGTAGACCAAAATATTTTGTTATCATTTGGATTATTTAGAAGTTTATTTGCCTGCTTGTGGAGAAAGTTTGATTTAGTTAGGTTTAGTACAGTTTTGGCATGATTTCTGATGTTTCTAAAGTAATTAAAGGCTTCATGTGTTTTTGATCTTGTGTATGCATTGTAGGCTATTGCTTTTTGTTCAGTTACTCTAGCACAATTATGGTCAAACCATTTAGGTGAATTAGATCTTTTAATGTACTTTTGATGAGGAATAAAAGTTTCCATTCCAATTTTTACAAAATCTTGTATGTGGCTCAAGGTGGAGTGTGCATCATTAGAAAAGAAAGAGGTCCAATAATTTCAATAAAGAAACCTTGAAGACCCTCCCAGTCTGCCCTATCGTAATGCCATTTAGTCACCAAAACAGGTTCAGAGTGGGAAGGTGTGGTAGGTGATAGACAGGTGGCCTGTATCAGACAGTGATCAGAAGATCCAAGCGGGGACCTCACTGTAACATCATAATTTTCTGAATTGGTTGTTAAAAATAAGTCCAGTAGGTGGGAATTATGATTAGGATTATCTGGTACACGGGTGGGTTGGTTGACTAGTTGAGTGAGATTAAATGAGTCTGCAAATAGCTCACATTCAAGACCAGCATCATCAGTCCTGGCTGAATGAGTGAGCCATTCAACATTATGGACATTAAAATCACCCAACACAGTGATTTCAGAAGAAGCATTTAAGTTGAGGACACTGAGTTGTGAGGACAGAGAATCAAAAAGACTTTGCTCTGGAGGAGTATTTGGGGAACGGTAGATGCAACATATGTATTTAAATTTACCAGCAGAAATTAATTTGTATATAGAATAATCAAAATAGGGACAATTGAAACTAGTAACCTCCTCCAGGACAATTTCAGATTTTGCGAAGCAACATACACCTCCTTTAGGTCTGACATTTTGGAGCAGTTGATAACCTGGAAAATTAAATCTAGACGTGTCAGATGTGGATGTTACTTGAGTCTCTGTCAAAAAAAGGAGAGTAGGGGATTCTGCTTGAAGAAATTGGTGTACAAAATTGATGTTAGAGTGAAGTCCCCTTATATTGCTAAAGAAAAAGCTGCACCGACGAGCAGCTTTGGGACGTTGCAATGCTCTTGACACAGTCGCATGATGACGACCGGGAGGGCCCTGTGTCAATGCCGGGGGTGGATATCCGAGGGACCACCAGGTTTGCTCTTAACAATTGTACTGCCATATTTATTGGGTAAGGTGTATGGTGTTACATGTATGATATGTAGTGGGAAGAGTAGTGTTTTATGGATAGAGGATAGCGATGTAGGACAATGTCGTGAAGTTGGATGTGTATGTTATATAAAGAGGGTTTTCCTGATACCCCTGATGTGTGAGGCAGAAAGATGTGTATCCAGCTACCAAGGCCTGGGAGAGAAAATGGAATTCAGGCTATTCCCTGAGTCTCCCGAAACCTTGGCGGTAGTACTTCCCTGGGCGGGGCTGCCTACCCCATTACCTATAAAATGGATTATCACTACCATTATATCTTTAAATTGCCCTTTTAATACCATTATCTTTGGCGTGCTTTTTGGTCTATTATAAACCTCTTCTGACTATCTTTGTCATCATAATTTCCCTGATTTTGACTGCAATTACCTGCTGGATGTACAGTCGCAGTCCTTATACATATATGTTGTATCAAATTTAATAGAATCTCCTTATTAAAGCTTTACCTGACATCTGAATTTCGGAGGTTCGTTTAAATACATCGAAACTTCAAAATGTATCAGAATACACACACACACACACACACACACATATATACAGTATATAAAAGTAAGGACTGATATAACATTCTTCGTATTTCCCTCCCGGGCTCCACTGTTGTGGAAGAAGAGTCTTGGTCAACACTGGTGATAGGTAGTACCGTCACCACAGGAATGGCCACAGTCACAGTATAAACACCAAGGATTCAAACAATATACACTACGCAGGCAATAGGCGCGCTAAACAAAAGAATAAAACAAATAAAATCCATTCGTTTATGCCCGGTTCGCTTGATTGATGGCTAGATATGGACCATAGTGACCATCCAATATCTTGCCAGGACCATCAATGTCATATAAAATCCTTACTGTTTCTGCAAGATAATTTTGGATAGCCTTGTTGAGCAAATGTAATCTTCTGAATGAGCTCGATAAGCACCTTGGCCTCATTTTAAGCCATTAATCACAGGCATCGAACACAATCTCCGCGTCCGTGAGCGCGCCTATCCCTAAATAACACATATGAATTTCATGCACGTTTGTCCAAACATTTTGATTTTAACGTACCTTGGAATATGGCTCTCTCTAACTCTTTCAATTCGTGTGTGAGTATGTGTGTGTGGGGGGTGGGGGGTGGGGGGGCCCGGGGGGCACTCATTATTTTGCCTTTTGTTACCTTCTTACATATAGAAAGAACAAAATGTGTGGCATTTGACTTGATTTTGCTCATTACTATATAACAAGACCACACAAACTTGGAAGTGTGCCGAGGGTCAATTGTCCATACGGAGCAGATCCCTGTTGTTTGACCTAATTTACATGTTGTATAAGGATTTGTGCACACTCTTTCCTTTCTTACATAACACACACACACACACACTCAGCAATTCTCCAAGTACACTTATCATCTATTAAAGAGCATGATAATATAAATGCTTAGCTCACTCAGTAACTCATATCCTATTAAAGAGCATGATAATATAAATGCTTAGCTCACTCAGTAACTCATATCCTATTTCTTAAAATTAACAAGACGCGCAGTGCAACATGAACGGCGTAGACCACAGTTAAGGGAGGGTGGGGGTGTTTCTGGACCCCCTTCTCCCTCGTGTTTAGCCCCAGTAGGTTTGAGATTGTAAGATGTTTGGCCCATTACTTTGGCGATTTTAGCACCTTTTGCCCCATTTCGTTGTCAAATTTAAGACCTTTCGTGTCATTTAGGTGTCGATTTTTTCCTGACAAGCGATAACGAGCCTGTAATTTTAAGAGGAACAGGCTTTCGGCTGGTACATTTTTTCTACCGAAAAATGTTCAAATATATCTTGAAGGGGGGTGTAGGGGGTATTTTTGTTTAAGGGGGGTGACCTGTTTTTGTTCTGTCCCTTTCTATCCTTCTCTGGCTTGTATCCATTTGGCCCCATTCAGCCTACTGTTTTAAGACGTTTATCCCCATCCAGGTGTCAATTTTTTACTGGTGAGCGGTAGCGAGCCAGCATATTTTTTATTTTAATTTGACAGCAGGCTAAATTTGTAAATTTTTCGATAGAAAAATTTCTCCGGCGAAGCCGGATTTCTTCATATAATGCTGGCTCGCTATCGCTCGCCAGGAAGAAATCGACACCTAGATGGGGATAGACGTCCTAAAATAGTTGACTGAATGGGGCCGAATGGATACAAGCCAGAGAAAGAGAGCAAAGGACAGAAATGACAAAAAGCAGGTGACCCCCTTAAGCTTGATGGAGGTCTAACGAGGAAACTAAACAAGAGATATGAATAAATATATGAATAGACCAAAAAATAACCCCTACCCCCCTTTTTAACACTATCTGGTCCGACGTTTTGGGGGCTATTAGGATATTTGGTTAAATTATTAGTGAGAATTTTGCTTGTTTTTTGTTTGTCATTTGCGAGCAATGTATTATAGTTTGTCCCCTAGGCTAACAAACACGCCTTCCCAGATTGCCTTCAACATACTGTATACATGACCACTCAGACCCTCTTCAAGCTAAATATGTACATTTTTCGATAGCCAAATGTCCCGACCGAAGGCTGAATATTTCAAAGTTACAGGCTCGCTATCGCTCGCCCAGAATAAAATTGACTCCAGATTTGTTTTGTTTATATTTATGTGTCTATCTGTCTACAGTATGTATTTTTATGTATGTTTCTATTTCTGTCTCGAGTCGGCCACCCCCTAACTACTTGATATGTTCCTGAGTGTATACATACATCCATCCATACATACATCCATCCATCCATACATACATCCATCCATACATACATCCATCCATACATACATACATCCATCCATCCATACATCCATCCATCCATACATACATACATCCATACATACATCCATCCATACATCCATCCATCCATACATACATACATACATCCTGTACATGTATATGAAGGAGACTAAAGGCAAAGCTGGTGTGAAGCGCCTTTAATATTATCGCCAAACATCTATGAAACATCGGTGAAACATCTAAAAATCTCCAAACAAATGGAAGGAAACAGGGAGTAGTTGTAAGAAGGCTCCCCTCGGATCAAATAGTATTGAGCCAGTACGCAACACAATTGATCACTTGCGAGTTTCAGGCTATAAGGAAGTTGGAGCCGTGAACATCAATATTAAAGAGAAATGCAAAAATAATGTGGGTTTCTGATGGATAAAAAGTATGATACATTTGGTTTAATGTGTTTATATATGAATTAAGACCGTATTTTAGCTGGTAATCCTGCTAAATATGGATGGTTACAGCTCCAACTTCCTTATAGCCTGAAACTCGCAAGTAGTCAACACATCCATGTCACAGAGAAAAAAGAAAGATGGTGTGTGTGTGTTTTTTCTTCTTAGGTTAAGGGGGGTCACCTTCTTTTTTAACTTTCTCTCCTTTTCTCTCTTTCTCTGGCTTGTATCCATTCGGCTTCATTCAGCCAACTGTTTTAAGACGTTTATCCCCATCCAGGTGTCGATTTTTCCTGGCGAGCGATAGCGAGCCATCATTGAATGGAGAAATCCGGCTTCGCCGGAGACATTTTTCTATGGAAAAATGTAAAAATTTAGCTTGCTTTAAAAACAATTTAAATATGCTGACTCGCTACCGCTCGCCAGGAAAATATTGACACCTGGATGGGGGTAAACGTCTTAAAACAGTAGGCTGAATGGGGCCGAATGAATACAAGCCAAAGAGAGAGGGAGAGAGAGAGAACAAAAGCGAGGTGGGCCCCCTTAAGATAACGTCACTCAGGACTATAGACCTACGTGTTGGTTAAGAAATAATTGCTCGTGTTTTTCCCCTCATAGATTAGGTTGCACGTCACACACAGATCCAGTCTCGTGTTGAACCTTTTTTTCTCACTGACCGTCCTCTTAATTAAAGCTACAGGAGTGAGCATGTTTTGTTTTTCTAGCAATATATCGATCTGACATACGTGGTTACTCACATTTACCAGTGTTATTACCTCATAACAGGGTGGCGGGCTTAGTAATACCAATTTCTACTTGCGCAAAATACAGAGAGTATGTAAGAGAACAAGTGAACAAAAATCTGGAGTCTCCTGCGGGTTCGGGCACTGGACAAACCGGTTCCTCGGATGTTGTTATTGCCACGCGCGGGATGAATGATTATGACCCCGATACAGAACCCTCCCCTGGCCCTTCCCCTGTAGGTACTGGATCCCAACGGTCAGCTTATGTGGTCAGGTGGGGTCATTGGTAAGAAGGGTACTCATGGTTTATGCAATGTCTAGTACCTGGTTGTTGGTGAGGGAGCCGAAGTGTTGCCATGTCGAGGTGGAGATGTTGACGGGTGTGACGTCAAATGGGCTGGGCCACGGACAGCCAATCAGCGGCCAGGGAATGTGGGAGTGGCAGTCGAGCCTCCTCTGCCGAATATTTTATCTTGTTCTCTTCTCTTTAATATTTGCTTCTCGCATTTCACCTCTTTCAGTTCTTTCATTTCATTAACTTTTCTCTACTCGATCACATATCACAGTCTCTCGTCTCTCTTTTCTGATCTCCTTTTATTGCGTATTTTCCTTTTCATAAGCTTGATATTACAATCTCTAAATTCTGGTTCCATATTTTTTTATTATATACCCTGTTCCAAATAAGTAGGCCAAAACCTTTGAACATTAACCTCTACAACTCACAAACGACTAGAGTAATCAAGCTACTATTTCTACCATTTGGGAAGGGTCAGCCAAAGTGAGTGTCTTGTGGATCATTGGGCACAGTTGTACACTACACGTCGTACCCTGTTTATACGCACATACAGTACACTCACATATAGTACACATATGCAGCACACATCCTATGACTTAAGGGGGGTCACCTGATGTTTTCTCTGTTTATACGCACATACAGTACACTCACATATAGTACACACATGCAGCACACATCCTATGACTTAAGGGGGGTCACCTGATGTTTTCTCTGTTTATACGCACATACAGTACACTCACATATAGTACACACATGCAGCACACATCCTATGACTTAAGGGAGTCACCTGATGTTTTCTCTCCCTTTGCGCTCTTTCTCTGGCTTGTATCCATTCGGCCCCATTCAGCCTACTGTTGTAAGACGTTTATCCCTATCTAGGTGTCGAATTTTTCCTGGCGAGCGATAGCGAGGCAGCATTATATGGAGAAATCCGGCTTCGCCGATGACATTGTTCTATCGAAAAATGTACAAATTTAGCCTGTTGACAAAAAACATAAAAAATATACTGGCTCGCTATCGCTCGCCAGGAAAAAATCGACACCTGGATGGGGATAAACGTCTTAAAACAGTAGGCTGAATGGAGCCGAATGAATACAATCCAGAGAAAGAGGGAGAGAGAGAATAAATAAACGAGTTGGGCTGCCTTAAATTGCTTCAAACTCCGTTTCCAGGCATTTTGGCTCGTACATTACTTGATTTTGGCCCTGTCATTCTTTCAACTCTGAGGGAGGCATTCGTAACAGGCAGCTTTGCCTTTTGTCTCCCTCATCCACATAGAAAAACAAAAACAACAGCACACACACATACACACACACACCCCCAGGCACGTACACTCACATACAGTACACACACACACACATATAGTACACACACACACACACACACTCACATACAGTACACACACACAAAAATATAGTACACACACACACACACTCACATACAGTACACACACACAGCATACCACCCCTTGTATACACTAATGGGTCACCTTGAGTCTTAATGCAGGTACGTGCACAGGGATCCTATATTGACTCACCTAGGACCTCTCTCTCTCTCTCTCTCTCTCTCTCTCTCTCTCTCTCTCTCTCTCTCTCTCAATACATACTTTATGTCTATCATTTAATTACAGTATCTATCTATACATTTATTGCCTATTCATCCATGTGTATATAGGTTTTTTCTTTGTGTATGAAAGAGACAAATGGCTGCCTGTAGCGAGTGTCTCCCCCAAAGCCAGAGGAGTGACAGAGAGCTAAATTCAAGGTACGTTGGGGTCAAAATGCCTGGACACATGAAGTTTAAAGCACTCTAAAGCACCCGTCACACCTAGCCGATTTTAGGCCAAGACTGTCCGCGACCTAAGGGTCGTGGACAGTCTTGGTCTACGTCGCCGCGCATCATGGGCTGTCGCCAACATAACAAACAGGTCGGGATGGGTCTTCACATACCCCCTCAAAAGTTCAACATCCACAACTTTGAAAATCAAGTCGGAGTGGAGTGAGGTCAAAAAATGGGACGTGAAGGGGACGGGAGGCTGATGGCGTGTGACGGTGCTTGACGGCGCTTGACGGGAAAAGGTAGGCGTCAGTGCGGCGGCACACGGCACCATAAATGAGGTCTGCGTCAGGCGGCGTCACCATAACAACCTGCGGGGATCAGCGGCGGCTTGCGGCGACCCAACGATGCCCTAACGGTCAATATATAAATAAACGACATTTATTAAATAATTAAATAATAAATATATTATCAATAACCATCAAAATATAAGATTAGGTATATTAATTACAGAAAAAATGAAAAATAACAACATTCAATACATAATTAAATTAATAATAATAATATAATAACAGAATTAACTGAAATAATCAGTTAATAATCAGCCGTCCATACTGAAGGGGTCGCTGTCCATCGGCACAGTAATGCATATTGACGCCGCCCTACCTCCTGTCGACGCCGTTTGCCGGGTCGTTGTCAACGCGCTATGCCGCAGATCGGCACTCCAGCGGCGACCTAGGTCTCACCTTCAGTCCTGCATGGGCGCCGCTCTACCCCGTCAGGCGCCGTCAGGGGATGTGGCGATCCATACTGCGTCCCGTCCAAAACTCACCCCCCCAAATCCTTAAGCTCTCCGCCGAAGGTCGGCACTCCTGACCACGACTAAAGGTCGTGGTAAGTCTTGGCTCAAGTCGGCATGGTGTGACGCCTGCTTAAGTCACAGGATGAAGGGAAGATTGATTGAGGGAAAGAGTTCCAGAGTTCACTTGTCGAGTAGAAGAAAGACTGAAAAAAACTTTAATTCTTGGGTTGGAGAGCTGGACAGAATAAGAGTGGGATTGTGTTGAAAGGCGGGTGCCTCCCACTCGCCGCATGTCTCCGGCTTCGCCGGAGAAATTTTTCTATCGAAAAATTTACAATGAAAGAGATGTAAAGAACACTATTTGTTGCAATAGCGATATAATAGAAGAGTGAAAAAGATGCAACATTGCGGCGTGTAGAGAGAATGTAGGGAATTAGTAAGAGGTGGTGAGTTGATTAGATGGAATGCTTTGGATGCAGTATGGGGGGAACCTCTCCACACATGTGAACAATACTTGATACATGTGCGCACTGTACGGAACAAGATGCTATGCGGGGTTAAGGGGGGTCACTGGCTTTTTTTTTTATCTTTCTCTCCTTTTCTCTCTTTCCTTGGATTGTATCCATTCGGCCCCATTCAGCCAACTGTTTTAAGACGTTTATCCCCATCCAGGTGTCGATTTCTTCCTGGCGAGCGATAGCGAGCCAGCATTGTATGGAGAAATTCGGCTTCGCCGGAGACATTTTTCTATCGAAAAATTTACAAATTTAGCTTGCTGTCAAAACAAAAATATATATATGCTGGCTCGCTACCGCTCGCCAGGTATATATTGACACCTGGATGGGGGTAAACGTCTTAAAACATTAGGCTGAATGGGGTCGAATGGATACAAGCCAAGGAGAGGGGGAGAGAAAAAAAAAAGCGAGGTGGGCTCCCTTAACCCTTAACTGGCGGTGCGCAACATAAGTCGAGTGAAAGAAATTTGGACTATGTGGCGGCTCACAACATAAGTCGTGTGCCATTTTCAGCACGTAATGTTGCTGAGAGAGAGAGACAAGTGGTGGCAGGAGAGTAGCAAGCGTATGACTGCTCCAGACCACCGCGGTGGACCAACTGACATGAATCCCACCCTCCTCCACCCTCTCACACTCGCTACACAGTGAATTGTTTAGGGAAAGTACCGAATTACATGGTTTTTGCACTCGTGTTGCGTGATTGTTGCAAGAAAACTAGCGGTCGTACAAGGATCGTTGGGGTGTCATTGGAAAGCTCTGTTTATGCCCTTTCAGGGATAGATACTTGTTTTACGCTCTGGGTCTTATTTAGGCATGAAAATGATTACGTAAACAACCCTATTTTGGGTAAAAACACCCCGCTGGTGGCTAGATATTATTTACCGCCTAGGCCGCTCGTTAGGTGTTAAAGAAGCCATGGAGACGGTTGAGTTAGTAGAGGGTTGTGGTTGAGCACACCTAACGTCTGGGAAGCCATTTTATCAAGAATGGTGGTGATTTACGTATCATTGTGTAATGTGTATATATATTACCAGGGTTTATATCTATGGTTCTATCATCTGATTATCTATTTGTTTACATTAATTTTGTTCACCAAATTATTTCAATTTATTTATCTATTTTTTCTACAATGTACCAGGTTATTGTTATTATTACATTATATCTATCTATCTATCTATCTATATATATATATATATATATATATATATATATATATATTAGTTTATTTCGCTTGTTAGCCGCCTGCTTACTTAAAGTCGTCTTTCTATCTATGTACAGTCGCGTTAATAAGTCATGTCCCAGCTGTCATTAAGTTTGGCTGGCTCTGTGCTGTATTAATGTCTGCCAGATGATGAATAAGGTGGGTAAGTATATAGAAACATCTTTGTATATCTCACTCTAAACGAATAAATCAAGTTTTAGATATTGCTGATACCAATTATTGATCAAAATATACTTGCTGCCGAGACATCACTTAATAGCGCGATTGTACAATGTATTAATTAATTATTCATATCTATCAATCAATACATCTACCCATTGAATTATGCATATCTCCTCTCCAACACCAATCACCACCCCCTACCTCCCCCCCCCCCCCCTCCGCTTCTTCCATGTACCCCCTTCAACCCATTAGTGGTGCCTGTTAATAAATGTTGGCCCCCACGTAAAGAGACCAGGCTTCACGGTATACTAGTTCATTATACTGTACACACTTAAACATACCATCTACACTAACTGTCCCTCTCAGACACCAGTGTGTATGTGTGTGTGTGTGTGTTTGTGTGTGTGTGTCTGTGTGTGTATGTATGCGTGTCTGTATGTGTATGTTTGTGTGTGTGTTTGTGTGTGTGTCTGTGTTTGTGTGTGTGTATGTGTGTGTGTCTGTGTGTGTGTGTCTGTGTGTGTATGTTTGTGTGTGTGTGTTTGTGTGTGTGTGTTTTGGACTTGTTTTTCCTATATAATGTATTTGCAAGATACTGTTACCATATATAACTATTTACCGTATCTATCTATCTAGTTAGCTAGCTAGTTATACGTATCAATCTCTCTCTCTCTCTCTCTCTTATCGACGAGTGTCTATGTTTTACTCCACTCTCATCATCATTATAATTATTCCGTAGGGGTAGATAAACAAGCCTTGTTGTTGTTTGTATGAGGTATAACACGTGTATATCACTTTCTGTTGGTTGGTCAAGGTGGGTAGGAAGGGCTGTGTACTGGGTCAGGCTAGGTCATTATGGTCTGTGTTGGTCAGCAGAGAGAGAGAGAGAGAGAAAGTGAATGGTGAGTGTGAGAGAAATAGAGTGAGTGAGTGAGAGGGAGAGAGAGAGTGAGAATGAGCGTGCACGAGAGATGTGTATATATTAATATATGCATGTGTGTTCCTGTGCATGGGAGTGTACGTGCGTGTGCGTGTGCGTGTGATTGCGTGTGTGGGGATCTGGCATGCACATTACGTAGCACTTATTATAATAGAGCCATTAAGGGAGCCCACCTCGCTTTTTTTATCTTTCTCTCCCTCTCTCGTTGGCTTGTATCCATTCGGCCCCATTCAGCCTACTGTTTTAAGACGTTTACCCCAATCCAGGTGTCAATATTTTCCTGGCGAGCGGTAGCGAGCCAGCATATATATATTCTTTGTTTTGACAAGCTAAATTTGTACATTTTTCGATAGAAAAATTTCTCCGGCGAAGCCGGATTTCTCCATACAATGCTGGCTCGCTATCTCTCGCCAGGAATACATCGACACCTGGATGGGGATAAACGTCTTAAAACAGTTGGCTGAATGGGGCCGAATGGATACAAGCCAGGGAAAGAGAGAACAGGAGAGAAAGATGAAAAAAGCCGGTGACCCCCCTTAATAAGGCAAAAGAACCACCGCCCCGGGCCTGTTGCTGCTTTCTTAGAAGATGTGGCGTGATGTGGTTTGTGAAAGCAACCACATGAATAGTTATTATATGTTTCCTTCACTCAAACACACACATGCACACACACACTCTCTCCTGTCTCTCGCATACACTATTTGTCACACATTCTCACCGCCCCCCCCCCCCGTACACACACACACACACGCTTTCTCTCTCTCTCTCTCTCTCGCTCAGATGGGGTGTGGAGCAGGGTAGCCAATGAGAGGACTCCATGAGTGATGCATCTTCTATAGAGGAAGGATAGTTCTTTAAAGTAAGACTTCAGAGGTTATCAACCCTGCTGCGTTATTAAGCCAGCACACTGTAAGTCAAGAATAGTGTCAGGACTGGAGTCCCTTTTCGAGAATTCCAGTCCCTTAAGTGGAGGGTTAGTTAGTTAGTTAAAATAGGACTTAAGAGCGTGGAAGACCATACCAGATGGCTGGTAACATAGGAAAGAAGAGTAATTGGACAGAGGAAGAACAAGGTAAGAATTGAGAAGTACAGTAGAAGACTAAAAGTTCTCGGGCTCAACCGAGTTGCTTCATTGTGAGGTGCACACATAACATATACTGATGCACTGCGTAGTTCTCACATTCTATCTTCTTATGTATGATGGTGGGGGTTGTGGTAGGACCTGTGCAGTGGAAGATTGTTTTAGTAATAGTCTCTTCTTCTACCTCTCTCTCTCTCTCTCTCTCTCTCTCTCTCTCTCTCTGTGATGGGGTGAGGATCAGGGCAGCCAATGAGAGGAGCCCCTGAGTGACGTATATCTTCTATAGGTTAAAAGGATTACACTCGTGCACTGCGTAGTTATAAACCCCTCCTCTTTCTCTTTTAAGGGAGCCCACCTCGTTTTTTTTTCTCTTTCTCTCCCTCTCTCTTTGATTTGTATCCATTCGGCCCCATTCAGCCTACTGTTTTAAGACGTTTACCCCCATCCACGTGTCAATGTTTTCCTGGCCAGCGGTAGCGAGCCAGCATATATATATATTTTTGTTTTACAGCAAGCTAAATTTGTACATTTTTCGATAGAAAAATGTCTCCGGCCAAGCCAGATTTATCCATACAATGCTGGCTCGCTGTCGCTCGCTAGGAAGAAATTGACACCTGGATGGGGATAAACGTCTTAAAACAGTTGGCTGAATGGGGCCAAATGGATACAAGTCAGAGAAAGAGGGAAAAGGAGAGAAAGATAAAAAAAAACAGGTGACCTCCCTTTTTAACAAGTTAAGTTGTTAAGTTGTTGGGGGGTTGTGGGGGTTGTTGAACTTGTTTGAGAGTTGTTGGAATGTTGTATAGATGGCCGCGTGGCAGGTATTGTTTGAGAGTTGTTGGAATGTTGTATAGATGGCCGCGTGGCAGGTATTGTTTGAGAGTTGTTGGAATGTTGTATAGATGGCCGCGTGGCAGGTATTGTTTGAGAGTTGTTGGAATGTGTATAGATGGCCGCGTGGCAGGTATTGTTTGAGAGTTGTTGGAATGTTGTATAGATGGCCGCGTGGCAGGTATTGTTTGAGAGTTGTTGGAATGTTGTATAGATGGCCGCGTGGCAGGTATTGTTTGAGAGTTGTTGGAATGTTGTATAGATGGCCGCGTGGCAGGTATTGTTTGAGAGTTGTTGGAATGTTGTATAGATGGCCGCGTGGCAGGTATTGTTTGAGAGTTGTTGGAATGTTGTATAGATGGCCGCGTGGCAGGTATTGTTTGAGAGTTGTTGGAATGTTGTATAGATGGGCCGCGTGGCAGGTATTGTTTGAGAGTTGTTGGAATGTTGTATAGATGGCCGCGTGGCAGGTATTGTTTGAGAGTTGTTGGAATGTTGTATAGATGGCCGCGTGGCAGGTATTGTTTGAGAGTTGTTGGAATGTTGTATAGATGGCCGCGTGGCAGGTATTGTTTGAGAGTTGTTGGAATGTTGTATAGATGGCCGCGTGGCAGGTATTGTTTGAGAGTTGTTGGAATGTTGTATAGATGGCCGCGTGGCAGGTATTGTTTGAGAGTTGTTGGAATGTTGTATAGATGGCCGCGTGGCAGGTATTGTTTGAGAGTTGTTGGAATGTTGTATAGATGGCCGCGTGGCAGGTATTGTTTGAGAGTTGTTGGAATGTTGTATAGATGGCCGCGTGGCAGGTATTGTTTGAGAGTTGTTGGAATGTTGTATAGATGGCCGCGTGGCAGGTATTGTTTGAGAGTTGTTGGAATGTTGTATAGATGGCCGCGTGCCAGGTATTGTTTGAGAGTTGTTGGAATGTTGTATAGATGGCCGCGTGGCAGGTATTGTTTGAGAGTTGTTGGAATGTTGTATAGATGGCCGCGTGGCAGGTATTGTTTGAGAGTTGTTGGAATGTTGTATAGATGGCCGCGTGGCAGGTATTGTTTGAGAGTTGTTGGAATGTTGTATAGATGGCCGCGTGGCAGGTATTGTTTGAGAGTTGTTGGAATGTTGTATAGATGGCCGCGTGGCAGGTATTGTTTGAGAGTTGTTGGAATGTTGTATAGATGGCCGCGTGGCAGGTATTGTTTGAGAGTTGTTGGAATGTTGTATAGATGGCCGCGTGGCAGGTATTGTTTGAGAGTTGTTGGAATGTTGTATAGATGGCCGCGTGGCAGGTATTGTTTGAGAGTTGTTGGAATGTTGTATAGATGGCCGCGTGGCAGGTATTGTTTGAGAGTTGTTGGAATGTTGTATAGATGGCCGCGTGGCAGGTATTGTTTGAGAGTTGTTGGAATGTTGTATAGATGGCCGCGTGGCAGGTATTGTTTGAGAGTTGTTGGAATGTTGTATAGATGGCCGCGTGGCAGGTATTGTTTGAGAGTTGTTGGAATGTTGTATAGATGGCCGCGTGGCAGGTATTGTTTGAGAGTTGTTGGAATGTTGTATAGATGGCCGCGTGGCAGGTATTGTTTGAGAGTTGTTGGAATGTTGTATAGATGGCCGCGTGGCAGGTATTGTTTGAGAGTTGTTGGAATGTTGTATAGATGGCCGTGGCAGGTATTGTTTGAGAGTTGTTGGAATGTTGTATAGATGGCCGCGTGGCAGGTATTGTTTGAGAGTTGTTGGAATGTTGTATAGATGGCCGCGTGGCAGGTATTGTTTGAGAGTTGTTGGAATGTTGTATAGATGGCCGCGTGGCAGGTATTGTTTGAGAGTTGTTGGAATGTTGTATAGATGGCCGCGTGGCAGGTATTGTTTGAGAGTTGTTGGAATGTTGTATAGATGGCCGCGTGGCAGGTATTGTTTGAGAGTTGTTGGAATGTTGTATAGATGGCCGCGTGGCAGGTATTGTTTGAGAGTTGTTGGAATGTTGTATAGATGGCCACGTGGCAGGTATTGTTTGAGAGTTGTTGGAATGTTGTATAGATGGCCGCGTGCCAGGTATTGTTTGAGAGTTGTTGGAATGTTGTATAGATGGCCGCGTGGCAGGTATTGTTTGAGAGTTGTTGGAATGTTGTATAGATGGCCGCGTGGCAGGTATTGTTTGAGAGTTGTTGGAATGTTGTATAGATGGCCGCGTGGCAGGTATTGTTTGAGAGTTGTTGGAATGTTGTATAGATGGCCGCGTGGCAGGTATTGTTTGAGAGTTGTTGGAATGTTGTATAGATGGCCGCGTGGCAGGTATTGTTTGAGAGTTGTTGGAATGTTGTATAGATGGCCGCGTGGCAGGTATTGTTTGAGAGTTGTTGGAATGTTCTATAGATGGCCGCGTGGCAGGTATTGTTTGAGAGTTGTTGGAATGTTGTATAGATGGCCGCGTGCCAGGTATTGTTTGAGAGTTGTTGGAATGTTGTATAGATGGCCGCGTGGCAGGTATTAGGAAGTTGTTAATTTGTTTGGTGTTTTTACGGAAACTGAAGGGGGGCACTGGCTTTTTTTATCTTTCTCTCCTTTTCTCTCTTTCTCTGGCTTGTATCTATTCGGCCCCATTCAGCCAACTGTTTTAAGACGTTTATCCCCATCCAGGTGTCGATTTTTTTCCTGGCGAGCGAAAGCGAGCCAGCATTGTATGGAGAAATCCGGCTTGGCCGGAGAGATTTTTCTATCGAAAATTGTACAAATTTAGCTTGCTGTCAAAACAAAAATATATATATGCTGGCTCGCTACCGCTCGCCAGGAAAAAAATTACACCTAGATGGTGGTAAACGTCTTAAAACAGTAGGCTGGATGAGGCCGAATGTATACAAGCCAAAGAGAGAGGGAGAGAAATATAAAAAAAGCGAGGTGGGCTCCCTTAAGAGGTACAATAGGTTTGATGAGTATACTGTATATTATACAGTATAATTATGTAGACACGTGACCATCCCATCCTTTATTTCGTGTGTGTGTGTGTGTGTGTGTGTGTGTGTGTATGTCCACGAATTTTTCAGAGTGACTGTACCATCGCTGCACTCTGACCACTGAGCCAGCAAGTCCCCCTTCTTAAGCTTGAGGCTGCTCACTGTATCATGGATAAAAACCACATTCCACAGGAGTAATGGAAGGTAAAGGGGGCATGGGTAGGGGTATGGGGAGGGGGGCATTGGGAGGAGGGGGTCATGGAGCGAGGGTAGGGGCCGGGGTAATGGGGCATGGGGAGGGGGGCAGGGGTAATAGGGCATGGAGAGGGGGGCAGGGGTAATAGGGCATGGGGAGGGGGTCAGGGGTAATAGGGCATGGGGAGGGGGTCAGGGATAATAGGCCATGGGGAGGGGGTCAGGGGTAATAGGGCATGGGGAGGGGGTCAGGGGTAATAGGCCATGGGGAGGGGGTCAGGGGTAATAGGCCATGGGGAGGGGGTCAGGGGTAATAGGCCATGGGGAGGGGGTCAGGGGTAATAGGGCATGGGGAGGGGGTCAGGGATAATAGGGCATGGGGAGGGGTCAGGGATAATAGGGCATGGGGAGGGGTCAGGGATAATAGGCCATGGGGAGGGGGTCAGGGGTAATAGGGCATGGGGAGGGGGTCAGGGATAATAGGCCAGGGGGAGGGGGTCAGGGGTAATAGGGCATGGGGAGAGGGTCAGGGGTAATAGGGCATGGGGAGGGGATCAGGGATAATAGGCCATGGGGAGGGGGGAGGGGGTAATAGGGCAGGGGTAATAGGGCATGGGGAGGGGGTCAGGGATAATAGGGCATGGGGAGGGGGTCAGGGATAATAGGGCATGGGGAGGGGGGCAGGGTAATAGGGCATGGGGAGGGGGGCAGGGATAATAGGGCATGGGGAGGGGGTCAGGGATAATAGGGCATGGGGAGTGGGTCAGGGGTAATAGGGCATGGGGAGGGGCGAGGGGATAATAGGCCATGGGGAGGGGGTCAGGGGTAATAGGGCATGGGGAGGGTCAGGGGTAATAGGGCAGGGGGAGGGGGCCAGGGGTAATAGGGCATGGGGAGAGGGTCAGGGGTAATAGGGCATGGGGAGGGGATCAGGGATAATAGGCCATGGGGAGGGGGGAGGGGGGAGGGGGTAATAGGGCATGGGGAGGGGGTCAGGGATAATAGGGCATGGGGAGGGGGTCAGGGATAATAGGCCATGGGGAGGGGGGAGGGGGTAATAGGGCAGGGGTAATAGGGCATGGGGAGGGGGTCAGGGGTAATAGGGCATGGGGAGGGGGTCAGGGGTAATAGGGCATGGGGAGGGGGTCAGGGATAATAGGGCATGGGGAGGGGGGCAGGGGTAATAGGGCATGGGGAGTGGGTCAGGGATAGTAGGCCATGGGGAGGGGGTCCGGGGTAATAGGGCATGGGAGGGGGTCAGGGGTAATAGGGCATGGAGGGGGAGGGGGTCAGGGGTAATAGGCCATGGGGAGGGGGTCAGGGGTAATAGGCCATGGGGAGGGGGGTCCGGGGTAATAGGCCATGGGGAGGGGGTCCGGGGTAATAGGGCATGGGGAGGGGGCCCGGGGTAATAGGGCATGGGGAGGGGGTCAGGGGTAATAGGGCATGGGGAGGGGGCAGGGATAATAGGGCATGGGGAGGGGGTCAGGGATAATAGGGCATGGGGAGGGGGTCAGGGGTAATAGGGCATGGGGAAGGGGTCAGGGGTAATAGGGCATGGGGAGGGGTCAGGGGTAATAGGGCAGGGGGGGGGGGACAGGGGTAATAGGGCATGGGGAGGGGGCAGGGATAATAGGGCATGGGGGGAGGGTCAGGGGTAATAGGGCATGGGGAGGGGGGCAGGGGTAATAGGGCATGGGGAGGGGGCAGGGGTAATAGGGCATGGGTAGGGGGCATGGGGAGGGGGGCAGGGGTAATAGGGCATGGGGAGGGGGCAGGGATAATATGGCATGGGGAGGGGGCAGGGGTAATAGGGCATGGGGAGGGGGGCAGGGGTAATAGGGCATGGGGGGAGGGGGCAGGGATAATATGGCATGGGGAGGGGGAAGGGGTAATATGGCATGGGGAGGGGGCAGGGGTAATAGGGCATGGGGAGGGGGCAGGGGTAATAGGGCATGGGGAGGGGGCAGGGATAATATGGCATGGGGAGGGGGCAGGGGTAATAGGGCATGGGGAGGGGGCAGGGATAATATGGCATGGGAGGGGGCAGGGGTAATAGGGCATGGGGAGGGGCAGGGATAATATGGCATGGGGAGGGGGCAGGAATAATATGGCATGGGGAGGGGGCAGGGGTAATAGGGCATGGGGAGGGGGCAGGGGTAATAGGGCATGGGGAGGGGGCAGGGGTAATAGGGCATGGGGAGGGGGTCAGGGTAATAGGGCATGGGGAGGGGGCAGGAGTAATAGGTCATGGGGAGGGGGAAGGGGTAATAGGGCATGGGGAGGGGGCAGGGGTAATTGGGCATGGGGAGGGGGCAGGGGTAGTAGGGCATGGGGAGGGGGGCAGGGGTAATAGGGCATGGGGAGGGGGCAGGGGTAATAGGGCATGGGGAGGGGGCAGGGATAATATGGCATGGGGAGGGGGCAGGAATAATATGGCATGGGGAGGGGGCAGGGGTAATAGGGCATGGGGAGGGGGCAGGGGTAATAGGGCATGGGGAGGGGGCAGGGGTAATTGGGCATGGGGAGGGGGCAGGGGTAGTAGGGCATGGGGAGGGGGCAGGGGTAATAGGGCATGGGGAGGGGGAGGGGGGCAGGGGTAATTGGGCATGGGGAGGGGGCAGGGGTAATTGGGCATGGGGAGGGGGCAGGGGTAGTAGGGCATGGGGAGGGGGCAGGGGTAATAGGGCATGGGGAGGGGGGCAGGGGTAATTGGGCATGGGGAGGGGGCAGGGGTAATAGGGCATGGGGAGGGGGCAGGGGTAATTGGGCATGGGGAGCGGGCAGGGGTAATAGGGCATGGGGGAGGGGGCAGGGGTTAATTGGGCATGGGGAGGGGGCAGGGGTAATAGGGCATGGGGAGGGGGCAGGGGTAATTGGGCATGGGGAGGGGGCAGGGGTAGTAGGGCATGGGGAGGGGGCAGGGGTAATAGGGCATGGGGAGGGGGCAGGGGTAATTGGGCATGGGGAGGGGGCAGGGGTAGTAGGGGAGGGGGGGGGGGCAGGGGTAATAGGGCATGGGGAGGGGGCAGGGGTATAGGGCATGGGGAGGGGGCAGGGGTAATAGGGCATGGGGAGGGGGCAGGGGTAATAGGGCATGGGGAGGGGGCAGGGGTAATAGGGCATGGGGAGGGGGCAGGAGTAATAGGTCATGGGGAGGGGGAAGGGGTAATAGGGCATGGGGAGGGGGCAGGGGTAATTGGGCATGGGGAGGGGGCAGGGGTAATGAAAAGTTTGCTTTCTTGAAATTTGGGACTTTTTCGATGCTGCTATTTGGTTCGTTACTAGTAAACTTTAAAGTGAAAGTTATTGTACGATGGTCGCTGTTACTGAATTCATCACTAACATGTGTGGATGGATGTGTTGGATGGGTGGGTTTGGGGATAGAGGACACAAGTGTGAAGCATGAGGTGTGTATCAATAAGGTAGTGTACAGTAGCTGTGTGTAGGAATTAAAGTGAAGACAACCCAAGGATAACATAAAGAATGTTCCCAGTCATCTTATGTAACTGATAACATATAATATAAATAAATAAATACGTATATTTGTGTTCGTTATATATATATATATAATTTATATATATATATATATATATATATATATATATATATATATATATATATATATATATATAAAATTATAATTATTACAGTATATATATGAATATATATATGTATATATGAATATATATGAGAGAGAGAGAGAGAGAGAGAGAGAGAATGTGTGTGTGTGTGTCATCATATACTGTACATAACTGAAGACAACTACAATATATCGGTACAAACTTGGCTCACGCATATTAAGAACTTTATTTATTCCATATTGTTAATACTATTTTAAACAAGTAGGATATAGCCAACAGTACAGGCCTTTTGAGCATTGGTGAAGTGAGATGCGCCGTCAAAATGTAGGATAAGAAAAGGATAATTAATTTGTCCATAATAAAATACCATTATAATTGGTAGTAATCCACCTTCTAATACAAACATAGAAAGGTAAATCACTATCAACATACCCAGTGATACTATATACCATGTTGATAACGTTTTGACCCCTTCTGTATCGGCGACGTTATTTTAGATTATATTCCAGCTTTATTTAGACGGTTTTGTGCAGTTTAAGAAGGATCTGTCGTAGTAAAATAGGTTAAATGAGATCATTCGAAGCCTTATCATTGTTGGAGGCCATTTTTAAGGGGGGATGGTTCACTTTTTGAGCGATTTTTGAATTTATTCACTATTTTTCTAGTTTCGTCCCTAGACCTCCATCAAATTAAAAAACACATCCATTAGATCCCCCTTCTAGATTAATTTGTACATTTTCCGGTAGAAAAATTTCCCGGCCGAAGGCCGGTTCTTCCAACATTACAGGCTCATTATCGTTCGCCAGGGAAAAAATCGACATCTAAATAGCACGAAAGGTCTAAATATTGACGTAGAAATGCGGCGAAAGGTCTTAAAATCGACTAACTAATGGGACAAACATCTTAGCATTTAAAACTAATGGGGCTAAACATGAGAGAGAAAGTGGTCCAGAAAACCGGCCCATGTCCCCTTAAGCGGAATACAATCGTGTGATAGTAGCCAGAATAAAGTCAGAAGGACGGCACCGGTACTGTAAAGGATTAGGGTGTCTGGCAATAGATGGCTATATATCATTAACCCCTTTTGTAACGACGCCGTCTTTTTATCTTATTCTGGCTGCTGTCAGACGATTTTATTTAGTTTTGAAAGAATGTAGGGTAGCGAAGAGGATTAATTGAGATACTCTGTAATCTTTTAACGGGTAGACATTCTTCCTAAGCTGAATAAAGCCTCCAGCAATTAACAGGCTTCGACATATCTCACTTAACCCTTTTAACTACCTCAGATTCTTCTTAAACATCACAAAATAGTCTAGATACCGCTATAATAAATTATAAAAGACGTCACCAGTACATAATTGGTTAACAGATGGATTTGTTTACAGTGCAGTAAGGTAACACCAATAACACAACATAGGCCAAGTGATGCAGTGATGACCAGTGACCTTCACAGCAACAATATCACGTGTCTGTTGATCGTGGCGTCAGGAGGGCCCACGACGTAGTACTAGGGTGGCTGGTGACGTCACCAACACCCACAGTGACGTCAGTAAAAGTAGGACGTCTTGATAGCCCAGACGCTGAGGGAGGCAGGTTAGACGTAGGATCAACGGGTTTGGGGCAGGGAGGTTGGTGATGTAACCAAAACATTCTGTAGGATGGTTTCTCTTTTATTGCTTCACTACCTTCATTTCTGTCTGTGTGACAATTATTTTTCTCAAATCTGGTCTTTATAATTATATTCATGCAAATTATTATTATTATTATTATATGAGATGCCGAAGTCTCCAACCAGGGTGCAGAAACACCATCAAGATCAATCCACACAAAACACCCGGAGGCACTGGAGAGAGACTATGGCAACTTAGGAAAAAATAAAAACATACACTGTATACTGTACTGTACATATACACATATTAAACACAGACAACATATTATGCAGTGGAGGATATCAAGCTTAAATATAATACAATAAAATAGAATAAAATAAGTTTAAAAATTAGAATAAATGCTGCAAAAAAGCATTAACTCTAGACTTAAATCTGTTGATCTGATTTCTGTCATCGTAGAGCACAAACATTGGTGATGTCAGTTTCGTTGAGTAGCTAAGAAAAGGCTGTCTTGGCACTATTTAAATAGCAACATTTCAAGACTTATTGCTCAGTAGTAATTCTTAATGCTTTATATACATACTGTACATACATAATATATATATATATATATATATATATATATATATATATATATATATATATATATATATATATATACAGTATGTACTTACTTACACTAGTTGTACTTACACTAGTTGTATTTGCGGGAGTGAGCATGTTCGTTAATTCCCGCCTCCTAAGATATGTTTGTCATACCGTGCTTTGTGTGTGTGTGTGTGTGTGTGTGAACAAACATTGCCAAAGTTCATGTAATTTGGTTATGTTGAGTTAGCCATACATACCCACAATCAGTTTATATTTTTTTTGTTTCATATTGATCCACTATACTGTATGACATGCTGATTGAAATTATGTGTAGACGTTTTATTTGCCGTCAGGTTGTGTTGCTGAGAGAATTGTTTTAGGGTTGTAAGAGCAAGTTTAGCTTCCCTGAGGAGGTACTGTGGAGGTACACTGTAGATTGATCCGTAAATTTAACAATGTCGCCAAGAATAAATCGACACTTAAATGGCACGACAGGTCTTATTGTTGACAAAGAAGTGGGGTGAAAGTCAAGAGGTCTTATTCCAGATGACGTGTGAGACATCGAGACACTTTGAGTGATGCAACCTGCTCGTTCGTGGTGTTACCTTCGTATTTCTACAATGCTTGGTTGTCTCAGCGTGGCCCGATGCAACTTTGACGCTCGAAACTGTAACGCCAGTCTCGTCTCATCTCACAATCTCGGACCTCTCTCTCTCTCTCTCTCTCGAACGACACCCATTGCGCTGTTAACTCACTAGGCACTGTCCACATAGCATATTTTGAACATGGGAATATTCATACAACGAAAACTTTATTCCAAACACTTGTGCAAGGGTATCTGTTTGGCGGGTGTGTGGAATGTGTGGTGATGCACTGAAGCTAAGTACAGCACAAATTCCATCCCAATAATATCTTCCCAATGACACACCGGGATTTGAACCCGGGACCTCAAGGTTACCAGTCCAATAGCAAAACCAATCCACCATACCTCCCCATATGTATTTAATGATCTACTCCAGGCATTTTCTTCAGCTTAAGAAAGCGCTCTTATATTCAAATGGAATATAATTAAAACAAAATATATAAAAATAAGTTAATAAAGAAAGACTAATGCATAAGCCAAGCCAACTCCCTCTGCACAGCTGTTTATGTCCCCCAAGGCTACCCCTCTCTGGTCTTGTCAACACTCGTGCATCTGTTGTTGTTATAACCTTTCCATTAATTATCACTTGTTTAACCCTTTCAGTGTTTATAGGCTGGCTTGTAGTACTTGTCTTCTGGCTACCTGTAGACGATTTTATTCAGCTTGGGTAGGGTATATGGAGGGCCTGCTGACTAATATACAGATCGACAGGCAGGCAAATGGGCTCATAGATAGACAGGTATACAGCCAGACAGGTAAACAGTCAGATAGATAGTCAGGCTTGTAAACAAGCAGACAGGCGAACAGTCAGCCAGGTAAACAGCCAAACAGGTAAACGGTCGGACAGGTAAACAGTCAGACAGGTGAACAGTCAGACAGGTAAACAGCCAAACAGGTAAACAGTCAGACAGGTTAAGTCAGACAGGTAAGCAGACAGGTGAACAGTCAGACAGGTAAACAGTCAGCCAGGTAAACAGTCAGACAGGTAAACAGTCAGACAGGTAAACAGTCAGACAGGTGAACAGTCAGACAGGTGAACAGTCAGCCAGGTAAAGAGCCAAACAGGTAAACAGTCGGACAGGTTAACAGTCGGACAGGTTAACAGTCAGACAGGTAAACAGTCATACAGGTAAACAGTTAGACAGGTAAACAGTCAGACAGGTAAACAGTCATACAGGTAAACAGTCATACAAGTAAACAGTCAGCCAGGTAAACAGTCATGCAGGTAAACAGTCAGCCAGGTTAACAAACAGGCAAACAGACAGACAGATAAAGACAGGCAAACAGTCCGCCAGGCAAGCAGTCAGCCAGGTAAACAGTTAGGCAGACAATCAGCCAGGCAGTCAGTCAGGCAAACAGTCAGCCAGACAAACAGTCAGTCAGGCAAACAGTCAGCCAGGTAAAGAGACAGGCAAACAGTCAAACAAACAAAAAGATAAACAGACAGCCAGACAAGCAAAAACAAAAAAAAACATGAGCAAACAAGAGTATATAAACAGACAAACCGAAATCGACAATCGCATAACCTCCACTTGGCAGTAATAATAATAAAACACCAAGAGAATAAAATAGATACATGAACAATAAGAAAGTGGCTGCCTTCAACACAGTCCAACGTTCCCTGACAGTTCATTAATATTATGTTAATGAAAGTATGTAGTTGAGAGAGAGAGAGAGAGAGAGAGAGAGAGAGAGAGAGAGAGAGAGAGAGTGTGAAAGTGAGTGGAAAATAATCGAAAAACCGCCTAAATAAAAAGTGAATTAATTACTTTTGTTCGCATTTCGTCTTTTACTCATCATTATTCATATACGGTGCACGTTTATTTGTATGGCAACTTTTAAAAAGACCAGTAGCTTCTACTACCTATTCTGCGTGTTATGGGCCATTATACAAAAACAATGTACAATATAATATAGCCTACTATAGTCTATTCGCTGTAAGTAGGCGAGAAATAATGACCTCTAACCTCTGTAACTCAAAAACGACTAGAGTAATTGAGCTAATAGTTCTACCATTTGGGAAGAGTCAGTCAAGGAATAGATGTGGAAATATACAGCCAATTTGCTCTAACCCTTTTTGAGTTACAGAGGATAGAGGTCATGATGTTTCGCCTACATACAGCGAATACATTATAGTTATGAACATATTGTTAGTTTAACAAATTATCCATCAGACTGTCTCCCGCAGCTTATCACTCGGCCACACAGAGGTATAGAAAGGCAGCGGGGCCAATTTATGCTAGGTGGGTAACTCAATTCTGCACCATCCTGCAAACGCAAGGTATTAAGGGGCTAATGGCTGTTTTTTGTTTTTTTGGTCTATATATTTGTGTATTAATTTATTTTTGAGTTTCCTCGCTAGACCTCCATCAAGCTATATAAAAAAAAAACTCCCTAGACCCCCTTTCAGGATAAATTTGTACATTTTTCGGTAGAAAAATTTCCCGGCTGAAGGCCGGTGCCTTCTAAAATTACAGGCTCGCTATCGCTCGCCATGAAAAAAGCGACACCTAAATGGCACGAAAAGTCTTAATATTGACAAAGAAATGAGTCAAAATCGGCAAACTAAAGGAACAAAATTCTTAAAATTTTAAAACTATTATGCTAAACATGAGAGGGAGAATGGGGTCCAGAAAAAGCGACTACCTGCCCCTTAATGATAAGGATGTTGAACACAGATGTAAAATATGCAACTAGGTGGATGGGACTCGTTAGCCTTAGTCGGCAACTCATCTAGGGGAGACAACCTTATACAAATCCGGGTGGATGGGACTCGTCAGCCTTGGTTGGCAACCTGTCTAGGGGAGTAAACCTGATACAAATCTGTACTGCTTACCTACGGGTAAGGCAGGTTAGTGGATGGATTAGCCGAACACCACTGTAGAAAGATAGTGCTAACAAGATACACAGAGGGCCTCGGAGTCGGACAGATCCTAAATTGAGTGGTCAATCCTGTAAGTCTTTCACTAAACTGGCTCGGGTTGTCCCTCTCACAGGGAATAGGTCCGCTTGGGTGCTTTCTGTGTATGGCCACCCTCGTAAGGGGAGTAAGGCGTCCGGCAATAGATAGATAGATAGAAGGAACGCAAACTGTGAAGAGGATCTATAGTCTGTTTCTTTTCAACTGACGGTAAATTGCAAAGTTCCCATCAAGATTTGTCAGTTATTTTGAAGATTTGTAGTGAAATATGGTGCAAATTTTATATTCGTGGTCTTCATATGATGGATTTTCAGTTATTTTGAAGATTTTGTAGTGAAATATGGTGCTAATTATATATGCGTGGTCTTAATAATATGATGGAGAGGCATAGTCGTTTCATATGTGTCCATTAAGTATCGAAAAAGTAGCTAATAAAGGATTAAATATATCGCCAGATGAAAAGAAAGAGTATAGTTGTGTGTTTACAATGAGCTGAAGCCTAGAACAAAAAAAACAATGTGTCGAAACCAGGCAAACAGGATTCTCGGTTTTATCTCTAGGAGTGTGAGTAACAGAACTGCTGATGTTAATTCAAATGTGTTCTTATCATTGGTGATGCTTAATATGTATTAAAGGGGGATGGCGTATTTATTTCCTCATTTATATTTATTTGTATAATTTTTTGTTTGTTTAGTTTCCTCCTTAGATATACAGTACATCAAGCTCAAAAAAAAAAAAAAAAAAAAAAAAAAAAAAAACCTCCTTCAAGATAAATTTGTACATTTTCGATAGAAAAAAGTCCCGGCCAAAGTACAGGCTTGCTATCGCTCGCCAGGAAAACTCGACACCTAAAATACACAAAAAGTCTTAATATTGACAAAGGAATGGGGTGAAAGATCTTAAAATCGCCAAACTATTGGGCCGAACGTCATAACATTTGAAAACTAATGGGACTAAACATGAGGAAGAAGAGGGACCAGAAATACGACCCATCTTCCCTTCAGCTGTTCAGTTTGGTGTCCTTATTATAGAACGGATATACGATCACTAAAGGCACTCCAACGTAGGGAAGACGAATATGAAGCAAAGCACTTGAAATGTATTATCTGAGAATAAGTTAAAACTTTTGGCTTATGTTAATTAGAAAGACAAGGAATTACGGGAAATACGATATAGAGGTGTTTAAGGGAGCCCAGACGGTATTGTGCACCATAATTTACTGTTTCGGCTCAATGGTTTAAAGAGGGGGTTTAGTTTGCTCTCTAAACCTCTATCAAGCTAGAAAAACACCCCCAAGACCCACTTTCGATATAAATTTATGAAAAATTTCCCGGCCGAAGGCCGATTCCTCTTCAAATACAGACTCGCTATCGCCTGCCAGGAAAAAAATCGACACCTGAATGGCACGAAAGATCTTATTATTGGCAAATAAATGGGGCAAAAGGTTTGAAAATCGCCAAATTAAAGGGGCGAATGTCTTGAAATCTCATAACTAATAGGGCTAAACATGAGGGAGGAGGAGGACTCTAAAAACCAAGTGCCTCCTCTTAAGTGGATGTAGGGTACCAATAACGTATACATTAGCAATAACAACAAGATAACCCGCAGGGATGGCTTCAAATTATGTTCTGTCAGAAAAGACAAGCAATCGTCCCTTGAATGTGGCTCTCTGTCACTCTTTTGACTCTGGGGGAAACACTCGTTACAGGCAACCTACCTTTTGACTATTTCATACACTTAAAAACAAACAAAACAATGATTGCGAAATAAGTAAAAAATTACCGGAATTAATGACTTAATATTGTAATCGACACTGTAGGTTGTTTCGGATGCTAGACCTAAAGTATATACACTCTAAAGTTAGAGTATATACTATATATATATATATATATATATTGTTACGTATCTTGATCCTCAAGTGGTTAACTTGATGAATCTAGATAGCACAGATATATATTAAGGTATCAGTCAGCTGAAGGCAAAACAAAAGTAAAATCTAATAAAATAATTTCCTGTTGTTGCTTCCTTTCCTTTTGGATCTTAGGACTTAGTATCCTTTATTGACTGATACTCTTTAATTATGAAAAATACTGAAACTAATTAAAGTCATGTAGTATTTATAAAGAATTATTATTTAATCGAAGCTTAGTAGGCTATGGTTATGAACCGAATAAGTTATAGCTAAAGAAGGACTATTAATTTTATAAAAAGTCTTGAAAGATAAATATTAAAGTAAGAATATTTCTGTCTCTTACCCTTTTTTAAATGAATAGATAGTTTTCTTATATGTCCTTTTAATTCTATTTAATGTAATTATTCTTGGTTCTTGTCTTACGTTAATAGTATTATATTATTATTATCATCAGGATTAATATCAAAGTCACATAAAAAGTTAGATATATATTTAATTAGTTAAATGTATTTCTTAACCACGTAACATTGAGGTTTGATTAGGAGTAAATAAAGTTACAGGATCGTTTCATAGATTCGATTCAGGTCTCACTCAAATAATATGAAAAGCAAAATATAATATTTTGAAGCAAAAGAATTTTCTTCAGCTTAGGAAATCACTAGAAGTAATATTATCACAGCCATGTTAGTCTAAGGCGATATTACTAATACGAGACAATAGCATCACCGTACTAAGCACCGTTAAGCAATGTAAGCTTAATTCAAAGAAAATGAAAGAACTCGTAAGTATTAATATAAAACAATAGTATTACTTTCATCATAACCCAATTACTTAAAGAGTTGCTTTAGTCCACAAGTAAGTCAACTAAAATAGTTAAGTACATAATAATAGCGTTAACGTTAATTCCCAATCACATATCTCACTAACCAACATAACGTAAGTGTTTACACCGAACACACTTAACACACATTTATATAATCTGACTGACAGTCACAATCCCATTATAATACTTCACCCCGTCTTCCTCCAGCTGCAAGTTCACCTTCCCCAACTCCAAATGAGACTGATTTGAATGCCCACAACTCGGGTCTTATATACCAAACAATGATGGTGTAGGAACGAATCAGGAGGCGCGGGGTGGTGCCTACTCCAATCATAGCTCCTCGAGTCGCATAACAGGTGCCTGGTCCACTCACAGCTCCTGGCGTCGATCATACGTCATAGCATCGGTCATCGAGGTAGTTTGCAAGGGTCCCCTATGACGCACGCAGGTATGAAGGCTATAGACCAGTCAAAGTAGGGCTGGACTTAGAACAAATTGCAATAGAAGGTTTTTTGGCTTTAACTTGTTTATTAGGTCCCTCTGATGAACATATAAAAAGTCTCCAACTTTTGGACACCGGGAAAGTGGTTAATTTGCATAAATTCAAGATGGCCACCGTCCAAAGCTTCAATTTACAGATAACTTTTTTCTGGTTGCTCCTAGACCCTATAAATGTATTACAAACAACGTTTTTTGGCTTTAACTTGTTTATTAGGTCCCTCTGATGAACATATAAAAAGTCTCCAACTTTTGGACACCTGGAAAGTGGTTAATTTACAGCCAAAAAACCTTACAGCCAAAAAACCTTCTATTGCAATTTGTTCTAGGTCAAGCCCTACCTTTACTGCACATTATTGTCTATTACATTTTGCCTAGGCCTATACTAATCCCATCATCTTGTTTCTTGTTTCAACAGATTGGTGCGACATCTACCGAAGCCATGGAAGAAGAGGTGGTGCATAATCCCTGCGGCATTTGCTCAAACACGTTAGACGAAGGAGAAACAGTCAAGCTGAGGGCGAAGGGAGCAGATACTATCAACAAGGCCAGTACTGAACGTGGAACGCCATCAATTACCGTGTCCGAGGGCCAAACGGTGCACATTGATTGCCGAAAGAAGCATGTCAATACGAAGCCAAATAGAATTCCTGGGAAGCAGAAGAAACGTCCTGAAAAACCTGCTCTTCGTTCTCAGACACCAGACTTTTGTTTTACAGAGAACTGCTTTTTTGTGGTACAAAAATCTATTTGGACACAAAGCATGATTCAGAAGAAGTGTATCCAGTACGCACCTTCAACTTTCAAAGGACAATACTTTCTGCATGTGATGCCAGGGCTGATGAGTGGGCTGATACTGTTAGAGGCCGAATTAACTTTGCACGCGATCTTCCAGCAGCTGACGCAATATATCACAAGCAGTGCAGCTCAAATTTCCAGACACATAGGCAGATCCCCTCCAAATATCGTGATTCCGCAGACAGTGAACCTCCTCGCAAGGGTCGCAAAGTAGATGCCTCACGAGAGGAAGCATTTCTACTCGCAATCGAGGACCTAGTCAGTGGCAATGATGATGAACAGACTACAGTGGTTGATCTCGTTGATAGAATGTCCCAGTTGTGCCCTGATGTTGAAGCGTATAGTGTAAAATACATGAAACAGAAACTTATTTCATATTTTGGGGATGAACTGGTTATTAGTAACGTGCATGGACGCAGCGATGTTGTAACTGTCAAAGAAAGTGCTGCAAAGATTTTGCAACAATTCAAAGACTCACCACAGACTGATGATGAGGAAGCAGAACAAAGAAAGATAGTCAGGGCTGCGGCACGGTTGATCAAAGCAGATATAAAGAACATTGATACTTGTAGAGATTTCTATCCAGATCCTTCTGAACTCCGGTCGCTGGAAAAGAATGTGGCGTACGTTCCGCAGTCCCTTCGTATATTGCTGCAAGAGACGTTCAGTGGCAAGTCATGTGATCTTGAAGTTGCATCAATTGGTGATCCGCCGAAGTGATCGGCTGTGGGCAGGACTGCCAAGCGACTTGGTTATAGAGCAGGTTTTGATGCGCTCTTTGAAAACGAATGGTGGATTGACACGTGGTAGGGGCATGGAGGAAACGCAACGCCTGCGCTGGTTACTTGCTATGCCAGCCTGCGCTGAGGTGAGTGAAGTTATGCAAGAACTGACAGGGAAGCATTTCCACACCTCTGAGCAGCACAAAGAAATGACTGAAGCAAGGCGTGAACGAGATAGGAAGGACACAGAGAAGGTTCTCGCATTCTTCAAGGATTATGATCCATTTCAAGAATCAAATGAACTCAGGAATATTGCCAACGGTGTGACAGGACCAGCCTCGGCCAATCCTCATTTACTGTATGAGGTTGGTATGAACATTGTGCAGAAGATGGAAGGTAGCAATGCTTTTGACTTTTCATTTAGGAAGAAAGATCAAGTTGAGTCGTTGGGTGCAAAGGTTACAATCAGTGCTGAAAAAGTACCAATCGACCCACAGCTCCTTTTCCAGAGGCTCCTCATCTTTGCTAATAACAGGGACTTAGGTGTTGAAGAGGTCTTTGCGTATGAGTTGTCTAGCTACCCTACTGCTCTGTTCGATAAGTGGGGGAGGCTCAGGGAAGCCAATAAACCACAGCTAGGAGATGAGATAGCTGCTGTTGTTCCCAAGTCGTCATTGGAATCATTTGAGGAAGAAAGGACTGTGACCCATGTTCTGGATGGTGGTTCCTTATTGCAAAGGATTCCATGGAAGAAGGGTGACACATTTGAGGACATTGCAAGCATGTACATGAAGCATGTTTCCAAAAACTTTCTCAACCCGGTGGTTGTATTCGACGGTTATAAATCAGGACCTACTACCAAGGACATGACACACAATCGACGATCAAAAGGAGTCTTTGGTCAAAAGGTGATGTTCACTCCAACCATGCCCCTTCGGTCAAAAAAGGAAAACTTCTTGTCAAACTCGGACAATAAGCAAAACTTCATTGACTTATTGTGTGAAACATTTAAGGCAAATGGAATTGACTGTGTCAATGCGCCAGCAGATGCAGATGTCATGATTGCGAAGAAGGAAATTGAGCATGCAAGGGAAACCGTGACATATGTGATAGGTGAGGACACAGACTTGTTGGTGCTGTTGTGTCATTATGCGGAACGAGGGATGAATGATTTGTACTTCAAGTCGAGCAAGGAAGGTGGGAAATGTTGGCATATTAACTCAGTAGCAGAAGCTCTCGGTGAAAGCATCTGTCGTGTCCTGCCAGTTGTCCATGCACTCTGTGGATGTGACACAACCTCACGACTGTATGGTATTGGTAAAGGGGCTGCCTTGAGGAAAGTGAGGGAAGACAACGGTTTCTTGAAATGTATAGAAGCATTCTGTTGCCAAAGTGGAAGTAAAGACGCGATATCATCAGCTGGTGAAAAGGCCTTGGTTTATTTGTACGGGGGAAAAGGAAATGACACCCTTGACGGACTGCGAAAGACAAAGTTTTGCAACAAGGTGGCAAAAAGTTCAACTACCGTTGAAGTTCACAGCCTTCCCCCAAAAACCGATGCAGCCAAATACCACTCGTTCCGAGTTTATTGTCAGGTCCAGGAATGGATGGGGAACTGTGTGGACCCCGAGAAATGGGGCTGGTGTCTGCGGAAGGGACAGCTTGAACCGAAGACGATGGATTCGCCAGTGGCTCCTGATTCACTACTGAAATTGGTCAGATGTCAGTGTAAGGGCAACTGTGACACTCAACGCTGTAGTTGCAAATGGAATGAGCTTGAATGTTCCAGTGCATGTGGTCAATGTAAAGGACTCTGTCAAAATAGCAACTTTGATGCAAGCACCGATGATCCAAGTGAATACGAACTCCTATCATGAATTACATAATTGGCTCTGAATGACGTCATACTACGTCATGGTTTTTTTTTTTTTTTTATAAAAAAGAGGGACAACAGGTCAAAAAACCCATACAAGCACAAAGTGCCTGTGTCACCCCTTGTGAAAGAGACAGTTCAGCCTGTCTGTAAGGTTTTTCGGCTGTAAATTAACCACTTTCCAGGTGTCCAAAAGTTGGAGACTTTTATATGTTCATCAGAGGGACCTAATAAACAAGTTAAAGCCAAAAAACGTTGTTTGTAATACATTTATAGGGTCTAGGAGCAACCAGAAAAAAGTTATCTGTAAATTGAAGCTTTGGACGGCGGCCATCTTGAATTTATGCAAATTAACCACTTTCCCAGTGTCCAAAAGTTGGAGACTTTTTATATGTTCATCAGAGGGACCTAATAAACAAGTTAAAGCCAAAAAACCTTCTATTGCAATTTGTTCTAGGTCCAGTTAAATGATTGCTAGATTTACTGGACTACTAGTTTGGTGGTATGGGGCGAGCTGGTTTGCCCACTCGCTCGTTCGCTCGCTAGTCTGCTTCACCGTTTGGGTAGTTTGGCTCCTTCAACTCTAATTCTAACTCTTAAATTAACATACAGGGCTCCGTATGTCAGAATATATATATATATATATATATATATATATATATATATATATATATATATATATATATATATATATATATATATACCAAACCGCCTGGGCTACTACGCAGAATCAGTGTGTGGACTTTCTAAGATATGATGGTGTGAATGTCGCGGCTCGCCGTACTAGGACTTCCTCCACCCAGAGAACAGGTCGCTCATGACGTCACTGGCTGGAAGGACCGGTTTCTTGTTTTGGTTGTTTGGACTTTTGGCATGTGGTGTTCGACGCCATTGGCACACCTGTATAAGGGGGAGGTACTCGCTTTGTCTGCACCCCCTTCTTCCTCATGTTTAGACCCATTAGTTTTGCGATCTAAAAAAAGTTCGTTCACTAGTTCGGCGATTTTGAGACCTATCGCCCCATTACTTTGTCAATATTAATACCTTTCGTGCTGTTTAGGTTTCTATGTTTTCCTGGCGAGCGCTAGCGAGCCGGTATTTTTTTAAGGAACCGGCCTTCGGCCGGGACATTTTTCTACCGAATAATGTACAAATATATCTTGAAGGGGGTATAGGGGGTGTTATTTCTAAGCTTGATGGAGGTCTAACGAGCAAACTCAAAATTAAATAAATAAATGAATAAGTACCCCCCAAAAAAGCACTACCCAAGCAAGTCAAATCCTTAATAATAATTACAAGATATCAGCTGAGTAACCCCCAAGAAGTCGGACCAGATAGTGTTAACTTCAGGTGTTGTTGATCTCTGTACGTACAACAGTTCTTAGGATTTAACCCCTTCTGTACCGGCGACGTCCTTTTTCATCATATTCGGGCAACTATAAGACGATTTTATTCAGCTTAGGAAGGACCCCGAGCAATAATATGGCTTCAATCTATCTATACCAACCCTATTAACTACCACAGATCCTTCCTAAGCTGCATAATATCGTCTAAATACAGCTAGAATAAAATATAACACACGTCGCTGGTACTCAAAGGGTTAACCTATTTTGTACCGGTGACGTCTTTTTTTATTTCATTCTAGCTTTATTAAAACGATGTTGTGCAGTTTAAGAAGGATCTGTCTTAGTAAGAAGGGTTAAGTGAAATAGTTTGAAGCCTGTTTTTTGCCGGAGACCTTTTTTTTTTTAACTGAAGAAAATCGTGTAAGCCAGAATAGAGTTAAAAGGACGCCACCGGTACTGAAAGGGATAACAACTCTGTCAGTGTTCTGGGATGCACGTATTCGTATCAATGTGGCTATCATGATTGTATTAAGATTAGGAAGGATCTGTGTGAGTCTATGGGTAACAAAATAAATAAATACAAAATGGGGTATGTGCCTGAGTATATAGATAGTTAGATAATAATAATAATCAATAATAATCGTCTGATTACTTATATAGCGCCCGTTCTCCTCCTTCGAGGATTCACAAGCGCTTGGCTTTCTTTAGTCTACCAGAGACCATTACCCATCCCCCTTGCTCATGGGGAGATGGTAACCGCCGGCAATATCCCAGAAAAACTTCTCAATCTGAGCGGGGATTGAACGATGGGATTCAGGCACGCTATCAACTGAGCCAGCCGGACGGCTGGCATTTGTTTTAATATATTTTTGTTTTAATGTATGAAAGAGACAAAACGCAGAGCTACCTGGAAGATCAGACTCCTCCAAAGCCGAAAAAGTGAGACAGACAAAATATGACACTCAGGCGAATGATTTTAGGAAACTTCATCAAGCACATAGTACAAATAACTGGGGTTCACTAGTTAAGGGAGCCCACCTCGCTGTGTTTATCTTTCTCTCCCTCTCCTTGTTTTGTATCCATTCGACCAAATTCAGCCTACTGTTTTAAGACGTTTACCCTCATCAAGGTGTCAATATTATCCTGGCTAGCGGTAGTGATCCAGCATATACTGTATGTACATTTTTGTTTTGACAGCAAGCTAAATTTGTACAATTTTCGTTAGAGAAATGTCTCCGGCGAAGCCGGATATTTCCATACAATGCTCGTTCGCCATCGCTCGTCAGAAAGAAATCGACAACTGGATGGGGATAAATGTCTTAAAACAGTTGGCTGAGTGGGGCCGAATGGATAAAAGCCAGGGAAAGAGAGAAAAGGAGAGAAAGATAAAAAAAAAATGTCGGTGACCCCCCTTAACGCTCATCATCTTGTGTTTATCATAGGGATTTGTTCAAGTATTCCTGACCACGACTTTACATAATGGACTATCCACAATATATTTAATTGTTCTACGTCCTCGCGATTAATTCTGTTCCTCGTATGCTTCCCTAGTCCCTAGCATTCCCATCCATCCTTCTACATCCCTCCCTCCTCATATCACTCTTTAAGTCCCACTATCTCCCCCATATTACCTTCATAGTAGAAAGTAGATTGTCCGCTGGCTCATACCCCACCCAACCCCTCCCCCTCACCACCACCACCATCTACTTGGGGTTTAGATAGAAGCAAGGTACGGGAGGTGAATAAAAACTAGTAGTAGTGGCAATGATTTGGATTATATTATTTGCCTTGGTCGGCAACTCATCTAGGGGAGACAATCTTATACAAATCCGGGTGGATGGTCAGCCTTGGTCGGCAACCTGTCTAGGGGAGTAAACCTTACACATATCCGTACTGTTTACCTAAAGGTGAAGCGAGTTAGTGGATGGACTAGCCATACACCACTGAAGAAAAATGGTGCTAAAAAGATACAAAGACGGCCTTGGAGTCGGATGGACCCTAAATTGAGTGTTCCTTAATTAAACTGGCGCGAGTTGTCCTTCTCACAGTGTATAAGTCTGCTTGGGGGCGTTTTGTTCATGGCCACCCTTATAAAGGGGAGTAAGGCGTCCGGCAAAAGATAGATTCATATTATCACCAAGCCACCAATTAACTTACACATAAACCTAATTAATGAAATCAATGAAACTAATGAATAAATGTGATATTCCAAGGATTCGAACCTAGGATACTAACACCGAAATTCCGCGTACTAACTATTAAAGATAGATTCTTCTAATTATATGTTAAAATTGTTAATATCTAACCTTCAAACTCGACTGACCCTAAAATGGATTCCACTGACCACTTTGCAGATTATAACCTTTGCCAGGCCAATGTACAGTCGCGCTAATAAGTGATGTCTCGGCACCAAGTATATTTTGATCAATAATTGGTATCAGCAATATTAACACACGATTTCTCCTTTTTGAATGAGATATACAACCATGTTCCTACACTTACCCAGCCTATTCAACATCTGACAGACATTAATACGGCACAGAGAGAGCAAAACGTAATGACAACTGAGACATGACTTATTAGCGCCACTGTACAGCGCACTAAACTACTCAGTCATCGATTCACCCTATATTGCGTGAGTGGGTATGATGGCCCGCTATACCCTGTTCCAAATAAGAAGGTGC
Source organism: Paralithodes platypus (assembly GCA_032716605.1). Classification (NCBI taxonomy): domain Eukaryota; kingdom Metazoa; phylum Arthropoda; class Malacostraca; order Decapoda; family Lithodidae; genus Paralithodes; species Paralithodes platypus. Next base: position 21,767,605 of record CM064486.1, read on the forward strand.
CAAACTCTTAAACACTAACCTCTATAACTCGCAGACGACTAGAGAAATCGAGATAATATTTCTACCTTTTGGGAAGGGTCAGCCAGAGAAGAGGTGTGGACATTTACAGCCCATTTGCTCTAGCCTTTTTGGAGCTACAGAGGGTAGGGGTTCAGGATTACTGGGCTACCTATTTGGAACAGGTTATAGTTTGATTGAAGTAGAAGTGTCTTTTCTCATGCAGTAGTTGATCAATATGACCAATTAACGGTATATAGCAAATTATTCTTGTAAATCAAGCATATTTGGTTGTATTTCACACATAAAGCACTAGGTGACTAGGTGGATACAAACTCATGTGGGCAACTGTACATGTCTCGCCTACATAAAACCGACGGTAGCTGTTCACCTCATAGATGATGGAACCTTGCTGCATGTTTACCGAATGTGGTGGTGGTGGTGGTGGTATTTCAGTGTTCAGGGCCGATCCTCCCTCCTCCCCCGCCCTACCAGACCACCTCCAACGAGTACACAAGGCCAATGTCAGGGGTGATGGGTGGAGTGGGGGATGAAGGTAGGGGGTGGGGGGTAGGGGGGAGCAGGTGTAACAGGTGGACGTGGGGGGTTGGAGTGTAGGTGTAACAGGCAGGTCGGTGGTAGGGGTGGAATGGACGGAGAGAGAGAGAGGGGGGGGGGGGGGGGTGACAGGTGAGGGGTGGGTGGGGTGGAGCAGATAATTATGACAGTTAGATGTGGGGTTGGAGTAAAGATGTGACAGGTAGGTCGGGGGTAGGGGTGGAATGGACGGAGAGGGAGAGAGGAGGGGGGGGGGGGGTGACAGGTGAGGGGGGGTGGGGTAGAGCAGATATGATTTTGTTTTTTTTCTATGTGATTGAGGGAGGCAAAAGGCATTACTGCCTATAGCGAGTGCCTCCCCCATAGTTGAAAGAGTGACAGGGCCAAAATCAAGGGACGTTCGAGCCAAAATGCCTGGACACACGGAGTTTGAAGCAATTTAAGTCATAGGAAGAGGGAAAGACTGATTCTGGGAGAGAGTTCCAGAGCTCAGCTGTTGAGTAGAAGAAAGTTTGAGAGTAACGTTTCACTCTTGGGTTGGAGAGTTGCACAGAGTAGGGGTGGGATTGAGTTGCAAGACGGGTACCACGTGCCCTACGTAAAGGAGGTGGTATGCACTGGGATAGCTCTGAGGAACACTGATTATTATAGTAGCGATAGAATAGCGAGAGAGATGCAACATTGCGGCGGAGAGAGAGAGACTGCAGAGAGTTGGTGAGTGGACGGGAGTTAATGATACGAAAGGCCTTCCTTTCAACTTTGTCTAGGAGAGCGGTGTGAGAGGAACCTCCCCACACATGTGAACAATACTCAATACAAGGGCGCACTATGCCCCTGTACAGAGCAAGAAGCTGTGCAGGGGAAAAGAACCCCCTAAGGCGGTTGAGCACACCGAGCTTCTAGGAGGCTGCCTTAGCAAGACTGGTAATATGGTCCTTCCAAATGAGAGCAGAAGAAAAAGAGACACCAAGAATATTGAGAGAAGATGAAGGGTTGATTTTTGTATTGTTGAAGAATAAGGGATAGTCCGCTGGGAGATCCTGACGGGTAGATAGATGGAGAAATTGGGTTTTGGAAGCATTAAAGTTAACAAGGTTTACTCTGCCCCAATTGGAATAGTATTTAGATCAGAATTTAAGAGTTCTATGGCTTCATTACGTTTGTCGTTGAGGAATTGCTGGCTGGGGCGTTCTGAAAAACTAATGGAGTAGTGTAAGGTTGAGTCGTCTGCATATGAATGGATGGGAATTAAGGTACAGTTAAGGAGATCATTTATAAAAATTAGAAAGAGAATAGGAGATAGGACAGAGCCCTGAGGAACACCGGAGTTTATAGGGTGAGGAAGTGAACAATGGCCATCCACAACCGCGGCTATGGAACGGCCGGAAAGGAAATTAGAGACAAAGGCACAGATGGAGGGATAGAAACCGAAGGAGGGTAGTTTAGAAATTAAAGATTTATGCCAGACTCTATCGAAGGCTTTCGATATGTCTAGTGCAATAGAAAAAGTCTCACCGAAGTCCCGAAAGGAGGATGACCAAGAGTTAGTAAGATATGAAAGAAGATCACCAGTAGAGCGACCCTTAAGGAAGCCATACTGGCGATCTGAGAGCAGATTATGAGAAGAGAAATGCTTAAGAAATTTGGAAGCAAGAAGTTTCAAAAACTTTAGAAAGACAAGAGATGAGAGCAATTGGACGATAGTTGGAGGGTTGAGAGCGGTCACCCTTCTTTGGGACAGGTTGAATGTGAGCAAACTTCCAGCATGAAGGGAAGACGTAAGAGGATAGACAGAGACGAAAGAGTTTGCCTAGGCAGGGAGTCAGCACGGAAGCACAGTTTTTGAGAACAACAGGAGGAACACCGTCCGGACCGTACGCCTTATTAGTGTTAAGCCCAGAGAGGGTAGAAAGTACATCTTTAGAAGAGATTAGGATATTAGGCATAAGTAAGAGAGAGGAGGGCAGAGAGGGAGGAATAGCACCGGAATCATCCAAGGTGGAGTTTCTAGCAAAAGTTTGAGCGAAGAGTTTGGCTTTGTCAGAGGAAGAAGTGATGGTTGTGCCATCAGAGTGGGAAAGGGGAGGGAAAGACGAGGAAGAGAAATTGTTGGAGAGGTTTTTGGCTAGATGCCAGAAAGCTTGGGAAGAGCTAGAGTTGGATAGTTCAGTGCATTTATTATTGATGAAAGAGTGTTTGGCAAGTCGAAGAACAGATTTAGCTTGATTCCGGGCAGAAACATAGGAAGAATGAGAGTCTTGAGTTTTAAGGCGACGGTACCGTTTGAATGCTTCCTCCTTATTGCGGACAGCAGTAGAACAGGCGTGAGTAAACCAAGATTTTTTAGCATTAGTCTGAGAGAAGGAGAATGGAATGTATGCTTCCATGCCCGATAGGATTACCTCGGTAATACGTTCAGCACTCTCCGAGGGTCCCCGGCCACGGAAGCAGAAATCATTCCATGGGAAATCAAAGAAGTACTGCCGGAGAGCCTCCCAGTCGGCAGCGCCAAAGTGCCACAAGCGCCGCCGGCTAGGAGGATCGGGTGGCCGTACTGGAGAGATAGGACAGGTGACAGACATAAGTTTATGGTCGGAGGAGCCCAGAGGAGAGAAAAGATCGACAGTATAGGAAGAAGGCTTAGAAGTTACCACAAGTCAAGAATGTTGGGCCGATCTCCGATGCGATCCGGGATACGGGTGGATTGCTGAACTAACTGCTCTAGGTCATTTATGATAGAAAAGACGTAGGCTTGTTCACCAGGTGGATCAGTAGTGTGAGAGGAGAGCCATTGGCGGTGGTGAACGTTGAAATCTCCTAAGATGGAGATTTCTGAGAAAGGAGAAATGGATAGAATGTGTTCCACTGTAGAGTTTAGATAGTCAAAGAATTTGGGAAAGTTGGTAGAGTTAGGGGAAAGATAGACAGCACAGAAATATTTAGTAAGAGAATGACAGGAAAGTTTGAGCCATAAAGTTGAGAATTCAGAGGAGTCGAAATCGGGAACACGAGAGCAAGTGAGTTTGTTGTGCACATATGCACAACATCCGCCTTTGGCTTTGAAACTAGGATAGAGAAAGTAGGAGGATACAGAGAAGGGGCTGCTGGATGTTGCTACAGACACCTGAGTTTCGGTGAGGAAGAGAAGATCAGGTTTGTAGGAGGAGAGATGGTGCTCAACAGAGTGAAAGTTAGAGGAAAGTCCGCGAATGTTGCAGAAATTAATAGAAAGAGTAACAGGCCGAGGTCCAGGTAATTGTGTGGGGTCGTCAGGGGATGGTCGGTTGGGTGTGGAGGCATTTATGGTCCCCCCCCCCTCCCCCCCCCCCCCCCTGGGGACTCCGAGGCTGGGCTAGAATTCATCATTTTAGTTTTTTTAAATTTTGGTGTGGAGGAATGAAGTGTGGTGTGCATGTATAGTGTAGTGAAGTGGATAGGAGGAGGAGGTGTTTGTGAGAGCTAGTTAGATGTGAGGTTGGAGTAAAGATGTGACAGGTAGCTCGGGGGTAGGGATGAAATGGACGGGGGGGGGGGGGGGGGGAGGGGGGGGGGTGCAAGGTTGGGAGTTTGGTGTTAAGAATAAGAATTTAAATTATTAATGGCGTATGAATCCACTATTATTAATGCCGGATGAATGCACTATTTCCCGATTCCGCTACGTCCCGTTTTAGACAATTTCGTGGTGCAAGAGTCGGTAGCGGAAATCTGGCAAGTTGTACTTTGTTCAATTTGGCTCTGCAAACAACTTTGGTCTTAGTGTTCAATGTGGAGGCAGCCGTTTACGAGGAGTATTGCATCAGAGGTTCCGGAGACGGCAAACAAAATAGACAACATCGCGGCGCAAGAGCTTCCCCAATCGGTAGCAGAAATCCAACAGGTTTACTATGTTCATTTTGGCTCTGCAAACAATTTTGGTCTTAGTGTTCAATGTCGTGGAGGCAGCCGTTTAGGAGGAGTATTGCATCAAAGGTTCCGGAGACAACGAAGCGCAGCGAAACTACTTAGAGAGTGTAGCGGAAATCCGGCAGGTTCAATTCATGCACAAGTCGCAGGATCCACATTCCAGGATGCCATACAGGGATTTTTACAAGATTCCCCACGCAACTCGGGTTATAGAGATTTAATTTTAATTGCGCATGAATTGAAATACATTCTCCAAGTAGGATTTCCCTTCTCTTAAATATAAGTAGGAAAAGGTTAAGATTAATTTATCATGCCGTGGTGTAGTGGATAAAAACCTTGGACACTCGGTCTGAATGTCGGAGGTTCGAGTCCGGCTGGGAGTATATAAATATTTATTAGCTCACGTGCATTTGTGAGATATATTAATGACTCTTGTGTTTGGCTGGGCGAGAATTAAAATTAAATTTCTATAACCCGAGTTTCGTGGGGATCTTGTAAAAAATCCCTGTATGGTATCCTGAATTATGGATCCTACGACTTGTGCATGAATTGAAATACAATCTCCAAGTAGGATTTCCCTTTTTCGTAATATAAATAGGAAAAGGTTAAGATTCATTTATCACGCCGTGGTGTAGTGAATTAAAAGCTTGGTCACTCGTTCTGAATGTCGGAGGTTCGAGTCCGGCTGGGAGTTTATAAATATATATATATATATATATATATATATATATATATATATAGTACATTGCACTTCAAGCATGAACTAATAATGTATATTTATGAAAGTTTACCACGCCTATGGATTCACTGAGTGCCCGGCCACCACAACTCACTTCAAATGTAGACGTCGAGTAATTTTTAGCACTTATGTTTTACGATCCCGTCCTTGGTAACATGTTGTTTACTTCTGTTGGGTTTGCAGGGGTTGTTGTCTATCGTTGTTTACCTAGCTCAAGCTTAATATTGCTTTCCATTACCTCATACGTACCGGTATTGGCTTAACTGTCTCTGCCTTTCTGTCTGTCTATCTGTATATGCCTGTCTGTCCGTCTGTCTTTCTATCTCTGTCTATATGTTAGCTAGTAGGCATTAAGTTGTAAATCACTTTACGGAGACCACTATTAGGGCAATGATTTATTTTTTCTTGTATTTTGTTTTTCCCTTATCCATTCTTTATGTAAACAAATAATGCCAGTTTCACATTACTTCATAATATTATCTTAACCCTTTCAAAATCCGATACGCATTTCCTTTCTGTTTTCTGGCTATTACTAAACTATTCAGGTTAGGAAGGGTAAATGGAAGTCAGGGGTTTAATGAGATAGTCTTTACCAATAAAATTCCCGCAGATCCTTCGTAAACTGTCCAAAATCGTCTAATGATAGCCAGAATAAACTGTCAAAATGTGTCATAATCTTCAAAGAGTTAAGTGTTCAATGACAGTTAGAGAGAGTGTGTGTGTGTGTGTGTGTGAGTGTGTGTGTGTGTGTGTGTGTTACTCAGTTACTTGTTCGTCAAGGGGAATCCACGCAATGCGAGCTAAGCTCATTATTATCGCGCCTCCTTAACTGGGAATGTATTGCGTGAAATGCATGTTAAGTGTTTTATGTACTGTTGGAATGGCTGTGGATGTGTGTGTAGTCTGTAGTTTAGCCAATTGGCGACATTGGAAACGAAGGCTTAGGGTGGATCTGTATGGTACCATTCTCACTATAGACGGTACCGTCTCGCCCGAAGGCTTAGGTAGCCATCAGCTTAGGTGAACCATATGATACCCATCTCGCCTTGTACCATTTTTGCCAACCCCAGATGGGACATCACAACGTCGTCCACTTATTCCAGGTACCTATTTACAGCTAGGTGAACTGAGGCTAACACATGAAAGGAGACAAGCCCAATTTGTCTCCGCCCGGCCGGGGATTGAACCCCCGACCCCTCGTGTGTGAGACGAGAGCTCTACCTACTAGGCTACGGGCCTGTGTGTGTGTGTGTGTGTGTGTGTGGCTAGTATAGTTTTATCAGCACAATGAAAGTTATAGCTACATAACAGTCAGAGTTCATGATAAATCTAAAATAGTTACCCAAGAAAGTCACCCAAAAGAATGGTGGATTTACTGATCAACCCTTTCATGATACAATGACGCATTACTTTCGGGTTTCTGGCTAATATTAGATGATTTTATGCAGATTAGGAAGGGTATATGGACATCAGTGGGTTAACTGAGATAGTCTTCACTTTTTTAATTCCCATAAATCCTTCCTAAGATGTCTAATCGTCTAATATTAGCCAGAGTAAACTAGCAAAACGCGTCATAATCTTCAATGGGTTATATTGTGTTAAGCATTCGACTAAAAAAAAGCAAGTAACAACAGCAGATTAATATAGTAAGCCTTTTAGATGTCTGCACTACCACGAAAAGGACCTCTAGTAAATGGATTTAAAACATAGAAAACTAGAACAACAAATGGCTTGAGGAGTGTCTTGTGTGTGTGTGTGTGTGTGTGTGTGTGTGTGTGTGTGTGTTTAAGTTTGAAGTTTTGGCGAAATATATATACATTATTTTTAAAATCTAGGAATAGAAAGATAAAAATAATCGCTCGAAAATGGCGATGCAATCAGAACCCTCACAAAATAACCAAACCAAATAAAATAACAACAACAGAATAGCACAGTAACCCTTCTATCCCCAAGCGGTAAATAGAGTGGTAAACATCAGTAATAGTCCCAGTCATTATTTGTGTAAGCACGACTCTAACATTGCAGTGAAGGACATACATACTATAAAGGGGGAGGATGCTTGTACAGTATAACCCTTTAATACGCCATTGCTATCATTTTTCTTTATTTTGTTCTTTTCTATTTTATTTTTTTAATTTTAACTCCCTAGACTTCCATCAAGCTTAAAAAGTTTCCCAAGACTTTCCCCTTCCAGATAAATGTATCACCCTAAGTTGCAGGCTCGCTATTGCTCGCCAGGAGAAGCTTGACAACTAAGTAGCCCGAACGGTCTTATCATTGACAAAGAAATGAGGCGAAATTTCTTAAAATCACTAAACTAATGGGGCGAAAGTCTTAAATTTTCAAAACTAATATAGCTAAGTATGAAGGTGAATGAAGTCCAGACCGCCCCCCCCCCCCCTCCCCTTCCCCAAGACACACACACACACACACACCTAACATTGTAGTGAAAGCCATACATACTATAAGGGTGGAACATGTACAGTATATCCCCGACGCCATTTATTAATTTATTATATTTATTTCCTTTTTTTTATGCTCCTTAGACCTCCATCAAACTTAAAATCTCTCCCAGGACCCCTTTTGAGATAAATTTGTTCATTTTTGTATAGTAAAATTGTAGGGTGATGCCATTTTTGATGAGCAAATATTTTCTCGTAATATTTTGGGGCTCCTTCGCATTGGTATCGGAAACGAGATCGAAGGTAGATTATGTCAGGAGTTTAATCGTTTCAAAATACAATTACAAATTTTGTCTATATTTATGGCTATTTTATTAGACGATTTTATTCAGATGAGGAAGGGTATATGGAAGGCAGAGGGTTGTTGTTGTTGTTGTTGTTCCCTAAGCTGCCTGGCCGAACAGCCCCGAGTCCTTAAGGAAGACCATGGCCACGGTCGGGCTTTCCCACAGAGCTCTCAAAGAGTGTAAATTGTGTTGTTGGCGTAAGTGGTTGTGTGAAATGCAGTCTTCTATGATGTGTTTAATGGTACGGGATGCTGTGTTACAACCCGGGCAGGTGTCGATGACGGAGTCATCCAGAGTCTTCTGATAGCTCAGAAGAGCTGGATGGTGTCCGCATCTCAGCCTGGTCAGGTGGACTCTGTCCTCGCGAGGAAGGGAGGATTCAGAAGGATGGATTTCGGGAGGTCGTGCTTGCAGCTGCGTGTTGTCTATGAGTGAGTGGATGGAACGGCAAGTGATATGAGTATGGATGTGCTTCCGGAAGTTGGTTTGGGGTGGGCAGGGAGGGAGAGAAGACAGTATTTGTGTGTGATAGCGTGTGCTGGGTGTTGTTTTGATATTTCTTGGTGTCTGTGGGTGTGTTGCCATGTAGTGTAGTGGGTGGTGTTGATTCGTGGAGGCTGCTGCCAGGAATTGTGTGCCTCTCATGTCTAGATGATCTTTGACTTTGAGGACTTTGGTTTCTTGATGTAGGTGATCTGTGGGTGTCGTAGCTGTGCATCCTGTGATGATTTTCAGGGCTTTATTTTGAATAGTCTGTAAGGTCTTATGATGTGTTTCAGCTAGGTTAGAAGCCCAGGCCGGGCTTGCGTATTCCATAACTGATCTTATGTATTGTTTGTAGACTGTGGTGGTGGTTTCTTTGTTGTGTCCAAATTTTGTGTGGGCAAGTGATCTGAGGGCGTTAAGTCTGGGTGTCAGTTTCTTTTTCGTGTTTGTGGTGTGCTGTTTGAATGTCATTTGGGTGTCGTATGTTACTCCTAGGATTTTGTGTGTGTGTGTGTGTGTGTTAGGGGTGTGTTGTTTATGTTGAGTCCCGGGACGTAATCGTGCTCTCCTGTCCAGCTTGTGAGGAGGGTTGCAGTGGATTTAGCTGGGGCTAAATTGAGTCTGTTTGTAGTGCACCATTCATGTAATGTGTCGAAATAGTCTTGAAGGAGTCTTGTTGCTGTGTCTGGGTTTTGGTGCGTGCTTGTGAGTGTTATGTCGTCTGCGTACGAGGCTATGGTTATTTGGGGTGAATTTGGTGTATTTATATCATGCATGTACAGATTGAAGAATGCGGGCGACAGGACGGATCCTTGCGGGACTCCGTTTGGGAAATTTCTAATGCTAGATGACTGACCGGCAAAAGGATACGTGTGCACATCTGCCTGCTAAGAAGTTGGCCAGCCATTTTGTGTTGTTGTGCATGTTTGTGTTGTAGATTTTGTTTGTTAGGTTGTGGTGGGAGATGGCATCGAAGGCTTTACTAATGTCGAGTGTGGCAAGTACTGATCTGTGTGGTGGTCTAGCTGAGTTGATGCCGTCAAAAGCTCTTTGTGTAAGGTCTGTAAGAAGAGTGTTTGTGGAGTGCAATGGCCTGAAGCCGTGTTGTGTTGGAGAAAGGGGTAAGTCAGGTGTCATCAGTTGTAGTACAAGGCGCTCTATGACTTTGGAGGGGGTGCAAAGGAGTGTGATAGGGCGGTGTGAGGAGGGTAGCGTGGGGTCTTTGTTAGGTTTGGGGAATGTGATGATGATACCATGCTTCCAGATGTCTGGTACTGTGTTGTGTGAGTAGCTGTAGTTTGATATGTTAGTGAGTGCTTGTATGCCTTGTGGTCCCAGGTGTCTGAGGTGAATGTTGCTTATTTTGTCTAGGCCACAGGCGGGTGAGAGCTTGAGATTGTTGATGATATGCTTTGTCTGGTTGTTGGTGAAGGGTGTATAGTCAGGGTCTGTGGGGAATTGTCTTTTTCGTCGGATGACACATCGGTCGTCTTTGTGGGGTTTTAGGTGACTGACACGAGAGAAGTGATTGATGAGTGTTTGCTTGTTGTTTACGTGAAGGAGTAGAGTCTGTTGTTGTGATTGCAGCATGTTATTGTGTTGTGTTGCTGTTGGAAAGTGTGATGCTGTTTAGTGTTTTGTAGATTTTTTTGGGGTTTGTTTTGTGATCGAGTGTTTGTAGGAAGTTATTCCAATTTAGTGTTTGTTGTTCTTGTATTTTGTTGTTAATCTGGATGTTGAGTGCTTGAATTTGTTGATTGATGTCTTGTGTGTGGGGTGCTGGGGAGTGTTTCAGTGTGCCGAGTTGTATGATGAGGTTTTTAATTTCTGGTGAGAAGTTGGGGTTGTGTTTTTTTATGTTACCTCTTGGAATGTGTTTCTTGTCGGCGTTTTGGATAGTCATGTTGAATGTGTGTACAGCATTGTTGATGTTAGTGATGGGTGTACTGTTTAAGGTTTCAAAGTGTTGTTCTGCCTCATTTGTGAAAGCTTCCCAGTTAGCTCTTTTATAGTTAGTGTAAGTGTGTCTGTGGCTAGCTGGGGTGAGTCTTGTTTTGGTGGTGATAATGATCGGGAGGTGCTCTGAGCCCAAGGTTCTGACCACCTTCCAGGATGTTGTGGGGGCGAGTTCAGGGGAACAAAAGGTGATATCAGGAGATGATGGGGTGTAGAGGGCTTGGTGGGGAGTATGGGTATGCTGATGAATGTTATTGAGGATATATAGGTTGTCTGTTTGGTGTTGTAAGGCCAGCCCTCTGTCTGTGTCGGGGTTGTTGACAAACCAGGCCGACGTCTTTGCATTGAAATCACCACCCAGGATGATGTGTGGGGTGTTTGTGATGTGTTGTATTTGTGGTCTGTAATCGTTTGGTACTGTAGGGGATGTTTGGGGAGGGATGTATGTGTTTATGATGGTAATGTTGGAGCTGTTGCCAGTGCGTATTTTATTTGATTGTGTTATCGTTTGGGGGGAGGAGGGATTTGGTATGTGCACTGGTGTCTATATATGTTATATCTTTGTGTACCAGGGTGATGAGTCCACCGCCAATGCCGACGGCCCGGTCTTGTCGTATGGTGGTGAAATTGTGAAATGTATGTGTTTTTGTGTTGTACAGAGTTTTGTTTCTTGTAAGATGGCAATGTGTATGTTGTGTTGTTTGATGAAGTGTGTGAGTTTGTGTTTCTTTGTGTTGATGCCATCTATGTTTAGTTGAAGGATGTTAATGTTGTGTGTGCGGTGTATGTTGGGTGCTGCTGCACGAGGATGGGGTGGGGGTGGGGGTGGGGGTGATGGTGGGGGTGGGGCTGGGGATTGGGGTGCAGGAGAAGAGGGTAGGAATGGATTAGGTTGGGGTGTGGATGGGCTGGGTGGGTTGGGGAGGAGAGGTGGACGGGTTTTACGAGTGGGAGTGGATGTTATGGGCAGGTTATGTGGATTGGGGAGGAGAGGTGGACGGGTTTTAGGAGAGGGAATGGATGGTATGGTAAGGTTATGTGGGTTGGGGAGGAGAGGTGGACGGGCTTTAGGGGTGGGATTTGACTGGGAGAGGGAGGGGCATGAGGAACATATCCAGGTGTTTGTGTAGTGTTTCATGGAGGCAAGTGTTGTGCAGGTGAAATGGGTCCAGTTCCCGCATGAGTTGCAGAGAACTGAACCCTTAGTTTGGCAGCTCGAAGTAATGGGTTTTGAGCAAGTTGGACATGTGTATTTGTAGGTGGGTCCTGGGTTGCTCTCAATATCTCCGGCTAGAAGGAGTCTTCGAGAAATGACAGCCGGAGAGTAATTTCTCGGTGTAGGAAAAACTGTGTATTGTATTGTGTGTGTGTGTGTGTGTGGTGTGAGAGGTGTGAGAATTACCCGGCGCGACCGCAGCCACTCCAAGGACGCGTGCCCCCAGGGAGGGGGCAGGGGATTTTTTTTTTTTTTTTTTTTTTCTATATTCCAGCTTACTTCCTCTCGGGCATAGGCTGAGAGCCTTAACATTCACCGCTTTACAATGAACAGTGAAGCCCGTGAGGTCTTGTTCCAGTCTAGGGAGTGAGACATGTGAAGCACGCAGAGCACAACGAGCACCTGCCATCTTGCCTTCACATGAAGCACGGTGCTCACTCCTGGCCCGAAACGATCCCATCTCTGAAGCCACCTCGTTCCCGTGCTTCACTGTCTCACCCCCTACACTCGGACTCTCACACTTACACACACACAACGCCACCTGTTGAGCAGATAACTCACCAGGCATTGCACCCCTATAGCATATTTTGAATATGGGAATATTCATACAGTGCTATTTAATCAGGGAACAATGAGGGTATTTTATTGACGTTTCGGTGGGCTTGTGGTAATGCACTGATACTAGGTACAGCACAAATTCCATCCCAATAATATCTTCCCATTGATACATCGGGATTTGAACCCGGGACCTTTGGATTACCAGGCCAGTGGCAAGACCACTCCACCACACCTCCCCACACCACAGTTGTGGCGGTTTGGCTCCCGGAAACTGCTCCCCACAGTCGGCAGCCTGCTGTCCTCCACTGTCGGTGATCTTGTCCCCGGACGGGAGGGGCGGCAGCCATCCATGGTCGGCAGTTCCGGGAGGTGGTCCCACGGCGTAGACGCCGCCACTCCAGGACCCACACAGAGGGTTAATCTAGATAGTCTTTACCGTTATATTTTCCACAGATCCTTCTTAGCTGTATATAATCGTCTAATGATAACCAGAATCGACTGTCATAATGCGTCCTAATCTTGGAAGGGTTAAGAAGTTGTGTTAGTTCCGGTGGCTGAGAAGTATACCCAAGTACATCCCCGTCACCAGGAAGTGCTGTGTGTGAGGTGTTCCCAGTAAGGTCAGATAGTGTGCCAAACATAACACACTGACACACCCACACATATACACACCCACATAAACACATATATACCCCCCACACATATTATACACACACATACAGTATACACATGTTCTCTATTTATCTATCTCTCAGACATTCATATACACAAACACATTCATGCTCTCTTTCTCTCTCACACACGCACATACACAAACACATACATGCTCTATATCTCTCTCACACACCCACATTCACAAATGCTCACATACACACCCAAACATTCTGCTGTTATATACCCTTTGGCACACACACACATAGCACATACACAAACACATACATGCTCTCTCTCTCACACACACATACACAGATGCTCACATACACACCCAAATATTCTGCTGTTATATACCTTTTGGCACACACACACACACACACACTCACATACACACACATAACACATACATGCTCTCTCTCACACACACATACACAGATGCTCACATGCACACCCAAATATCATGTTGTTATATACCCTTTGGCACACACACACACACACATACACACACACACACACACATACCCACACATACATACACACACACACACACCAATATACAGAGTTATTTTGTCTACAACCTGGCACTAACTTGTGAAGCAAACATGTGGGTTCAATTAAAAGGTTCGAGATTAATGTTCGCTTTATAATTGTAGTGTTGTTCTGAGCGAAGCAAAACGTACAAAAGAAGATCGTTTCGTAAAATACATTAACCCTTTCAGTACCGGTGCCGTCCTTTTAAGTTATTCTGGCTATTATTACACGACTTTGTCCAGTTTAAAAAGGGCTTCCAGCAATTAAAAGGCTTCAAACTATCTCACTTAACCCCTTTTTGCTACCACAGATCCTTTTTAAACTGCACACATACGTCTAAGTATAACTAGAATAAGATGAAAAAGTCTTCGCCGGTACAGAAAGGGTTAATTTTCCGGGAAGCTGAGTCACGCATAATCGTCGTCAACTTAACCCCCTGAGGATTATGATTTTATGTATTTATAAATGTACTACAACCGTATTTTAGCTGGTAATTCTGCTAAATATCGATATCTACAGCTCCACCTTCCTCATAGAACGAAACTCGCAAGTGGTCAATTCATGTGTGTGGCCATATTTGACCATAATAGCTGGTCATTTTAAGTATCTGGGCAGTGTGTTGAGTAAAGATGGGACTATGGATGAAGAGGTGCGGGAGAGGGTACAACAGGGGAAGAGGGTTGTAGGAACGCTAAAAGCAGTAACAAGAAATAGGGTGGTCAGTATGGAAGTGAAGAAGTCCTTGCATGACAGTGTGGTAATCCCGACACTGACTTACGGAAGCGAAGCATGGACGTTGGTTGAGAGACTCAGACCAAGAGTGAGAGCAGTGGAAATGAATTACTTAAGGAGTGCGTGCGGAGTTACATGGAGGGATAGACAGACTAATGAGGAAGTAAGAAGGAGGTGTGGTGTGGAGGTAGATGTGCTGGAAAGTGTGAAAAGGAACAACTTGAGATGGTTCGGCCATATGGAACGTATGGAAAGCGAGAGAATGACTAAGAGGGTGTACGAGAGCGAGGTGGAGGGACAGAGGGGGAGAGGTAGACCGAATATGAGGTGGAAGGATGGAGTGAGGAACTACATGAACGAAGGCGGTGCTGGTTGGGGGGAGGGGCGTCGACTGACTGGGGACAGAGGTGCATGGGGGCGGTTCGTTCGTGGCCACCCCTTCGGGGATCACGGCGTCAGGCAATAGATAGATAGATAGATTAATAGTATTTTGTGAATGAATAGTGTTACCACATCTGTCAACAATACTATATAAGGATAGACTTCCATAGATAACACGGGAGTACACTGGGACTGGTGGGAACAATCAGACCATAGACAACACGGGAGTATACTGGGACTGGTGGGATCAATCATACCATAGACAACACGGGTGTACACTGGGACTGGTGGGATCAATCAGACCATAAACAACACGGGAGTACACTGGGACTGGTGGGAACAATCAGACCATAGACAACACAGGAGTACACTAGGACTGGTGGGATCAATCATACCATAGACAACACGGGAGTACACTGGGACTGGTGGGATCAATCATACCATAGACAACACGGGAGTACACTGGGACTGGTGGGATCAATCAGACCATAGACAACACGGGAGTACACTGGGACTGGTGGGATCAATCATACCATAGACAACACGGGAGTACACTGGGACTGGTGGGATCAATCATACCATAGACAACACGGGAGTACACTGGGACTGGTGGGATCAATCATACCATAGACAACACGGGAGTACACTGGGACTGGTGGGATCAATCATACCATAGACAACACAGGAGTACACTGGGACTGGTGGGATCAATCAGACCATAGACAAGACGGGAGTACACTGGGACTGGTGGGATCAATCAGACCATAGACAACACAGGAGTACACTGGGACTGGTGGGATCAATCAGACCATAGACAACACAGGAGTACACTGGGACTGGTGGGATCATTCAGACCATATACAAGACAGGAATACACAGGGACTGGTGGGATCAATCAGACCATAGACAACACAGGAGTACACTGGGACTGGTGGGATAAATCAGACCATAGACAACACGGGAGTACACTGGGACTGGTGGGAACAATCAGACCATAGACAACACGGGAGTACACTGGGACTGGTGGGATCAATCAGACTATTATGCAGCTTCAGTCTTAGCCAGGCGGGGGCTATAATATTATGGGGGAACGGTTGCCTTGACTTAAAGGGGAGATGGGTCGTTTTTCTAGACCCCCTTCCTCCTCATTTTTAGCCCCATTAATTTTCAGATTCTAAGATGTGTGCCCCATTAGTTTTTCGATTTTAAGACCTTTCACCCCATTTCCGTGTCAATTTTAAGACCTTTCGTGCTATTTAGATATCGATTTTGTTCCGGGCGAACTATAGTGGGCCCACGATATATAGACTAATATATTAGTCTCTGTACCATGAGTGAGCCTGTATTTTTTGAAGAACCGGCCTTCGGCCGGCAAATTTTTCTACCGAAAAATGTACACATTAATCTAGAAGGGGGATCTAATGGATGTTTTTGTTTAAGTTTGATGGAGGTCTAGGGAGGAAACTAGAAAAATAATTAATATATGAAAAACATCGACCAAAAAGTGAACCATACCCCCTTAAACAGTTTGGAAGCCACCAATGTTTTTCTTAACCACCCTTTCAGTACCGGTGCCGTCCTTTTAACTGTATTCTGGCTATTTTTAGACGATTTCATTCAGTTTAACAAGGACCTCCAGCAATTAATAGCCTTCGAACTACCTCACTAAACCCTTTTTACTACCACATATGTTTCTTAAACTGCATACAATCGTCTACATTTAGCTAGGATAAAAGTAAAAAAGCGTTGCCGGTACAGAATGGCTTAACTAAAATACAGTTGGCAGAGCTCCGGTATATATTGCTTGTATATGTATGTCTCGTATACAAATTATAGAAGCCTTATCATTTATGAATAATGCGTTATATAAAAACATAAATTGGATCTAATGTTATGAATTGGAATGCACTAAGGAAATATCTAGTTATGGGAAGGTTTGTATTGCACTATCAAATACCATGAAAGTGTCCCGAGTTCGAATCCCGGGAGGACCATATGCTTTCATTAGTTTATTCAAGTACAAAGAAGTACAAAGGAAATCAAGCAACAACAGGTCTAGTGACCCTTCTAGGCTGCTTGTCCTCCAAAACACTGAGGATGAAGTGTCCAAACAATGGTTTAGAGTGGGTAAGAGAACATTGGAAAAGGACGTACTGCCCTGGAACTAATGTCCATGGCAGGATTAGGAAGTTAGTAGGGGACAGATGGGTTAGTAACTGGTACATTGGGGTTTGTAATTGATGATTGATGTATGAACGGGGTGTTACTTATAATAGGGTATTGTAGAAAGTAAGGCATAAATACTTAATAAGTGATTAAGAAATCTCTAACGAATATGTCTTTGGTATATTTATCTGTTCAAAGCAAAACGCCCTTTACAAAAATATTGAAATGTGAATCTAAATTCCTATAATGAAGTAAGCAAGTCGATAGACCCACGGAAATCAACTAAAAATATTGTTCTCAAAATAATTTGTATTAAGGAAAACAGCTGGCAGACATACCTAAGGACAGTAATACCATCTGACGCATTCGTGGCGGCGACACACCCAGCGTTTTGAAGGTGTGTGTGTGTGTGTGTGTGTGGGGGGGGGGGGGGCATTTTATTTAATGCATCTGAGGTGGGACCGTTTGCTCATTTGGCACTACCGGCATAAGACAATATTGCCTGGTTTAACGTTAGCCTGGTTTAATATTCTCTCAAACCTATTTCATATCTATTGAACACACTTCAAATATCATAATTTTGTCTCGTATCAACATAATTAAACATGGTCTAACGTTAACCTAGTCTAGCATACTCTAAATTATTCGATATCGAGTGAATATACTACAAATATCCCAAATCAGTCACGTATCCAAATTAATCAAACAGCGGAGCAGGGCAGATTATGCACAGGGAGTAAATCAGATGAAATGCCGTGTTGCCATATGTACAAACCTCCCAAGCCCGGTTGCACACACGTAATAATCATAAAATAAAACCGGGAGTCGGGAATGTGGAGCCGAATGGGGAGGTGGCGTCGAAGTGGTTCTCGGTTTGTTTACATCCCGAGCGGGCCCGCTGACCTTGTAACTGCGCCAACTGAGCCCCCCTCCCCTCTCTTCCTGTTTCCACTCACCCTCGTCTACAATCTTGTTTTTCCCCTCTAATTCCTCGTATAGAACACCCTGGGTTCGAGTCCACGGGCTGCCACATGTGTTTGTAAATTTCATTAATCGATTTTAGGAGTATGGTTGGTTGTTGGAAGGAACATAATAATTGATATTGGTTCAGGAGTAATTTATCGAGAGGACTTCCCTAAGTGGTTAAGGCCCCATTAATTGCTCTTTCCATTCACATATGCATAGCCTACGTGAGTTGCAGTTGGGATGTGTGTACATGCTTAGATTGATATGCAGGATTCGAAGTTGCATAATAAATCGTAGGCAGTGTCCACCAACCTTTAACTGTCTTCGTGGTGCGATGTATAAGGTGTTGATTTTCGGTGTGAGCATCCTGGGTTCGAGTCCACGGGCTGCCACATGTGTTTGTAAATTTCATTAATCGATTTTAGGAGTATGGTTGGTTGTTGGAAAGAACATAATAATTGATATTGGTTCAGGAGTAATTTATCGAGAGGACTTCCCTAAGTGGTTAAGGCCCCATTAATTGCTCTTTCCATTCACATATGCATAGCCTACGTGAGTTGCAGTTGGGATGTGTGTACATGCTTAGATTGATATGCAGGATTCGAAGTTGCATAATAAATCGTAGGCAGTGTCCACCAACCTTTAACTGTCTTCGTGGTGCGATGTATAAGGTGTTGATTTTCGGTGTGAGCATCCTGGGTTCGAGTCCACGGGCTGCCACATGTGTTTGTAAATTTCATTAATCGATTTTAGGAGTATGGTTGGTTGTTGGAAGGAACATATTAATTGCCATTCCTTTACGCCTTTATTTCTTCTTTCGGGCTTTCTTGCTGCCTTTTCCTTTCAGCATATATCTTTCCTCTGTTTGCGTTTGTTTTATAAAGGTATTTTCTTCAATTGGTTTTATCATTTCCCAGTTTGCGTATAGTACTCCTTTGTATTCTAAAAATTTCTTATAGGTCTATTGCCATTCCTCTACGCCTTTCATTCTTCTTCCGGAGATTGTTTCTGATTTTTTTTTTTATCTGTTATGCCTTTATTTGTCCTGTTTATGAACTTCCTCTGTCCTCCAAATTTCCCTGTCGTTATAATTTCGCTATGCCCAAGCTTTTGTCTTCCCCTCTTCTTATATTTTAATTCCTCTTCGCCTCTATCTTTCCTTCCGGGGATTGTTTTTGTTCACATTTTTCCATATTCACATTTCCTCTTATCCTGCGATATACTGTATATTCCTCTTTTCATAATCTGTCTATTCTATATCCTCTGTACACCAACTATTTATCTTATTGTCAATCCTCTGCGCCTCTAACTCTCTTTCCAGGCTTTTTTCTGCTTTTATTTGTACATTTATACGTGTTTCTTCTTCCTCCATTTGTTTATATTTCCCTGTGCATTCCCAAGCATTACTTCTACCTACCAGTATTGTCTTCACTTTATTGGCTGTGTGTGTGTGTGTGTGTGTATGTGCGTATGTTTGTGTGTGTGTGTATGTGTATATGTGCGTATATGTGTGTGTGTGTGTGTGTGTGTGTGTGCATGTGTGTTTGTGCGTATGTGTGTGTGTGTGTATGTGTGTTATATATGTCTATTAATTAATTTTCATTCTTGAATATCTACATTATTCTCTCTCTTACGTATAAAGCCTAAGTAGTATAATATGGGCCACTTTACATGAATTAGGTAGTAAAGTTTCTGCAGACAGTGAGTGCTACATTGCCTGCTGGCCAAAGACTATACTGCCTAGTTAACTTGACTATAATATGCCTCGTGCGTTCTACACCCTCTCCAACACGCAGTAACACGTTATTATTATGTGGCGTCTCGTCTCGTAGCTTTAGAGATTTTCCTATATTTAACTCTATTTGTCCCGAGAAGGGTCTTTTTGCACCACTCATTAGTTTGGAAGCTTTAAAACGTTCCATCCCATTAGTTTAGTGATGTTTTTCTCGGCGAGCAATAACTAATCTTTACCTTAGAATAAATCGACCTTCGACCGAGAAATTTATCTAGCGAAATTTTACAACTTCGGGTGGGCATTCTTTAGTTTGAAGGACGTCTGGAAAGGCGTGTTTGTTAGCCTAGGCCCTAGGGCATTCTTTAGTTTGCAGGAAGTCTGGGAAGGCGTGTTTGTTAGCCTAGGGCATTCTTTAGTTTGGAGGAAGTCTGGGAAGGCGTGTTTGTTAGCCTAGGGCATTCTTTAGTTTGAAGGAAGTCTGGGAAGGCTGGTTTGTTAGCCTAGGGCATTCTTTAGTTTGAAGGAAGTCTGGGAAGGCGTGTTTGTTAGCCTAGGGCATTCTTTAGTTTGAAGGAAGTCTGGGAAGGCGTTTTTGTTAGCCTAGGGCATTCTTTAGTTTGAAGGAAGTCTGGGAAGGCGTGTTTGTTAGCCTAGGGCATTCTTTAGTTTGAAGGAAGTCTGGGAAGGCGTGTTTGTTAGCCTAGGGCATTCTTTAGTTTGAAGGAAGTCTGGGAAGGCGCATTTGTTAGCCTAGGGCATTCTTTAGTTTGGAGGAAGTCTGGGAAGGCGTGTTTGTTAGCCTAGGGCATTCTTTAGTTTGGAGGAAGTCTGGGAAGGCGTGTTTGTTAGCCTAGGGCATTCTTTAGTTTGGAGGAAGTCTGGCAAGGCGTGTTTGTTAGCCTAGGGCATTCTTTAGTTTGGAGGAAGTCTGGGAAGGCGTGTTTGTTAGCCTAGGGCATTCTTTAGTTTGGAGGAAGTTTGGGAAGGCGTGTTTGTTAGCCTAGGGCATTCTTTAGTTTGGAGGAAGTCTGGGAAGGCGTGTTTGTTAGCCTAGGGCATTATTTAGTTTGGAGGAAGTCTGGGAAGGCGTGTTTGTTAGCCTAGGGCATTCTTTAGTTTGGAGGAAGTCTGGGAAGGCGTGTTTGTTAGCCTAGGGCATTCTTTAGTTTGAAGGAAGTCTGGGAAGGCGTGTTTGTTAGCCTAGGGCATTCTTTAGTTTGAAGGAAGTCTGGGAAGGCGTGTTTGTTAGCCTAGGGCATTCTTTAGTTTGAAGGAAGTCTGGGAAGGCGTGTTTGTTAGCCTAGGGCATTCTTTAGTTTGAAGGAAGTCTGGGAAGGCGTGTTTGTTAGCCTAGGGCATTCTTTAGTTTGCAGGAAGTCTGGGAAGGAGTGTTTGTTAGCCTAGGGCATTCTTTAGTTTGGAGGAAGTCTGGGAAGGCGTGTTTGTTAGCCTAGGGCATTCTTTAGTTTGGAGGAAGTCTGGGAAGGCGTGTTTGTTAGCCTAGGGCATTCTTTAGTTTGCAGGAAGTCTGGGAAGGCGTGTTTGTTTGCCTAGGGCATTCTTTAGTTTGGAGGAAGTCTGGGAAGGCGTGTTTGTTAGCCTAGGGCATTCTTTTTTTTGGAGGAAGTCTGGGAAGGTGTGTTTGTTAGCCTAGGGCATTCTTTAGTTTGGAGGAAGTCTGCGAAGGCGTGTTTGTTAGCCTAGGGCATTCTTTAGTTTGAAGGAAGTCTGGGAAGGCATGTTTGTTAGCCTAGGGCATTCTTTAGTTTGAAGGAAGTCTGGGAAGGCGTGTTTGTTAGCCTAGGGCATTCTTTAGTTTGAAGGAAGTCTGGGAAGGCGTGTTTGTTAGCCTAGGGCATTCTTTAGTTTGAAGGAAGTCTGGGAAGGCGTGTTTGTTAGCTTAGGGCATTCTTTAGTTTGAAGGAAGTCTGGGAAGGCATGTTTGTTAGCCTAGGGCATTCTTTAGTTTGGAGGAAGTCTGGGAAGGTGTGTTTGTTAGCCTAGGGCATTCTTTAGTTTGGAGGAAGTCTGGGAAGGCGTGTTTGTTAGCCTAGGGCATTCTTTAGTTTGGAGGAAGTCTGGGAAGGCGTGTTTGTTAGCCTAGGGCATTCTTTAGTTTGGAGGAAGTCTGGGAAGGCGTGTTTGTTAGCCTAGGGCATTCTTTAGTTTGGAGGAAGTCTGGGAAGGCGTGTTTGTTAGCCTAGGGCATTCTTTAGTTTGGAAGGAAGTCTGGGAAGGCGTGTTTCTTAGCCTAGGGCATTCTTTAGTTTGGAAGGAAGTCTGGGAAGGCGTGTTTCTTAGCCTAGGGCATTCTTTAGTTTGAAGGAAGTCTGGGAAGGCGTGTTTGTTAGCCTAGGGCATTCTTTAGTTTGAAGGAAGTCTGGGAAGGCGTGTTTGTTAGCCTAGGGCATTCTTTAGTTTGAAGGAAGTCTGGGAAGGCGTGTTTGTTAGCCTAGGGCATTCTTTAGTTTGAAGGAAGTCTGGGAAGGCGTGTTTGTTAGCCTAGGGCATTCTTTAGTTTGAAGGAAGTCTGGGAAGGCGTGTTTGTTAGCCTAGGGCATTCTTTAGTTTGCAGGAAGTCTGGGAAGGCGTGTTTGTTAGCCTAGGGCATTCTTTAGTTTGGAGGAAGTCTGGGAAGGCGTGTTTGTTAGCCTAGGGCATTCTTTAGTTTGGAGGAAGTCTGGGAAGGCGTGTTTGTTAGCCTAGGGCATTCTTTAGTTTGAAGGAAGTCTGGGAAGGCGTGTTTGTTAGCCTAGGGCATTCTTTAGTTTGGAGGAAGTCTGGGAAGGCGTGTTTGTTAGCCTAGGGCATTCTTTTTTTGGGAGGAAGTCTGGGAAGGTGTGTTTGTTAGCCTAGGGCATTCTTTAGTTTGAAGGAAGTCTGGGAAGGCGTGTTTGTTAGCCTAGGGCATTCTTTAGTTTGAAGGAAGTCTGGGAAGGCGTGTTTGTTAGCCTAGGGCATTCTTTAGTTTGCAGGAAGTCTGAGAAGGCGTGTTTGTTAGCCTAGGGCATTCTTTAGTTTGCAGGAAGTCTGAGAAGGCGTGTTTGTTAGCCTAGGGCATTCTTTAGTTTGCAGGAAGTCTGGGAAGGCGTGTTTGTTAGCCTAGGGCATTCTTTAGTTTGCAGGAAGTCTGAGAAGGCGTGTTTGTTAGCCTAGGGCATTCTTTAGTTTGCAGGAAGTCTGAGGAGGCGTGTTTGTTAGCCTAGGGCATTCTTTAGTTTGCAGGAAGTCTGGGAAGGCGTGTTTGTTAGCCTAGGGCATTCTTTAGTTTGCAGGAAGTCTGGGAAGGCGTGTTTGTTAGCCTAGGGCATTCTTTAGTTTGCAGGAAGTCTGGGAAGGCGTGTTTGTTAGCCTAGGGCATTCTTTAGTTTGCAGGAAGTCTGGGAAGGCGTGTTTGTTAGCCTAGGGCATTCTTTAGTTTGCAGGAAGTCTGGGAAGGCGTGTTTGTTAGCCTAGGGCATTCTTTAGTTTGCAGGAAGTCTGGGAAGGCGTGTTTGTTAGCCTAGGGCATTCTTTAGTTTGCAGGAAGTCTGGGAAGGCGTGTTTGTTAGCCTAGGGCATTCTTTAGTTTGCAGGAAGTCTGGGAAGGCGTGTTTGTTAGCCTAGGGCATTCTTTAGTTTGCAGGAAGTCTGGGAAGGCGTGTTTGTTAGCCTAGGGGACAAACTAAAATACGTTGATCGAAAATGACAAAAAGAAGCAAAATCCTCAGTAATAATTAAGGGGGGTCACAGGCTTTTGTTCTCTTTCTCTCCTTTTCTCTCTTTCTCTGGCTTGTATCCATTCAGCTCCATTCAGCCAACTGTTTTAAGACGTTTATTCCCATCCAGGTGTCGATTTCTTCCTGGCGAGCGATGGCGAGCCAGCATTGAATGGAGAAATCCGGCTTCGCCGGAAACATTTTTCTATCGAAAAACTTAAAAATTTAGCTTGCTGTCAAAACAAAACAAAATATATATTGGCTCGCTACTGCTCGCGAGGAGAATATTGGCACCTGAATGGGGGTAAACGTCTTAAAATAGTAGGCTGAATGGGTCTGAATGGATACAAGCCAAAAAGAGAGGGAGAGAAAGAGAAAAAATGCAAGGTGGGCTCCCTTAAACAAAGTATCCTAATTACCCCCAAGACGTCGGATTAGGGTATGGTATTTAGTGTGCTAGCTTTGTTATGGATTTGTTCTCTCTCGCTCTCTCTCTCTCTCTCTCTCTCTCTCTCTCCATAAGTTAATCTCTACTACGTCTTGGCACCTCTCCCTACACATACCGCCACTACCACTACTACCACACACACACAGACACACACACACACAAACTGTCACATACGCTCGGATACCATAGTGTCTAGCCCACTCATACAAATTCGTGGACTTCACATATTTCTAGTTATGGAAGTATATCTCTAGAAAGGAATTTAGCAATATAATGTTCTATAAATCAACTACCTAACTATATACACTAGTTATTGTTAAGATACTTCTATCCATAAATCAATCCAGATAATTATAATTGCATCTATCTATCTATCTATCTATATGCTCAGGCCCAATCCCCATTTTGGGGGTAGCCGACTCAAGACAGAGCAAGAACAGGGTAAACACAAAAACAACATAAACAAAAAATAAACACAGATAAAAAACACAAACTCACACACATCCAGGTCACCCAGGAGATAATTGCATACATAAATTAATATGGTATCCAGGAATTACTATGAGTGGGCTAAGGACTATGGTATCCGAGTGTACGATATATGCTATTATACTGTATAATAACTTTCTCTTTCTTTCATTTGTTTCTGTATTTATTTTAATTCCTTCGTAGACCTTCATCAAGCTTTACCCGCAAGCCTTCGAGATAAATTTGTGCATTTTTTGGTTGAATAATACCTGGCCAAAGGCCGGTTCGTCCTAAATTGAAGGTTTCGTGTCGCTCGCCAGTAAAAGATCGACACCTTGAAGGCACAAAAGGTCTTAACATTAACAAGGATATGGTCATTAACAAGGATGATAGGTCTTAAATCGCTCAGAAGTAAAAAATCGACACCTAAATGACACGAAAGGTCGTAGAATTGACAAAGTAATGGGGAGAAAGGTCTTAAAATCGCCAAACTAATGGGGTGAACGTCTTAAAATCTCTAGAAAAAACCCCTCCCTTCACCATGTACAGTCGCGGACAATAATTACTGAACAATATTTTGAGAGCCTAATGATTAAATACCAGCTAGTTAGCTTGATGAACTGTTTAAACGGGTATTTTTTCTGGACCCCCTTCTCTCTCACGTTTAGCTCTCGAGATTTAAAGACATTTGCCCCATTACTTTGGGGATTTTAAGACCTTTCGCCTTATTTGTTTGTCGATTTTAAGACCTTTTATGGCAGTTTAATAAGGTTAACTATGTACACACAAAGTCACACACACACATATATAGACACACATACCCTTTCACACACATACCCTTACACACACACCCACCTCTACACACACACACACCTACCCTTACACACACCTACCCTTACACACACGTACCTGCACCTACACCTACACACATGCCCTTACATACACACACACTCACACACTCTTACACACCCACACCTTTACACTTAAAAAAAAAAAAAAAAAAAAAAAAAAAAAAAAAAAAAAAATAGGTCCCACCCCTTTCCCATTCTTAAGTAAGCCATTTTAGATTTACAGACACACTTTACACACACACACACACACACACCTACCTACTCACATATCCATACACACACGCACACACCTACACACATCTGTTACATGACTTTCATATCTGTTTAGTCTGGTTACCATCAGCCACCTGAGAGAGAGAGAGAGAGAGAGAGAGAGAGAGAGACTCGACCCTGAACACCCATGAGCACAACACGTGGAAAAGGTGCTATATAACTCACTCACTCTCACTTTCTTTCTTTCTTTCTCTCTCTCTCTCTCTCTCTCTCTCTCTCTCTCTCTCTCTCTACAAGCTAGGGCTACAAAGCTTATTCCATCGCTTAGAAGACTGAGCTATGAGGACCGGTTGAGAGGTCTTAATCTCTTCCCGTTGGAGACACGCAGACTACGAGGTCAGCTCATTGAAGTTTTTAAAATACTTAATGGGGTTGACAATGAGGATTATAGCAAACAGTTTAGCCTTAATATGAAAACAGCACGCAACCATGACTGGAAATTAGAATTGAAAAGGTTCAGTACTAGTATCTATGGACACTTTTTCACATATAAGATCTGTTCTACGTGGAACAAACTTCCCTCTGAAGTTGTAAATAATTCTTCAGTAGAGCAGTTCAAGCAGAGAGTAGATATTATTCAAAACTCTCTGTAAAGAGTGTAGTGTACTAAACAGTCTCTCTCCTTCCACTTCGAGTATCTCCTCGGAATGGACCGCAAGGTCTCTGAGATGCTAACTATTCCTTGTAACTTCTTGTAACTCTCTCTCTCAACAAAGCCGTACCCAGAGAGACCCCCGAGGACAGAGAACAAACGCACAGACCAAAATAAAGACAATACAACAACACAATCACTACGTCAACACCTCAGCCACCTTGCGTTTGGTGTCCATAGTATCAAGAGGAGTACAAAGGAGTACAAAGGAGTACAAAGGAAATCAAGCAACAACAGATCTAGTGACCCTTCTAGGTTGCTTGTCCTCCAAAACACTGAGGATCAAGTGTCCAAACAGTGGTTTAGAGTGGGTAAGGGAACATTGGAAAGGGAATTACTGCCCTGGAACTAATGTCCGTGGCAGGATTAGGAAGTTAGTAGGGGACAGATGGGTTAGTAACTGAGGGGGGGATAAAATAAAGTTATTCATTTACAAACGCAGTCAGTCGCGGGTTTGATGCGAGATATTTGTCTAGGCGGAGTTTAAATGAATCAACGGTGATGCAGTCTATAACGTTTCGGGGAAGCCCATTCCACAAGTTGACAACTCGATTGAAGAAGAAATTCTTAGATTCGTGTGAGTTAAAAGATTTACCAATAATTTTGCAACCGTTTCCCCGCGTGTAATTAGATTGGTCGATAGTGAAGTACTTACTACAGTTCATATTGTCGATGCCTTTGATGATTTTGAACACTTGAATTAAGTCACCTCTTAATCTGCGCTGGGTTAAAGGAAATAGATTTAATTCTCTAAGACGCTCTTCGTATGGTTTGTTCTTTAGGCTAGGTATCATTTTGGTAACTCTACGTTGAACTCGTTCTAGCTTGTTTATATCTTTTTGGTAATAAGGGCACCAGGATTGAACGCAGTATTCCAGAAGAGGGCGGACTAAGGAATTGTAAAGGGTTAGGATAACTTCTTTGGATTTATGCTCAAATGACCTGCCTATAAAGCCAATGATTTTGTTTGCCTTCTTAACAACTTCTGAACATTGTTGACTCGGTTTTAGGTTACTCGATATTGTTACTCCCAGATCGGTTTCTCTGTTTACATTCTTAAGCTGAGTGCCATTCATCGAATAGTTTGCTTTCTCATTTAGGTATCCGATATGTAGTACTTTACATTTATCCGCATTGAAACTCATTTGCCAAATTTGGGCCCAACATGACAATTTATCTAGATTGTGTTGCATATCGTCAACTTGTTCTTTTGAGAGTACGCTATTTGCAATTTTTGTATCGTCAGCAAATTTTGAGATTGTACAGGTGAGACCCTCATCTATGTCGTTGATGTAAATTAGAAAGAGAATTGGTCCTAGTACCGATCCCTGGGGTACCCCGCTACTTACATTGGTCCATTTAGATGCCTTACCGTTTATGACTACTCTTTGCTTTCTGTCGCTGAGCCAATTTTCTATCCATTTCAACACACCGTCTTGTATTCCATGCGCTTTTAGTTTTAGCAGTAAACGTTTGTGGGGAACTTTGTCAAAGGCCTTTTGAAAATCAAGGTATATAATATCTACAGCTTTACTCTCATCGTAGAGGTTGAGGATATCGTGGAAGAAGTCTAAGAGGTTTGTTAAACAGGAACGTTTTTTACGAAAGCCGTGTTGAGTATCTTTAAGTATGTTATTTTCCTCTAAGTGATTTACGAGTCTGTCTCGTATGACCGTTTCTAGCATTTTACATACAACTGAGGTTAAGCTAATTGGACGATAGTTACTGGGTAGGGATTTGCTGCCTTTTATCGGTATTACGTTGGCTAGTTTCCACTGATCGGGCATAGTTCCAGACTGCAAGGATTTATTGAATAGTAATGTCAGTGGTTTGGAGAGCTCATCCTTAGCTTCCTTTAGAACTCTAGGCGAGATTGTATCAGGTCCTGGCGTTTTATTTACCTTGAGTTTATCTAAACAATTCAATACTTCTCTCTCTGTAACGGTGATATTGCTTAGAACATCTGAATTATCAATCTGAATCGGCGATGGTGTAGGGATATCACTGAGGTCTTCTGTTGTAAAAACTGATGCAAAGAAGGTATTGAGGGCATTACTCATTTGTACTTCGTCTTTGGTGTATTCTCCATTTTCATCGACTAACGGTCCAACAGTTGAAGTAACTACTTTTTTCTTTCTGATATAACTATAGAATTCTTTCGGGTTTGTTTTACTTTGATTCGCAATATGTAACTCTAATGTCTTTTTACTTTGCTTAATTAACTTTTTGGCTTTGCGTCGTAGCTCTACAAATTTCAGCCGTTCTTCGTCATTTTGTGAGGATTTTAATCTATCATTAGCAAATTTTTTAGCAAGCAGGCAGTTTGAAATATCTTTATTCCACCATTTGGGCTTATTATTATGGCCTGGACGCCGTATTTTCGATGGTATGCAGTCTTGCACTGCTTTTAGGTAAGTGGCTTCGAATAACTTCCAAGATGTATTTATGTCGTTATTGTGAATTAAAAAGCTCCAGTCAGTTTCTTTAAACATAGCTCTAAGTTTATGGAAGTTTGCTTTCTTGAAATTAGGGACTTTTTCGATGCTACTATTTGGTTCGTTACTAGTAAACTTTAAAGTGAAAGTTATCGTACGATGGTCGCTGTTACTGAATTCATCACCAACATTCAAATTCTCTATTAATTCTTTTTTGTTGCAAGTACAATGTCAAGAACGTTATTACCACGGGTTGGCGTTCGAACAAATTGATAAAGCGAACTCTCTTGCAAGTTCGTATACAAGTCATGTCCGGAGTGTGAAGTAAGAGTATCGCCCCACTTGGTCACAGGTAAATTAAAGTCGCCAAAAATTACGGTATCTTGTGAGTTACTTACATCTGCAATTTGTTCGTAAATTTCTCGGTCAGTTTGCACTGATTGAGCTGGAGGTCTGTATATTAATGCAAGTATTATTTTTGTACCTTTATTATTCTTTATTAGCACAAAAGATGCGTCGACGTTCACAATTTGAGGTTTTGACAAGAGGGTAGGGTTAAGACTTTCTTTGATATAAAGTAAAACGCCACCTCCATTTCGATTTATTCGGCTTTTCTCAAACATTACATAACCGGGAAGTGAATACTCTGCTAAAAAGTCTCTATCTTCTGTATTGAGCCAAGATTCTGTTATGCCAATCACATCATAATTTTCTGTAAACACTAGCTCCTCTAAATCTGAAAATTTATTGCGTATGCTACGAGCGTTTGCATAGAACACCTTTAAATTTGTTATTTTAGAACTCACGGAACGCTCTTTAATAATATTTTTGGTTCTTGTCGGATCTACATTTATGTTCATTGCTGTCCTCGGTCCTCGCTGTCTTCGGTCCTTATCGCTGGTGGTCCTCGGTTGCCTCTGTTTTTTTCTTGGCGTTGGATGATTTATGTCACTGCTGCTTCTTCTCGGATGGCGTTTTTTGATCCATGGCTGCGGACTGCTTCGTGTAGGAGACGACCCATGCGTGCTGAACCCACAGGGTTTAGATGAGTGCCATCCTTGCGGAACAGAGTAGGCTGGTTGTAGAAGTTGTCCCAGAGGTTGATGAATTCAACTTCTTCCCTCAGACACAAATATTTTAGTCGGCTATTTGTGCTGAAGGCCTTGTCGTAGAATTTGTCAGGTGCGTCGATCTTGGGGAGAATGCCTGAGATGATGATATTCTTTGACTTGTTTTTGTAGTGCTGGATCATCTTGCGATATTTCTCCATCAACTCTTCGGATCTGGTGCGCATGACGTCATTTGAACCAGCATGGATGACAAAAAGGGTATTTTCATTTGCATCCTTTGTGGTATCTTCGAAGGCTTCCACAATGTCGTCCAGTCCAGCTCCTGGGATGCAAAATCTTTTTCGTTGATTTGGGACTCTGTCGCAGAACTCTTCGACCTGTCCTCGTAGGATGGAATCCCCAACAAGCCTGGTCTCCTCTGGTTCGTCTTCCATCTCTACCAATATCTCAAATCTGTTTGACATTGTGACTGGTAGACGAGACCTTTTCTGCGTTGGCCGTGCACCGTTCCTCACTGGTGTAAATCCGGAAACCTGTGGTGGCGGGACTCTACGTACAGGTCGGGGAGAGGAGTGGTTAGAACGGGGGCGAGGGGTTGGTACTGTTCGTGCTAGCAGGCTTCTTGCACGAGGAGTGGGGGAGAGACTAAGGTGAACAGGGCGGCTGTCCTGGTTTGATGTCGGCTCAGGTTCGTCAGAAGCATCTGCTGCAGTGTCTACTGCAGGTGTTGGATTGTTGGCAGATGACGTTGGGGCGGTGGTGGATGCTGGAGTTGAAACAATTGGAGTTAGTGATACTCCAACGTTGAGTGTTACAAACTCTTGGAGTGATTCCAGCTTCCTGGTGAGGGCGTTGATCTTGTTGTGGGCTTCATCCAATTTTGCTGTCAAATCCTCTCGTTGCTGGCAGAGTCGGCAGACTTGTGGATCGACAGGAGCAAACATGGAAGCACCAAACCTACCGGCGCAGTTCGTACAGGCACGAGGCATGGTGACGATCACTTTCTTCAGATCACTTCACTCACTTAAAAACACTTAACTCACTTTATAAACACTAAACTCACTTTAAAAACACTTCACTCCCTTCAGGTCGCTTCACTTACTTAAATAGGCCTAACCGAAAACAAAAATGTTGAAATACACACAAATAGGTTATCAGCGGTGATAGCCTAACCGAAAATTAAAACAAAACTAAATTAAATTTGAATACGCAGTGATAGCCGAACCGAAAACAATTTTATGTTTATTTAAACAGAAATAGGCCACCAGGGGTTATAGCCTATCCTAACCGGAAACAAAAATTATGAAATACCGGTAAGCAGAAATAGGCCACCAGCGGTGATAGCCTAACTGAAAATTTAAAAATTGAAGTACGCAGAAATAGGCCACCAGGGATGATAGCCAAGACTAACCGAAAACAAAAATAACCGTAAACAAAAAATTATGAAATACCGGTACGCAGAAATAGGCCACCAGCGGTGATAGCCTAACTGAAAATTTAAAAATTGAAGCACGCAGAAATAGGCCACCAGGGATGATAGCCTAGACTAACCGAAAACAAAAATTATGAAATATAGGACATAGATGAATTGCAGAATTAAGGCATACGAAAAACATCTGAAAGAGTTAAATATGTTTAGTTTAACAAAGGGCAGGCTAAGAGGGGACGACCTAATCCAAGTGTTTGAAATTATTACAGATAGTGACAATATACATTAGATATGTCAACAAATACTTCACATTATACTAGAGGAAATGGTTGTAAGAAAATGGGAAAGTCTTATAACTCACATGAGACAAAGCATTAATTTGTTAACCCCTTCTGTCCCGGCGACGTCTATATATAACGTCATTCTAGCTATATTTAGACGATTTTGTGCAGCTTAAGAAGAATCTGTGGTTGTAAAAAAGGGTTAGGGGAGACGGTTCGAAGCCTGTTAATTGCTGGAGGCCCTTTTTAAACTGAATAAAATCGTCTAACAGTAACCAGAATAAAGTTGAAAAGAGGGTGTCGGTACAGAAGGGGTTAATCGAGTAGGAAACCTATGGAATGGACTAGCTAGTAATGTCACTGAGTGTAGTATTGTTGACACTTTCAAAATTTGACTAAATAAGTATCTCGCTCTTAACCCCCGATTAACTGTGCTTACAAACAAATAGCACCACTCTTTACTAAGCTACCGTTACTGTACCTTTTTCACATTGGTTAAGCATGTTCAACTATAAGCAGCCTCGTAAGGATTTATAAATATGTTGTTACTTGTTTTCCATTGTACTCCATTGTACCTTATACAAAAAAAACCCATTATAGTATTTTATATCAGCTGATAGTAAATGTAGGCTAATTGCTTTGCAGCTGAAGACGGTGTTATGATAGGTTAAATGAAGTCGATTAAGTTATGATCAGGTTAAGGGGGTCACCGTTTTTTTTTTTAAACTTTCTCTTCTTTTCTCTCTTTCTCTGGCTTGTATCCATTCGGCCCCATTCAGCCAACTGTTAAGACGTTTATCCAGGTGTCGATTTCTTCCTGGCGAGCGAAAGCGAGCCAGCATTGTATGGAGAAATCCGGCTTTGCCGGAGAAATTTTTCTATCGAAAAATTTACAAATCTAGCTTGCTGTCTAAACAAATATATATATATATATATATACGCTGGTTCGCTACCGCTCGCCAGGAAAATATTGACACCTGGATGGGGGTAAACGTCTTAAAACAGTAGGCTGAATGGGGCCGAATGGATGCAAGCCAAGGAAAGAGAGAAAAGGAGAGAAAGATTAAACAAGCGAGGTGGGCTCCCTTATAAGTTGTATAGTAAGGGAACACATACAGCTAAAGATATAAACAGCAACAAGAAGAAGAAGAAGAGTGACATTAGCAACACCAGTACAGTAATAACATGACACTTCTGTCTTTGTTGTATACTTATATCCTGTGTGGCTGCTGAGTGTGTCTGAACCTGTCTAACCTCTCTCTCTCTCTCTCGCTCTCTATCTCTATCTGAAAATACAAACATAAACAAAACAAATACATCGATTTTTGGAAGAACACTATACCTTCCTCACTCACTCTCACTCTCTCTCTCTCTCTCTGAAAATACAAACATAAAACAATAATACATAGAATTTTGGAAGAACACTATACCTCCCTCACTCACTCACTTTCTCTCTCTCTCTCTCTCTCAGCCAATGTTGCAAGGTCAATAATCTTGAACTATGCAATAATGCACCGGGATCGGCATATTGGCACCTCTTCTTGCAACACTCGGGAAATTATAGAAAAGCAAAGGAAAACATAGCAGAGAGAGAGAGAGAGAGAGAGAGAGAGAGAGAGTGAGAGTGAGAGAGAGGTGTGGGGGGGGGGGGGGGGAAAGGGGTAGCCTGCACGTGAACACAACGTGGGGGTTTGTTTTGGTTGTACCGAGCCATAACCTCGATATAGTGACACACCGGAGGGAGAGAGTAGTAATATGTGGCGATTATGTAACAGGTCATCCCCCCCACCCCCTCCCTATCCCTTTACACTCCCCTACCCCTCTAAATCCGTCCTCCCTATCCCTTTACATCCCCCTCCCCCCTCATCATACTTCACATACCTCTACATCTCCCTCTCTTCCCCCTTACTATACTCCGCATAGCTTTACACCCCTCCTCCCCCTACCCATTTAAACCCCTCCTCCCCTCTCTCTACCCCTGTAAATCACTCCTCCCCTACCCCTGTAAACCACTCCTCCCCTCCCCCATCACTATACTCCACATAACTTTACACCTCTCTTCCCCTTCCCCTACAAACCCCTCCTTTCCTCCCCTTACCCCTTTAAGCCCATCCTTGTCTTCCCTTTTACACTCCCTACCCCTCCCATCCATCTTCCCCCCTAACTATGCACCCCACATCATTAAACCCTTCCTCCCCTCTCCCAAATTCCTCAAGCTCCCCTACTCCTCTCCCTTACCCCTATAAACCCGCTTTCCCTTCCCCCGTTACACCCCCTTCCCTTCCCCTCCCCATCTCCCCCCCTTCACTATACTCCCCATACCTTTCCCTTCCTCCCCTCTCCCTATTCGTTCAAGCTCCCGTACCCCTCTCCCTTACCCCTTTAAACCCCTCCTCCTTTACACCCCCCCCCCCCTCCCCTCACTGTACTTCCTATATCCGGTACAAAAACAAAAACACGTTATGTTCACGTGCAGGCTACCCCCCTTCCCCCCCTCTCTCTCTCTCTCTCACCTACACACTCACTCTCACACTCTCTCTTTCTCTCTCTCTCACCTACACCCACACCCACTCTCACACTCTCTCTCTCTATCACTTTATATAATTTACAAAGTCAGTATGCACGACCTTTGCTCTCTTGATCTGTAATGTGTCATTCCTCCGTACATATAATATGGATTTATATACTTATATATAAATATATATGTACCAGGCCAATTGGAGATAATTGAGTAATAACAATGTAATATGGAAAGATTGCCTGTGTGTGTGTGTGTGTGTGTGTGTGTGTGTGTGTGTGTGTGTGTGTGTGTGTGTTATTACTACTACTAATAATAATAATACTAACAATACTACTACTACTACTACTACTACTACTACTCTACTACTACTAATACTAATAATACTAATAATAATACAATATAATAATAAAATATAATAATAATAATATTAATAATAATAATAAACGGTATATTTAAGGAATGACAGCCCAATGAACTAAACATACATATTTTACAATCTATTGGATGAACATGAACAAAGGATAATGTACAATAATATTTATATGAAAATGGTAAACTCAACTTACAATGTTTGCGTACAAAATAAATTAAGACATAAATACATCGAAGACACCGAGTGCAAGTTAACGTACCAATTAACATTAACGTTAATTTAACATGGGTCTAATATATATAAGTTGACTGCTTAGGTCTGGAAACACTTAGTATATGTAAAAAATATAAACAGCAATGCTCACAAACCTATACCTGTCAGGACGTATACAAATATTATTTTATATTGTATGCCTAACATAATGTCTGAACACATGGAAGCACATTGATATTTATTCATATATACGCACATGTTAATAAATACATAGCCTACGTTTATATACAGTATATATATATATATATATATATATATATATATATATATATATATATGTGTGAGGGTTGTAGGAACGCTGAAAGCAGTAACAAGAAATAGGATGGTCAGTGTGGAAGTGAAGAAGTCCTTGCATGACAGTGTTGTAATCCCGACACTGACTTACGGAAG
Organism: Paralithodes platypus; assembly: GCA_032716605.1. Classification (NCBI taxonomy): domain Eukaryota; kingdom Metazoa; phylum Arthropoda; class Malacostraca; order Decapoda; family Lithodidae; genus Paralithodes; species Paralithodes platypus. Next base: position 21,802,094 of record CM064486.1, read on the forward strand.
CGAAGCATAGACGTTGGTTGAGAGACTCAGACCAAGAGTGAGAGCAGTGGAAATGAATTACTTGAGAAGTGCGTGCAGAGTTACATGGAGGGATAGACAGACTAATGAGGAAGTAAAAAGGAGGTGTGGTGTGGAGGTAGATGTGCTGGAAAGTGTGAAAAGGAACAACTTGAGATGGTTCGGCCATATGGAACGTATGGAAAGCGAGAAGAGGGTGTACGAGAGCGAGGTGGAGGGACAGAGAGGGAGAGGTAGACCGAAAGAGAGGTGGAAGGATGGAGTGAGGAAGTATATGAACGAAGGCGGTGCTGGTTGTTGTTGTTCCCCAAGCTGCCTGGCCGAACAGCCCCAAGGCCCGCAATTCCAAGGCCATAACCGAGCGCCCCCACAGAACCCTCCCTGCTACCACAATAAAGCCTGGGTGACCGAAGCCACTCCATGGCGGGGAGCTGAGGAGGGTGAGGCAACGCCCGGGACACCAAAGCCCCACCCAGGGCCCTGTGCCCCCCAGCAATTATGAAGAGAAAGTTGAGGGGCAAGGGAAAAATGTGACGCTTTGGCTTCCAATCTTGGTAGATTGGGAGGTCAATCCACAGAAGAGACGCCGTCACTTGAGATCTAGAAAATATATAAGTTAAAGGAACAGTCAGAGTAAGCTATGGGTATGGCAGAGATCGCTCAGTTCTCACTCTGATAGACCAGCCCATCAGGCGGTGCTGGTTGGGGGGAGGGGCGTCGACTAACTGGGGACAGAGGTGCATGGGGGCGGTTCGTTCATGTTCACCCCTTCGGGGATCACGGCGTCGGACAATAGATAGATAGATATATATATATAAATATACCGGTATATATATATATATATATATATATATATATATATATATATATATATATATATAGTTATGAGAACCTCAGCAGGTGATCTTGGATCTCAGGGGAGGTGTGGTGGAGTGGTCTTGCCACTGGCCTGGTAATCCAAAGGTCCCGGGTTCAAATCCCGATGTATCAATGGGAAGATATTATTGGGATGGAATTTGTGCTGTACCTGGTATCAGTGCATTACCACAAGCCCACCGAAACGTCAATAAAATACCCTCATTGTTCCCTGATTAAATAGCACTGTATGAATATTCCCATATTCAAAATATGCTATAGGGGTGCAATGCCTGGTGAGTTATCTGCTCAACAGGTGGCGTTGTGTGTGTGTAAGTGTGAGACTCCGAGTGTAGGGGGTGAGACAGTGAAGCACGGGAACGAGGTGGCTTCAGAGATGGGGTCGTTTCGGGCCATGAGTGAGCACCGTGCCTCATGTGAAGGCAAGATGGCAGGTGCTCGTTGTACTCTACGTGCTTCACATGTCTCACTCCCTAGACTGGAACAAGACCTCACGGGCTTCACTGTTCATTGTAAAGCGGTGAATGTTAAGGCTCTCAGCCTATGCCCGAGAGGAAGTAAGTTGGAATATAGAAAAAAAAAAAAAAAAAAAAAAAACGCAACTTCCAAATTAGTAGGGCAATGAGAAGAAATACGTTGTGGAACATCATGATTTATTCTAATTTTCGGCGACGTCACGCAGCCATCCTCAGGAAAGGGTTACCAACAGATCCTAAAAATTGAGTATAACTGTATATATTGCTAAAACAGGATCACTAAAATGTAATGCATTGTTGAACACGTGGCAATTTGCCTATCTAAAAAACAATTAAACAACATAATTTTGGCCAACTAGGCAAGGTTTGAATATAAAGTAAGTCTACGGCTAGACACCATGAAATTCAAAATTGCTAAATCTCAATGCAACAAAAGAAATCAAAACGCATAAGATATCAAATTTATATTATCATTTCTTTTTCAATTCAAATATTATTCTGAACTGTAAAGGCTAAAATCTATTAAACAAAATTTAACCTACCGCTAAACAGCGTCCAAAGTATTATGCCAATATCCAACCATATGAGGACAAGACTTAGCAAAAGCAATCATAATAAACGAGAATATTAAAATGAAGGACTTTACAAAACATTTCAAATTATCTAGTAAAATTAGAAGCAAATCATAGTAATCCTAATCACATCGAACCGCAACATAAAGCAAAAAAGTAAATTTGAATTAGGCCTACTTGACTCTAAGAAACAAAAGATAAGTGTTGAAAATTCACATAAAGGAAAATTGTCACAAACAAATCGGAACTCACCATGATACCATCAGTCTCCAATGAAAGACAACGAGGGACTGATTAACTGAACACATTTGAACTCTATATGTTAACTCAATATATGGTGAAAATTAAACGAAATAAAATGAAAAACCAAACTACATGAACACCCAAAAAGCAACCAATTGTACCTAATAATGAACCTTCAACTATTATTGACAAGATTTATTTCTGGTTTGTGCTTATTTATCAGCATTTGTCCGCCTATTAAAGCCTCATACGTGCTTCTAAACCTGCCGATGATTTCAAAATCCCTCTCCGAAAAAGGGTGATCTTCATTACGGGAGTGTTCCCTTACTGCAGAAAATGACATACTCCTCAAAAATATTTCAGACCTGAAGCTTTTCCCCAAATGCTCATATATATATATATATATATATATATATATATATATATATATATATATATATATATATATATATATATATAGTGTGTGTGCGTGTGTGTGTGTGTATGTGTATTAAGTTCCACAGGTGTGTGTGTATATGGATCACCTGCGGTCTGGGCCAGATTATAGGGCGATAAAGCTGCTTTTAACCATTTCGCGCACATATGGACACGATCGCATCCTACAGGGATACTTTAAACTTTTGTGACCATCAAGAAAGTTTAGAAACCTTTAGTTTAATTACTTCAATCTCTGTAGTTGTCTTTGAGCGAGTTGTGGGCAGAACACTAATTTTGGAGAGGTAATTATGAGATTAAGATAATTCTATTTGGAATACTAAACGGCAACCCCCGGCACCTACATTTTATGGAGTCATTACCGGCAGCTGTATGCGTCGTCTGCACGATTTTTAATGCTTTTAACCAATTACTGTTGTTGGGATATTAATAGGTGTTCACTCTTTCTCACACACCCACCCTTACATCCACTCCCACACGCACTGATATTTCGATATATAGTATTATGCTTCACATAACGTTTAGGAGGAATACCATTTACCCCAGTGACCTCCAAAACAGGAGCTCAGATAACTATAGTCTATTCGCTGTAAGTAGGCGAGAAATCATGACCTCTAACCTCTGTAACTCAAAAACGACTAGAGTAATTGAGCTAATATTTCTACCATTTGGGAAGAGTCAGTCAAGGCATAGATGTGGAAATTTACAACCAATTTACTATAGCCGATTTTGAGCTACAGAGGATAGAGGTCATGATTTCTCGCCTACTTACAACGAACAGACTATAGCTGCTTGATCACCCACCTACCTATATAAGACCCATCAGTAACACTTACCCTCTGGGGACTTCACAAGGATGCCACGCTCATGTCTTCTTTATGTCCAGGGGCCCCTTTTCTACCCAGCACTTCCACAACCAAAGCCTTCCCAAAATCTAAGACCATCTTAGCTCCACCAACATCAGTGGTGCCTAATCTTTAAGGGAGGCCACCTCGCTTTTTTTCTCTTTCTCTCCCTCTCTCTTTGGCTTGTATCCATTCGGCCCCATTCAGCCTACTGTTTTAAGACGTTTACCCCCATTCAGGTGTCAATATTTTCCTGGCGAGCGGAAGCGAGCCACCATATATATATTTTTGTTTTGACAGCAAGCTAAATTTGTAAATTTTTCGATAGAAAATATCTCCGGCGAAGCCGGATTTCTCCATACAATGATGGCTCGCTATCGCTCGCCAGGAAGAAATCGACACCTGGATGGGGATAAACGTCTTAAAACAGTTGGCTGAATGGAGCTGAATGGATACAAGCCAGAGAAAGAGAGAAAAGGAGAGAAAGGGAAAAAAAGACGGTGACCCCCCTTAATGTTAGCGAATGTGTGCAGCAAGAGAGATCGGCCATCTTTATCATTGGCCGCCATTTTGGTGCCCTAATTATCAAACAACGGGAGATACTTTATGCTGGTCCTATCCAGAGGGAGGTTTGACATCCTCTACACAACCTTATGCTGGGGTCACACATTCCCGTATATGCTCCCGTATGCTCCCGTACGAAGGTTTATTGGTAGTTGGCAACCGATTACGTAAAACGTAAGGGCATAGTACGCAAAAAGTAAATTAAATTATGTATAGTCGTGGGGGTTGGTACGCATGACGGGAGTAGCCACGCTGGTCGGGGAGGTGGTGGGTGCGGCCAAGGCCGCCCGGTATGTTTTGAATTTGAAATCACAGTCGGCTCACGCGCTCCCATATGTCAAAAGTCGGAAAATCTTACGTCTGACCGGGCGAGCGGCTACGTCTGACGGGAGCAGCCCCGTCAGATGTAGCCGCTCGCCCGGTCAGACGTAAGCTGCTCCCGTCAATCGTAAAATATTCCCGTCAAACGGGAAAGTTTACGTTAGTCCGGGCGCATCTGGCAGCCCCGCCGCACTGCGGCTTGGCGGGAAAACGCGGCAACGTTGTACGGGGGGGTATATAAGGACCAGCGGGGGACACTCCAGTCACACCTCTCACCACACCGGAGCAGCAACCAACAAGCCAACCCTGCCACCCTCTGCACCCTGCCCTGCCCTGCCCTGCCCTGCCCTGTACCTCCAGCCACCCTCTGCATGCTGCCCTGCCCTGCCCTGCCCTGTACCATGCATAAGAAAGGCGTGAAGAAGGCCAGGAAGGCTTCCCCTGCCACCTCGACGTCTGCCACCTCACCGCCTGCCACCTCGACGTCTGCCACCTCTGTGGCACGTCTGTCTCTCAAGCAACTTAGACAGACTGGTGTGTGCAAAGCCACCACCATCAGACTCTGACCCTATGGCACCAACGTCGACGTAAATGAACTTGTAGTTGGAGTCAACAATTGCCATCAGGACAATGGAAAAAAAATTCTTGTAGTTGAAGTAATATGTGCCACCAAAGTTTGGGTTTTTGATCCGTATGTGTTTGCCATCAATGGCTCCTACACAATGCGGCAGATTCCATCGTTCCTCATAGCCGCTGGCAACCTCCTTCCATTCAGCAGGCGATTGTGGCGTCTTGATCTCCTGATCTCCGTAGACAGAAATGAGGGCCTGGCAGGTGTCTGGAACAATTTGGCTGATGGTGTTGTGGGCAACACGAAAGTTGTATTGCAGGCTCTTATAGGAATCACCCGTAGCGAGGAAACGTAGGGTGATGGCCACCCGCAGACCAGGAGCAATGGGTTCCCGCCAGAACGTAGGTTTCCTCTGAATGAGGGGGGTGACACGTTCCACTATCTCATCAAATAGTTGTTTGTCTACCCGGGTGAAGTTTTTGTACAGTTGTGGACATTCTGTGGCCAACTCTTGCATCAGCTTCTCATAATGGCCATGTTCAGGCCTTCGTTGTAGATATGGCCACACCCACACTGTCCTCTTGCTCCTTTCCTTCTTCTTCTCTTGTTAATCTTGATGGATGTAGTTTGCTATTGCAAGCAGTTCTAACATTTCTATGTAGGAAATTATCCATTTCATGAGCCGAGTGTTATGCCTGTTCTCCGGTTTGATTAGGGAGTTCAACATCTTGAACTCCTCCAGGATGTATTCCGCGATGTTCTTCATGGTGCCGAGTCAGGAGTGGGAATGGGAAAGTTGTGGCCAGCCCTGCCTTTTGTAGTTCCCAGATTCCAACCCAGACCTACGTGGTTGACAAAGACTGTCTTTGTCTGTGTTTGGACAGACGGGGTGTGCCTACGCTTTTACTTGTCCGGAAACGGTCCACGTAAGTCCTAAACACTCCCAAGACGTACGGCCTCAGCTACGCAGGTCTTGTGGGGGCGTGGCCATGGGCGTGGCCTGTGTTCCCGCAAATCGGGCAGCCCAGGCGGACTAACGGGGACATGCTTACGCAAGTCGCAAGCACGTACGTAGTTCCATACGACTACATTACGTCTGACGTAACACTGGCCCCGTCACGGTACGTCTGTCGGGAAGTGCAATATTCGTGCTCTATACGGGCGTACACGGCCGGACTACGCCCGTCAGAACACAAAATTGGCGATTACGCCTGATGGGAGCTGTCGGGAGCGATATACGGGAATGTGTGACCCCAGCATTAGCCGTGTCTGTCTGTCTCTTTTACTGTCCTACTTTTCCTTCTGGGGGCAGGGGCTAGGAATCCTCCTCCCCTTGTACAATTCACCTACTACCCGAGACAGAGTAAGGGGCGAGGGAACGCAAAAGTGATCCCGGACCCTAAGAATTGGAACTTTAAATGTTGTTTCTGTTTGGGCTCTGTCTCGAGTCAGTCACCCCCAGCTATGGGGTATGTGCCTGTAAATACATATACATACATACATGTAGAATATATAGCCACATACCAAACTATATATCCTCTACCAGTATCACCCACTGAGTACATTTGTTCTCATTGATCTGTTATAGGGACCGTGGAGATAAAGTATATAGTTTTGTCTCTTTTTCTAAAGGCTATCAATAGAAACTTGTATTGAGGTGCCAGTACTACCAGGCAGCAGGTAGGGATCAAGGGGTAAGAGCTTTCTGTTTACACTATCTGATCCGATCTCTTGGGGGTTAGTATGATATTTTGTTTCATTATTATTGAGGATTTTGCTTGTTGTTGTGCCCTAAGCTGCCTGGCCGAACAGCCCCGAGTCCCTGAGAAAGGCCATGGCCACGATCGGGCTTTCCCACAGAGCTCTCATTGAGTGTAGATTGTGTTGTTGGCGTAAGTGGTTGTGTGAAATGCAGTCTTCTATGATGTGTTTAATGGTATGGGGTGCTGTGTTACATCCCGGGCAGGCGTCGACAACGGAGTCATCCAGTCTCTTCTGATAGCTCAGGAGAGCTGGATGGTGTCCGCATCTCAGCCTGGCCAGGTGGACTCTGTCCTCGCGAGGAAGGGAGGATTCGGAAGGATGGATTTCGGGAGGTCGTGTATGCAGCTGCGTGTTGTCTGTGAGTGAGTGGATGGATCGGTGAGAGATATGAGTATGGATGTGCTTTTGGAAGTTGGTTCGGGGTGGGCAGGGAGGGAAAGAGGACAATAATTGTGTGTGATACCGTGTGCTGGGTGTTGTTTTGATATTTCTTGGTGTCTGTGGGTGCGTTGCCATGTAGTTTAGTGGGTGGTCTTGGTTCGTAGAGTCTGCTGCCAGGAATTGAGTGCCTCTCATGTCCAGATGGTCTTTGACTTTAAGGATTTTGGTTTCTTGATGTAGGTGATCTGTGGGTGAAGTAGCTGTGCAACCTGTAATGATCTTCAGGGCTTTGTTTTGAATAGTCTGTAAGGTCTTATGATGTGTTTCAGCTAGGTTAGAAGCCCAGGCTGGGCTTGCGTATTCCATCACTGATCTTATGTATTGTTTATATACTGTGGTGGTAGTTTCTTTGTTGTGTCCAAATTTTGTGTGAGCAAGTGACCTGAGGGCGTTAAGTCTGGGTGTCAGTTTCTTTTTAATGTTTGTGGTGTGCTGTTTGAATGTCATATGAGTATCATATGTTACTCCTAGGATTTTGGGTGTGTGTGTATGTGTTAGGGGTGTGTTGTTTATGGTGAGTTGAGGGATGTATTCGTGTTCTCCTGTCCAACTTGTGAGCAGGGTTGCGGTGGATTTGGCTGGGGCTAGATTAAGTCTGTTTGTAGTGCACCAGCCATGTAGTGTGTTGAGATAGGGTTGAAGGAGATCTGTTGCTCTTTTTGGGTCATGGTGTTTGCATGTGAGTGTTATGTCATCTGCATAGGAGGCTAAGTTTATTTGGGGCGTATTGGGTGTAGTTATATCGTGCATGTACAGATTGAAGAGTGCGGGCGATAGGACGGATCCTTGTGGGACTCCGTTTGGAAAGTTTCTGATTTTAGATGACTGACCGGCAAAAGATACGTGTGCACATCTGCCTGCTAGGAAGTTGGCCAGCCACCTTTTTGTGTTGTTGTGCATGTTTGTGTTGTAGATTTTGTTTGTTAGGTTGTGGCGGGGGATGGCATCAAAGGCTTTACTAATGTCGAGTGTGGCTAATAGTGATCTGTGTGGTGGTCTAGCTGAGTTGATGCCGTCGAAAGCTCTTTGTGTAAGGTCTGTGAGAAGAGTGTTTGTGGAGTGCAGTGGTCTAAAGCCATGTTGTGTTGGAGCTAGGGGTAGGTCAGGTGTAATTAGTTGTAATACTAGGCGTTCCATGACTTTGGAGGGGGAGCAAAGGAGTGTGATGGGGCGGTGCGAGGAGGGCAGCGTGGGGTCTTTGTTGGGTTTGGGGAATGTGATGATGATATCATGCTTCCAAATGTCTGGTATTGTGTTGTGTGAATAGCTGTAGTTTGATATGTTAGTGAGTGCTTGTATGCCTTGTGGTCCCAGGTGTCTGAGGTGTATGTTGCTTATGTTGTCTAGGCCACAGGCGGGTGAGTGCTTGAGATTGTTGATGATATGCTTTGTCTGGTGATTGGTGAAGGGTGTATAGTCAGGGTCTGTGGGGAATTGTCTCTTACGTCGGATGACACGTCGGTCGTCTTTATGAGGTTTTAGGTGGCTGACATGTGAAAAGTGATTGATGAGAGTGTTTGCTTGTTGTTTACATGAAGGAGTAGAGTCTGTTGTTGTGATTGCAGCATGTGATTGTGTTGTGTTGCTGTTGGAAAGTGTGATGCTGTTTAGTGTTTTGTAGAGTTTTTTGGGGTTTGTTTTGTGATCAAGTGTTTGTAGGAAGTTATTCCAATTTAGTTTTTGTTGTTCTTGTATTTTGTTGTTAGTTTGGGTGTTTTGGATTTTGCTTGTTATTGCCATTGTTCGAGCAATGTATGTAGTTTGTCCCCTAGGCTAGGACAAATTTAGGACTAAGAGCCCTTCAGCCGGGACATTTTTCTACCAAATAATGTACACATTTGTCTAGAAGGGGGATCTTGGGGATGATTTTTCAAGTTTGATGGAGGTCTAGGGAATAAACGGCGTATGGTCGCCGCAGGTCGTTACCGGGTCGCCGTCTGACGGCGACCTACCTTATAGCGGCGTCTGATGCAGACAGGTCGGCACCCTGGTACCATCTGATGCCTACTGGACGCCGCCCGATGCCGCCCGCCTACCGTCACCGTGCCGTCCAACTTTGTGACCTCACTTGCCGCCGACTCAGCTTATGAGAGTTGTGCATGTCGAACTTTTCCTGAAAAAGGGCCCGTCACACTCTGCCGATTTAAGTGCCAATGCTAGCCGACTTAAGGGTTGTAGCGAAGTCTTTACCTAATTCGCCGCGCTAAGTGAGTGGGCGCCAAGTCAAGGGAGAGGGCGGGAAAGGTCGTCACAGGTTTCAGGAAAAGTTTGACATGCACAACTCTCATAAGCTGAGTCGGCGGCAAGTGAGGTCACAAAATTGGACGAGACGGTGACGGTACGTGGTTGGCGTCGGGCGGCGTCCAGTAGGCGTCAGACAGTACAAGGGCGCCGACCTGTCTGCGTTAGACGCCACTATAAGGTAGGTCGCCGTCATACGGTGACCCGGTAACGACCTGCGGCGACCATACGCCTCCCCAATATTTGGGGAGGCGACTCAACTAGAGTGAGACGCCGTCAGATGATGTGATTAAGGGTGTTGGCGGCATCCACGGTCGCTGCCTTACGGCGACAATGAGCAAACATGTATGTAGAAAGTGTTTTGAGGCGGCATCATAGGGGGAGGGCATACAATGAGTCCGTGCTTCAAAAACATATGTCCACGACCTGGCAACATCGCATGGGACAACGTCGGTTGGTGTCAAGTGTGACGGAGTAGGGGTCCAGTGTGACAGGATGGCCGTCTATCGCCGCCGTAATACCTATAGGTGCCGCCCTACCTTCTATAGGCACCGCTCATCGGGAGCATTGTCGCTGACCAGTTTGTGCGCTACAGCGCATGACGCCGCCCAGTTATTTTTCCTTAGGTCTTGCATGGTTGCCGCTCGACCCCGTCCAGTTGCCGTCAGGTGGCGTGCGCATCCATAGTGCCCGCCGTGGGCACCCACGTTACTCGGCAGTGGTCTCCCCCTTCTATCGCCACTCCTTAAGTCGCCTACCATCGGCACTGAAATCGGCATAGTGTAACAGGGCCTTAGGTTTGTCGATTTTAAGACCTTTCGCCCCACTTCTCTGTCAATATTGAGACCTTTTGTGCCATTAAGCCTTAAGGTGATGATTTTTTTCCTGGCGAGCGATAGCGAGCCTGTAATGTTATTCGGAGGTAGAGGCCTTCGGCCGGGAAATTTTTCTACCAAAAATGTACAATTAAATCTCGAAAGGGGATCCTGAGTATGTGTTTTTTTTTTAAATGGAGGTCTAGGGAGGAAAGTAAAAATAATAATAAAATAATAAATAAATAAGGAAATAAATACGCCAATCCTCCATAAAATAGGTAGAATATTATGGCCACTTTAATGACCCCTTTCGTACCCGTTATTGTTTAGTCTAATAGTAGGACATTTACTATACCATGTTTCTTTGCTTCCTTATATTCTGGCTAGCAATGGTAGATTCTTTCAGTTTAGGAAGGGATTGTGGGAGTTGGAGGGTTACTTGAGATAGACGTGACCCCTTTCGATTTTCAGAGGCCCTTCCTAAGCTGAGTAAGGTCGTCTGATGTTAGTCATGATGTAGTGGAATTATTCGTTATAGTAGTGATAGGGTTAATATTGAGAGAGAGAGAGAGAGAGAGAGAGAGAGAGAGAGAGAGAGAGAGTGAGAGAGAGTGAGAGTGACAGGTGAAGGTTGCACACATTATTTTTACCTTACAGCCCCCCCCCCCCTCCACTACCACCTCCTCCACTGCCTAGACACCACCTCCACTTTTATCTCCCCCACCTTCACCATCACAACCATCTCCACTACACCATCATCACCATTTCCACCACCATCTAAATCACCATCTCTACCACCACTACTTAATACACTACCACCCTCTCCAGCATCACCACCACTACCACCATCACCACCGAACCACCCTCTCCACCACCACACCACCATCACCACCACTACCACCCTCACCCTTTCAAGACAGAAGGAAACTTTTTCATATACTTTTGGCTCCCATTAGACTACTTTACTCAGGTTGGAAGGCCCTCTAAGCATCAAAGGGGTAAAGTAGAGCTCAATTAAGGGGAGGCAGACCGTTTTTCTGGACCCCCTTCTTCCTAATGTTTATCCCTACTAGTTTTGAGATTATAAGACGTTCGGCCCATTAGTTTTTGCGATTTTCACACCTTTCGCCCCCTTTCGTTGTCAATTTTAAGACCTTTCGTGCCATTTAGGTGTCGATTATTTCCTGGCGAGCGATAGCGAGCCTGCAATTTTAAGAGGAATCGGCCTTCGGCCGGGACATTTTTCTACCGAAAAATTTACACATTTATCTTGAGTGGGGGTCTAGGGGGTGTTTTTCTAAGCTTGATGGAGGTCTAGGGAGGAAACTAAAAAAATATATGAATAAATGAATTAATAGACCAAACAAACGGTCAGTCTCCCCTTAACCCTCCAACTCCAGCCTCGGAGTCCCCAGGGGGGGGGGGGGGGACCATAAATGCCCCCACACCCAACCAACCATCCCCTGACGACCCCACACAATTACCTGGACCTCGGCCTGTTACTCTTTCTATTAATTTCTGCAACATTCGTGGACTTTCCTCTAACTTTCACTCTGTTGAGCACCATCTCTCCTCCTACAAACCTGATCTTCTCTTCCTCACCGAAACTCAGGTGTCTGTAGCAACATCCAGCAGCCCCTTCTCTGTATCCTCCTACTTTCTCTATCCTAGTTTCAAAGCCAAAGGTGGATGTTGTGCATATGTTCACAACAAACTCACTTGCTCTCGTGTTCCCGATTTCGACTCCTCTGAATTCTCAACTTTATGGCTCAAACTTTCCTGTCATTCTCTTACTAAATATTTCTGTGCTGTCTATCTTTCCCCTAACTCTACCAACTTTCCCAAATTCTTTGACTATCTAAACTCTACAGTGGAACACATTCTATCCATATCTCCTTTCTCAGAAATCTCCATCTTAGGAGATTTCAACGTTCACCACCGCCAATGGCTCTCCTCTCACACTACTGATCCACCTGGTGAACAAGCCTACGTCTTTTCTATCATAAATGACCTAGAGCAGTTGGTTCAGCAACCAACCCGTATCCCGGATCGCATCGGAGATCGGCCCAACATTCTTGACTTGTTTCTAACTTCTAACCCTTCTTCTTATACTGTCGATCTTTTCTCTCCTCTGGGCTCCTCCGACCATAAACTTATCTCTGTCACCTGTCCTATCTCTCCAGTACGGCCACCCGATCCTCCTAGCCGGCGGCGCTTGTGGTACTTTGGCGCTGCCGACTGGGAGGCTCTCCGGCAGTACTTCTTTGATTTCCCATGGAATGATTTCTGCTTCCGTGGCCGGGGACTCTCGGAGAGTGCTGAACGCATTACCGAGGTAATCCTATCAGGCATGGAAGCATACATTCCATTCTCTTTCTCTCAGACTAATGCTAAAAAATCTTGGTTTACTCACGCCTGTTCTACTGCTGTCCGCAATAAGGAGGAAGCATTCAAACGGTACCGACGCCTTAAAACTCAAGACTCTCATTCTTCTTATGTTTCTGCCCGGAATCAAGCCAAATCTGTTCTTCGACTTGCCAAACACTCTTTCATCAATAATAAATGCACTGAACTATCCAACTCTAGCTCTTCCCAAGCTTTCTGGCATCTAGCCAAAAACCTCTCCAACAATTTCTCTTCCTCGTCTTTCCCTCCCCTTTCCCACTCTGATGGCACAACCATCACTTCTTCCTCTGACAAAGCTAAACTCTTCGCTCAAACTTTTGCTAGAAACTCCACCTTGGATGATTCCGGTGCTATTCCTCCCTCTCCGCCCTCCTCTCTTTTACTTATGCCTAATATCCTAATCTCTTCTAAAGATGTACTTTCTACCCTCTCTGGGCTTAACACTAATAAGGCGTACGGTCCGGACGGTGTTCCTCCTGTTGTTCTCAAAAACTGTGCTTCCGTGCTGACTCCCTGCCTAGGCAAACTCTTTCGTCTCTGTCTATCCTCTAACGTCTTCCCTTCATGCTGGAAGTTTGCTCACATTCAACCTGTCCCAAAGAAGGGTGATCGCTCTCAACCCTTCAACTATCGTCCAATTGCTCTCATCTCTTGTCTTTCTAAAGTTTTTGAAACTATTCTTGCTTCCAAATTTCTTAAGCATTTCTCTTCTCATAATCTGCTCTCAGATCGCCAGTATGGCTTCCTTAAGGGTCGCTCTACTGGTGATCTTCTTTCATATCTTACTAACTCTTGGTCATCCTCCTTTCGGGACTTCGGTGAGACTTTTTCTATTGCACTAGACATATCGAAAGCCTTCGATAGAGTCTGGCATAAATCTTTAATTTCTAAACTACCCTCCTTCGGTTTCTATCCCTCCATCTGTGCCTTTGTCTCTAATTTCCTTTCCGGCCGTTCCATAGCCGCGGTTGTGGACGGCCATTGTTCACTTCCTCACCCTATAAATTCCGGTGTTCCTCAGGGCTCTGTCCTATCTCCTATTCTCTTTCTAATTTTTATAAATGATCTCCTTAACTGTACCTTAATTCCCATCCATTCATACGCAGATGACTCAACCTTACACTACTCCATTAGTTTTTCAGAACGCCCCAGCCAGCAATTCCTCAACGACAAACGTAATGAAGCCATAGAACTCTTAAATTCTGATCTAAATATCTGATCTAAATATCCAATTGGGGCAGAGAAAACCTTGTTAACTTTAATGCTTCCAAAACCCAATTTCTCCATCTATCTACCCGTCAGGATCTCCCAGCGGACTATCCCTTATTCTTCAACAATACAAAAATCAACCCTTCATCTTCTCTCAACATTCTTGGTGTCTCTTTTTCTTCTGCTCTCATTTGGAAGGACCATATTACCAGTCTTGCTAAGGCAGTCTCCCAGAAGCTGGGTGTGCTCAACCGCCTTAGGGGGTTCTTTTCCCCTGCACAGCTTCTTGCTCTGTACAGGGGCATAGTGTGCCCTTGTATTGAGTATTGTTCACATGTGTGGGGAGGTTCCTCTCACACCGCTCTCCTAGACAAAGTTGAAAGGAAGGCCTTTCGTATCATTAACTCCCGTCCACTCACCAACTCTCTGCAATCTCTCTCTCTCCGCCGCAATGTTGCATCTCTCTCGCTATTCTATCGCTACTATAATAATCAGTGTTCCTCAGAGCTATCCCAGTGCATACCACCTCCTTTACGTAGGGCACGTGGTACCCGTCTTGCAACTCAATCCCACCCCTACTCTGTGCAACTCTCCAACCCAAGAGTGAAACGTTACTCTCAAACTTTCTTCTACTCAACAGCTGAGCTCTGGAACTCTCTCCCAGAATCAGTCTTTCCCTCTTCCTATGACTTAAATTGCTTCAAACTCCGTGTGTCCCGGCATTTTGGCTCGAACGTCCCTTGATTTTGGCCCTGTCACTCTTTCAACTATGGGGGAGGCACTCGCTATAGGCAGTAATGCCTTTTGCCTCCCTCAATCACATAGAAAAAAAAAAAAAAAAAAAAAAATACCACAATTCCTACCTAAGCTGAATAAAATCGTCTACTAATAACCAGAATAGTAAAGGTAGAACGTGTCCTCGTATCGTGAACGGGTTAAACCAGGATTGTGTAATATAGAATAGAGTAGGACATAATAAGTCTGTTTCTTTGCAACTGACGGTAAATTGCAAAGTTCCCATCAAGATCTCCCAGTTATGTTGAAGACTTTGTAGTGAGATATATATGTATTTTTTGTTCTATGTGAGTGAGGGAGACAAAAGGCAGACCTGGATGTAGCGAGTGCCTCCCCCAGAGTTGAAAGAGTGACAGGGCCAAAGTCAAGGGACGTTCTAATTACATCAACTTGGTGTTAATATGATGCAGAACTATAGTAGTTTCATATTTTTCCATTAAATATCGATAAATGAGTTGCCAAGGGATTCAAATTATCGCCAGCTGAAGAGAAATAGAGTATAGTGTGTGTGATGCCAGAATTAGTATCGTAAGGCCTAACTCGAGAATAACAACGACAAAAACTGACCTTGTGTGCATCGATCTTACACAACTGTCATACTGTCAAGGCTTGTCAGTACACAACAACATTATTACTCAAACACAAACACACTCGTACACACACACATATACACTCACACACACATATACAAACACACACACACACACACACACACACGCACTCGTACACACACACACACACACATATATATATATATACAAACACACACACATACACCAACACACAAACACACCCACACCCACACACACACAGTTCCCAGGATAGGTGTGTTGTTGCTACTATACTGTTAACTATAAGATCCATATACTGATGTGTCATGGACAGATATTATTGGGATAGAATGTGTGTGCTGTAATTCTGTACAGTACCCCAAAGCCCACCGAAACACCATATTAAATCCTTGTATTTTACAGTAAATGCATTCTCACACTCTCTCTCTCTCCCTCAGTCTCTCTAACTCAAACTCTCTCTTTCTCTCACTCTCATTTTCTCTCTCTCTCTCTCTCTCTCTATATATATATATATATATATATATATATATATCTTTCTCTGCATGGATTATAGTTCCCTCAGCCTCAGAAGTTATACATATTTATTCGGTAGAGTAGCTTAATTTAAGATAGATTGCATTGTGCATGCTTTGCAAGGAGTATACTGCACTGTGCAATGTGTCTTTATGTCATCATGATTACAGTATATCCTTGTAATAGTCCGAAAGGTCTGTAAGATATTAAACATCCCTTGTAATTCATTATTCAATTATCAATTAATCAATTCTTCTCAGCATGGATTCACTCAGGGACGTTCTTGTCTTACTAATTTGCTTAGTTTTTCTCAGAGGTATATGAAGCAGTAGATAATGACAAGTCATATGATATTATATATTTAGATTTCAGTAAAGCTTTCGACAGAGTCTCTCATGAGAGATTGATGAGAAAGGTTGAGGCACATGGAATAGGTGGGGCGTAGTTAGGATGGATTAGGTCATGGCTAACTGGTAGGAAGCAGAGAGTCAGCATAAATGGTACTAAGTCAGAATGGGGATCAGTCAAGAGTGGTGTCCCCCAGGGATCTGTATTAGGTCCTCTGTTGTTTATTATATACATAAATGACCTTGATTTAGGTATAACTAGTAGGATAAGTAAATTTGCAGACGATACCAAAATGGGGAGAAAAATTTATTCAGTTAGAGATATAGTGTCTGCAAAGGGATCTAGATACCTTACACGAATGGTCAGTAAAATGGCAGATGAAGTTTAACATTTACAAATGCAAGGTATTAAAGATAGGGAAGATGCATACACATTTTAAATATAAACTAGCTAATATGGAATTAGAAAACTCAGACTGTGAGAAAGATCTAGGTGTGTTTGTTAGCAATGATTTGAAGCCTAGAAAACAATGTATAAGCGTTCGTAACAAGGCAAACAGGATTCTCGGGTTCATATCTAGGAGTGTGAGTAACAGAACTGCTGATGTTATCTTAAAACTTTACTTGTCATTAGTGAGACCCCATATGGATTATGCTGTTCAATTTTGGTGTCCTTATTACAGAATGGACATAGATTCATTGGAGAGAGTACAACGTAGAATGACAAAAATTATCCATAATATTAGAAATCTTCCGTATGAAGAAAGGTTGAAGAAATTAGGCTTACATTCGTTAGAGAGACGCAGAGTTAGAGGTGACATGATAGAGGTATTCAAGGGGGTTAGTGGAATTAATAAAGGAGACATAAAAAATGTACTAAAGCTCAGTGATAGCGAAATAACTCGTACAAATGGCTTCAAATTAGATAAATTTCGTTTCAGAAAAGATATAGGCAAATATTGGTTTGGTAACAGAGTTGTAGATGGGTGGAATAGGCTACCAAGTGATATAGTGGGATCAAGAACGATAGGGAGCTTTAAGATAAAATTAGATAGGCATATGGACGAGATGGGTTGGGTGTGAGGGGGATCTACCAGGTGTGGGCCAATCGGCGCTCAGCAGACCCCCGTAATCTTGTGTTAATCTCTGACCGTTTTGGTGGGGTCAGTACTCAAGGTATTAGTGAGATGGGTCTATAATTGGGCCTTGTAATTGAGGTTGAGTGTGACAGGGATCTGCCTTGTATGGGCCGATCGTCTTTTTGCAGACTCCCATTTTCTTATGTTCTTATTATAACCCATATTCCTCTTTCACTCAGGAATCGTCCCCCGGCTTGGTGTAGAGAGCCGATTTTACAACATAGCCACCAGCACAAATCGTTGTCTAGCAAACCTCTGCAGGAAGGAAAACGTGGGATTCGTCGACACCTGCGACAATTTCTACTACGATGACTATTTGTTTACGGACGATGGAGTTCATCTGAACCAGGTGGGAGCAGCACGTTTTGGGCGTCTTCTCAACGATGCGGTGAAGGATTTTCGGAGAAGAAATCGACTCAGCACAGGACAACCAGGAAGGAGGACCGAAGACAGCGAGGGCGGCAACCTGCGAAGGAATTAAATGCTAATCTGTCAAGAACCGCGAATTTGGATAAAGATCCACCAACACGACCCAAATTCAAAACCGCCAGGGATAACGACCGAGGACCGATGTCAGCCATGAATGTAAATGTAGATCCGACCAGAACCAAAAATTTGATTAAAGAACGTTCTGTGAGTTCTAAAACCGCAACTTTAAAGGTTTTCTATGCAAACGCTCGTAGCATACGCAATAAATTTTCAGATTTAGAGGAACTAGTGTTTACTGAAAATTATGATGTGATTGGTATAACAGAATCTTGGCTCAATACAGTAGATAGAGACTTTTTAGCAGAGTATTCACTTCCCGGTTATGTAATGTTTGAGAAAAGCCGAATAAATAAAAATGGAGGTGGCGTTTTACTTTATATCAAAGAAAGTCTTAAGCCGACCCTCTTGTCAAAACCTCAAATTGTGAACGTCGACACAACATTTGTGCTAATAAAGAATAATAAAAGTACAAAAATAATACTTGCATTAATATACAGACCTCCAGCTCAATCAGTGCAAACTGACCGAGAAATTTATGAACAAATTGCAGATGTAAGTAACTCACAAGATACCGTATTTTTTGGCGACTTTAATTTACCTGTGACCAAGTGGGGCGATACTCTTACTTCACACTCCGGACATGACTTGTATACGAACTTGCAAGAGAGTTCGCTTTATCAATTTGTTCAAACACCGACCCGTAGTAATAACGTTCTTGACGTTGTACTTGCAACAAAAGAAGAATTAATAGAGAATTTGAATGTTGGTGATGAATTCAGTAACAGCGACCATCGTACGATAACTTTCACTTTAAACTTTACTAGTAACGAACGAAATAGTAGCATCGAAAAAGTCTCTAATTTCAAGAAAGCAAACTTTCATAAACTTAGAGCTATGTTTAAAGAAACTGACTGGAGCTTTTTAATTAACAATAACGACATAAATACATCTTGGAAGTTATTCGAAACCACTTACCTAAAAGCAGTGCAAGACTGCATACCATCGAAAATACGGCGTCCAGGCCATAATAATAAGCCCAAATGGTGGAATAAAGATATTTCAAATTGCCTGCTTGCTAACAAATTTGCTAATGATAGATTAAAATCTTCACAAAATGACGAAGAACGGGTGAAATTTGTAGAGCTACGACGTAAAGCCAAAAAGTTAATTAAGCAAAGTAAAAAGACCCTAGAGTTACATATTGCGAATCAAAGTAAAACAAACCAGAAAGAATTCTATAGTTATATCAGAAAGAAAAAAGTAGTTACTTCAACTGTTGGACCGTTAGGTCGATGAAAATGGAGAATACACCAAAAACGAAGTACAAATGAGTAATGCCCTCAATACCTTCTTTGTATCAGTGTTTACAACAGAAGACCTCAGTGATATCCCTACACCATCGCCGATTCAGATTGATAATTCAGATGTTCTAAGCAATATCACCGTTACAGAGAGAGAAGTATTGAATTGTTTAGATAAACTCAAGGTAAATAAAACGCCTGGACCTGATACAATCTCGCCTAGAGTTCTAAAGGAAGCTAAGGATGAGCTCTCCAAACCACTGACATTACTATTCAATAAATCCTTGCAGTCTGGAACTATGCCTGATCAGAGGAAGATAGCCAACGTACGATATTCAAAAAAGGCAGCAAATCCCTACCCAGTAACTATCGTCCAATTAGCTTAACCTCAGTTGTATGTAAAATGCTAGAAACGGTCATAAGAGACAGACTCGTAAATCACTTAGAGGAAAATAACATACTTAAAGATACTCAACACGGCTTTCGTAAAAAACGTTCCTGTTTAACAAGCCTCTTAGACTTCTTCCACGATATCCTCAACCTCTACGATAAGAGTAAAGCTGTAGATATTATATACCTTGATTTTCAAAAGGCCTTTGACAAAGTTCCCCACAAACGTTTACTAAAAGCGCATGGAATACAAGACGGTGTGTTGAAATGGATAGAAAATTGGCTCAGCAACAGAAAGCAAAGAGTAGTCATAAACGGTAAGGCATCTAAATGGACCAATGTAAGTAGCGGGGTACCCCAGGGATCGGTACTAGGACCAATTCTCTTTCTAATTTACATCAACGACATAGATGAGGGTCTCACCTGTACAATCTCAAAATTTGCTGACGATACAAAAATTGCAAATACCGTACTCTCAAAAGATCAAGTTGACGATATGCAACACAATCTAGATAAATTGTCACATTGGGCCCAAATTTGGCAAATGAGTTTCAATACGGATAAATGTAAAGTACTACATATCGGATACCTAAATGAGAAAGCAAACTATTCGATGAATGGCACTCAGCTTAAGAATGTAAACAGAGAAACCGATCTGGGAGTAACAATATCGAGTAACCTAAAACCGAGTCAACAATTATTATGTTCCTTCCAACAACCAACAATACTCCTAAAATCGATTAATGAAATTTACAAACACATGTGGCAGTCCGTGGACTCGAACCCAGGATGCTCACACCGAAAATCAACACCTTATACATCGCACCACGAAGACAGTTAAAGGTTGGTGGACACTGCCTACGATTTATTATGCAACTTCGAATCCTGCATATCAATCTAAGCATGTACACACATCCCAACTGCAACTCACGTAGGCTATGCATATGTGAATGGAAAGAGCAATTAATGGGGCCTTAACCACTTAGGGAAGTCCTCTCGATAAATTACTCCTGAACCAATATCAATTATTATGTTCCTTCCAACAACCAACAATACTCCTAAAATCGATCAATGAAATTTACAAACACATGTGGCAGTCCGTGGACTCGAACCCAGGATGCTCACACCGAAAATCAACACCTTATACATCGCACCACGAAGACAGTTAAAGGTTGGTGGACACTGCCTACGATTTATTATGCAACTTCGAATCCTGCATATCAATCTAAGCATGTACACACATCCCAACTGCAACTCACGTAGGCTATGCATATGTGAATGGAAAGAGCAATTAATGGGGCCTTAACCACTTAGGGAAGTCCTCTCGATAAATTACTCCTGAACCAATATCAATTATTATGTTCCTTCCAACAACCAACAATACTCCTAAAATCGATTAATGAAATTTACAAACACATGTGGCAGTCCGTGGACTCGATTCAGAAGTTGTTAAGAAGGCAAACAAAATAATTGGCTTTATAGGCAGGTCATTTGAGCATAAATCCAAAGACGTTATCCTAACCCTTTACAATTCCTTAGTCCGCCCTCTTCTGGAATACTGCGTTCAATGCTGGGGCCCTTATTACCAAAAAGACATAAACAAGCTAGAACGAGTTCAACGTAGAGTTACCAAAATGATACCTAGCCTAAAGAACAAACCATACGAAGAGCGTCTTAGAGAATTAAATCTATTTCCTTTAACCCAGCGCAGATTAAGAGGTGACTTAATTCAAGTGTTCAAAATCATCAAAGGCATCGACAATATGAACTGTAGTAAGTACTTCACTATCGACCAATCTAATTACACGCGGGGAAACGGTTACACATTTATTGGTAAATCTTTTAACTCACACGAATCTAAGAATGTCTTCTTCAATCGAGTTGTCAACTTGTGGAATGGGCTTCCCCGAGACGTTATAGACTGCAGCACCGTTGATTCATTTAAACTCCGCCTAGACAAATATCTCGCATCAAACCCGCGACTGACTGCGTTTGTAAATGAATAACTTTATTTTATCCTCCCCTCAGTTACTAACCCATAATTTATGTCCCCTACTAACTTCATAGTCCTGCCGCGGACATTAGTTCCAGGGCAGTAGTTCCCTTTCCAATGTTCCCTTACCCACTCTAAACCACTGTTTGGACACTTGATCCTCAGTGTTTTGGAGGACAAGCAGCCTAGAAGGGTCACTAGAACTGTTGTTGCTTGATTTCCTTTGTACTTACCCCCCCTACTCTCTCTCACTCTCACATACTCACTCACACACTCTCTCTCTCTTAAATAATATTACTCACACACCTCTCTCACACTCTCTCTCTCTTACTCACACACTACTCTCTCGCACATCCTCACATTCACACTCTCTCACTCTCACTCTCTCTCTTACTCACACACCTACTCTCTCGCACATCCTCACATTCACACTCACTCACTTTCACTTACTCTCACACACTCCCTTTCTCTAATTTTGTCAACCCTCCCTCTCTCTCTCTCTGATGACGTTTCTACACCTCACCTCCTGTCTTCTAGTAGTAACACTACACCACAAAGTTTAAGTTTAAACACTTAAAATCACTACCCTTCTACTCCTACTTTACTATAGCCATCTGATATGAACTAGCCTCCCAAACAAGCTAAAACAATATTGTCATCGGATATTACCGGGGAAAGCTGTTTTCTCTCTCTCTCTCTCTCTCTCTCTCTCTCTGTTCGGTAGAAAACTATTCCGGCCAAAGTTAATGGCAGGCTCGCTATTGCTCGTCAGGAAAAATCGACACCTGAATGGGATGAAACGTCTTAACATCGTCAAACTAATAGGGAGAAACGAGGGGTAAAAAAATAATGATAATAATAATGATGAAAAGAAGGACATATATTATACAAAGTAGCCCATAAATGTTAGTACAAGAATAGTGTCGGTGGGAAATTGCCGAAAACTTGTGTGTGTGTGTGTGTGACTGTGCTTGATCCCCTTCACCACCATTACGTAATTTTCGTCATATTCTGGTCACCGTTAGACGATTTTCTTTAGTTTATAATGTACCTCTATGACTCAAATGGGTAAATACGATCTCCTTAAACCCTCTTAATAACATAAGCCCTTCTTCAGCTGCATAAAATCGTCTAATTGCAGCCGGAATCGAAGGTAAAAAGGCGTCCTGGTACTGAAAGGGTTAAAGCAAGCATGAGGCAGGGAGGGGCTGGCATCTATGAGTGACTCGAGGGCTGGCTATGGTGGGAGAATACTATAGTGTCACACCGGTGGGGGGAGAGAGAGAGAGAGAGAGTTTACCGGAGTCTACCAGTTCACTATTTATTTATATCGTGACGTCCCATCTTCTTTCTGTTTGCCTGGTTAGCATTATAACTATCTGGTCCGACATCTTGGGGGGTTATTAGGATATTTTCAGTTAGTTGATATTGAGGACTTTGCTTGCTTTTGCCATTTTCGAGCAATATAGTTTAGCTTGTCCCCCTAGGTTAACAAACATCCCTTACCAAACTTCCTTCACACGAAATAAATGTCCACCAAGCTAAATGTGTACAGTTTTCGATAGAATAATGTCCCGGCCGAAAACAGATTTCTTCTAAGTTACAGGCTCGCTATCGTTCGCCCAGAAAAAAATCGACTCTTGAATGGGGTGAAGCGTATTATTATCGCCAAAATAATGGGATGAAACCTCTTAAAATCCCCCCAATATGGAGCGAAACATGGGAGGTCCAAAAGTAGACATTGTAAAGGCCATGTGAATCACGAAGAGGAAAATAACCAAAAGTGTAAACCAACAGAAACCATCAAAGGGGTTAGGAGAGTACATATTGGAAGAGATAGAAGACAGACTAGATGCAGACAGGTCAATATGTCGATGAGGAAGAGGAAGAAGAAGATGTATAGGCTAAGAAGACAAGGATATACAGTATATATATATATATATATATATATATATATATATACACTGTATATTCTTGTCTTCTTAGCCTATACATCGTCTTCCTCTTCCTCATCAACATATTGACAGGTCAACATATTGACCTGACCATATTTTCCTTGTCTTCTGTTTAGGGTATACATATTTCCTTGTATTCTGTCTAGGGTATATACCCTAGACAGAATACAAGGAAATATGTATACCCTAAACAGAAGACAAGGAAACAATATATATCCTAGACAGAAGGCAATGAAAATATAATGTAAATACATCCTAAACAAAAGACAATGTATATATTTATAGCCTAGACAGAAGACAAGGCAACATAAATACCTAGATAGTACTGTAGTTGTGTCAAGGGAAGAACAGTGTAATTATCAGAAGAAAACAAAGATATATTAACCCGTTTAGTACCGGTGACGTCCTTTTACCTTTATTCTGGCTACTATCACACTATTATATTCAGTTTAAAAAGGGCCTCCATCAATTAACAGGATTCGAACTATCTCACTTAACCCTTTTTACTACCACAGATACTTCCTAAGCTGTTTAATATCGTCTAAACATAGCTAGAATACAATTGAAAAGACGTCTGCGGTACAGTAGGGGTTAAACGCAAACAGACCAATATTCTAAGAGGAAGAGGAAGGAGATGTTGTATAGACTATAGCTAGGGAGCCAAGGAGACAATAAATAGCTAGACAGTACTGAAGGTGTGTGTGCCAATGGGTTCTGGGGCAAGGAACAGGGGGTGTGTGTGTGGCCAGTAAGAGAGAGAGAGAGAGTGTGTGAGAGGGAGAGTGAGAGAGAGAGAACGAGAACCAGAGAGAGATATAAAGAGACAGACATAATTAAATAAGAGATAACACAAGTGAAAGCGAAAGAAATAAACCAAACAGACGCTCAGCCACACATAGCAACACCAACCACACACACACTTTCCCTCTCACTCCCCTACCCCTATCATTAGCATAATACACTACACGTATAACCTTCACTAATATCTAATAACAACTACGAGGAGGATAATTACGAGTTTAAGCCAAGCGTAAGTGTAATTATAACTACATCATTAACCACGGATTTTGTTGAAAGCACCGGTGATTAGGTTACATGAATTGGAGGTGATTAGCCAGAAGTGTTTCTATAATAATTGGTATAATCTGTTTATTTTCATCTCAGTGTAAGTTGAATCCCATAACATCTGATTCCTCGATTCTTAATGGACAATATGATACTGCTATGTCTCTGCGTCATTATATTACTAAGTTTTCATTATTAGCAACATATTTTGGTACACAATCTTGGCAATAGGCGAGTAATCAGGATGGCGAGATAGCAATTTACCATCATTTGAAAAAACAAAACAAAAACAAAAAACACTATAGTTGGGGTTTGTTGCTATATGTGCGATATCTTATTGTGTTCTGGATTAATTCATTTTTGGATGGATTCTTAGATAACCAGAGAACCAGACAACACACACAAGTACCCCGGAAGACGCCCCCCCCCCCCCCCCCCCCCCCACCCCCACCCCTCCCCATTCCAATCTCAGGGGAATCAATATAAAAGAAAAATACGTGGGAGAATTCGCGTAGGCGGAACTCTGGGTGCCAGGAGGTCTAACTATGTGAATACTTCTCTCTCTCTCTCTCTGTAGGTGTGAGAGAGAGAGAGAGAGAGAGAGAGAGAGAGAGAGAGAGAGAGAGAGAGAGAGAGAGAAAAAAAATCACATAAGCTGAGTGTGGGTTGCCAGGTCTAACAATGGTGTTACTCTCTCTCTCTCTGTGTGTGTGTGTGTGTGTGTGTGTGTGTGTGTGTGTGTGTGTATGCATTCACGTAGGTTGAGTGTCAATGCTAAGAATGTCGATACTTTGACCAACGGATTACTTTTAACCTGCTCGATTATTGTAAGTCAATGGGAAGGTAGGTTAGTGTATAATTGACAGGTCGGGGGCAGATGGTCTCAGTTAAGGGGGTCAGTCACACCAAACCAAAAAAACTAAATTAATGTGTACCATTATTGTTACAATTAAGTTAATATGTGTGTGGGTCAGTAGGGCAGTGTACCATTGGCAGGTTGATGCAGTGGGTCTAGGCCTACACATACATAGTGTAACCTGTTGTGGCTTGTGAGAGTATAAGTATTATATGGGCCATGGAAGTGTAGAGAGAGAGAGAGTACACAAGGTATAAGGAAGTAGGTAGGTTTGGGAACAGTGGGTCTCGGTCAAGGAAAGAAGCAGACAGTATATTAAGGTGGTAGACAGTCATATATACTTGACACATAATATTGATAGATAAATGTAAATTATACATACGGGTGTGCTAATATTAAAATTGTTAACATTAGACTTAAGCATTCCATATATATTAGCTAACCACGTGTTTAGAACAGTGGGTTAAGCAACAGTTTGGGCGGATATCTAAACAGTAGCAATGATAATATAGGAGTTTTGGTTTACATAATTATTGTTTATGTTGTATTACATTTTGGAACTATGAATATATTGCTATTTAGGCTTTTCCAATGTTTGGGTGAATATAGGAGAAATCATTTTGGATCATAACAGTCATATATCGCATACGGCATAATAATGCGATATGCATTTTTTCTTAACTGTCTTGATGGTGTAATGGTTAGTGTTTAATATCTGTGTGTGGTAACCCAGGTTCGAATCCCCGTGGATCGCATGCTTTCATTAATTTAATTGGGAGGTGTTTGGTGTTGGAGTGAAATGAATACAAATAGATGATTTAAAGTGCAACGTTGAATTATAGTTTTTTTATTTGTTTTTATTGTTATTATTATTTGCATATGTCACAAGCATATGCAAATACACGGGCACGCACACACACGCACGCATAATAAAAAACAGACATAATGGCATTGAATGTGATTATATGACGCCATTATTTTGTCTATGTGTACGTAGGAGACAAAAGGCAGGTTATTACTTACTTGGCTAATTATACAGTACAATGGCGCTAATAAGTCATGTCTCAGCTGGCATTACGTTTGGCTCGCTCTGGGCTGTATTAATGTATGTCAGATGTTGAATAGGGTGGGTAAGTGTAGGAACATGGTTGTATATCTCACTCAAAAAGAAGAAATCATGTGTAAATATTACTGATACCAATTATTGATCAACACATCATTGGTGCCGAGACATCACTTATTTGACCGACTGTACTATTGAATCTGATTATATGCAGCTATTATTTTTTATATGTGCACGAAGGAGACAAAAGGCAGGCTAATTGTACAGTACACTCATAGACCATAATAAGCATACACTCATTGGAATCTGTATACCGATCCCATGCAAGAGAGCACAGAGGTACAAAATATTCAAAATACTTCGGATTGTGGCTTTAACACCATCTGGTCCGACGTCTTGGGGGTTATTATGCTATTCTGTTTACTTATTGTTGAGGAGTTTGCTTACTTTTGACATTTTTGAGCACTGTATTCTAGATTGTCCCCTAGGCTAACAAACACGCCTTCCTAGACTTCCTTCAAGCTAAAGATATGCCCAACCAGACCCCCTTCAAGCTAAATCTGTAAATTTTTCGGCAAAAAAATGTCCCGACCAAAGGCCAATTTCCTCGAAGCTACAGGGTCGCTATCGCTCGCCTACAATAGTGAGAAGGGGTGAGACATCTTAAAATATCCAGACAAATGGAGTGAAAACAAAGGAGACCTCGGACCAAATAGGGTTCAAGGTTCCAATAGTCAAACGTCGACTTCGGCCCGGGTGATAATGAAAGCAGATGGGGGGGAAAGGGGGAGGTGTTGAAGGATGAAGGGTCCACGTGTCTATATTCACACGTCACTTGTAAGAAGTAAAAGTACTATTGGTTCATTAAGATTAGTGCAGGCGATTAGTATTCCTTAATTGGTTTGCCGCGAATGGGTTAATATAGTAAGGGGAGTTGGGTCGTATTTTTGGTCCCTTTTCTTCCTCATGTTTAAACCCAGTAGTTTTCATATTCTTAATTTGACGATTTTAAGACTTTTCGCCCCATTTTTTCAATATTAAGACTTTTCGTGCCATTTAGGTGTCGTTTTTTTCCCTGGCGAGCGATAGCGAGACTAAATTTTAAGAGTAACTGGCCTTCGGCCGGGAAATTTGTCTATCGAAAAATTTACAACTTTATCTTGAGGGAAGGTATGGGGGGGGGGGGGGGGGAGGGGACGTCTTGGGAGGAAAATAAAATAATAATACAATTATACATAAATGAGCAAATCAATACGTCCATCCCTCCTTAATACGTCCATCCCTCCTTAATACGTCCATCCCTCCTTAATACGTCCATCCCTCCTTAATACGTTCATCCCTCCTTAATACGTCCATCCCTCCTTAATAAATACGTCCATCCCTCCTTAATACGTCCATCCCTCCTTAATACGTCCATCCCTCCTTAATACGTCCATCCCTCCTTAATGCGTCCATCCCTCCTTAATACGTCCATCCCTCCTTAATACGTCCATCCCTCCTTAATACGTCCATCCCTCCTTAATACGTCCATCCCTCCTTAATGCGTCCATCCCTCCTTAATACGTCCATCCCTCCTTAATACGTCCATCCCTCCTTAATACGTCCATCCCTCCTTAATACGTCCATCCCTCCTTAATACGTCCATCCCTCCTTAATACGTCCATCCCTCCTTAATACGTCCATCCCTCCTTAATAAATACGTCCATCCCTCCTTAATACGTCCATCCCTCCTTAATACGTCCATCCCTCCTTAATACGTCCATCCCTCCTTAATGCGTCCATCCCTCCTTAATACGTCCATCCCTCCTTAATACGTCCATTCCTCCTTAATACGTCCATCCCTCCTTAATACGTCCATCCCTCCTTAATAAATACGTCCATCCCTCCTTAATACGTCCATCCCTCCTTAATACGTCCATCCCTCCTTAATACGTCCATCCCTCCTTAATACGTCCATCCCTCCTTAATAAATACGTCCATCCCTCCTTAATACGTCCATCCCTCCTTAATAAATACGTCCATCCCTCCTTAATACGTCCATCCCTCCTTAATAAATACGTCCATCCCTCCTTAATAAATACGTCCATCCCTCCTTAATAAATACGTCCATCCCTCCTTAATACGTCCATCCCTCCTTAATACGTCCATCCCTCCTTAATACGTCCATCCCTCCTTAATGCGTCCATCCCTCCTTAATACGTCCATCCCTCCTTAATACGTCCATCCCTCCTTAATACGTCCATCCCTCCTTAATACGTCCATCCCTCCTTAACTATAAATACGTCCATCCCTCCTTAATAAATACGTCCATCCCTCCTTAATACGTCCATCCCTCCTTAATACGTCCATCCCTCCTTAATGCGTCCATCCCTCCTTAATACGTCCATCCCTCCTTAATACGTCCATCCCTCCTTAATACGTCCATCCCTCCTTAATACGTCCATCCCTCCTTAATAAATACGTCCATCCCTCCTTAATAAATACGTCCATCCCTCCTTAATACGTCCATCCCTCCTTAATACGTCCATCCCTCCTTAATACGTCCATCCCTCCTTAATGCGTCCATCCCTCCTTAATACGTCCATCCCTCCTTAATACGTCCATCCCTCCTTAATACGTCCATCCCTCCTTAATACGTCCATCCCTCCTTAATGCGTCCATCCCTCCTTAATACGTCCATCCCTCCTTAATACGTCCATCCCTCCTTAATACGTCCATCCCTCCTTAATACGTCCATCCCTCCTTAATACGTCCATCCCTCCTTAATGCGTCCATCCCTCCTTAATACGTCCATCCCTCCTTAATACGTCCATCCCTCCTTAATACGTCCATCCCTCCTTAATACGTCCATCCCTCCTTAATACAAAACAGGAAGTGACCATACTTATCATCCGGTCAATGTCGTTCGTTAATTAATGTATTTGTCACAGCTCAGCTACTTAACCCCTTCTGTACCGGCGATGTCTCTTTAATTTTATTCTAGCTACTATTAAACGATTAGATTGAGTTTAAAAATGGCCTCCAGCAATAAAAAGGCTTCGAACTATCCCACTTAACCATTTTTAATACCACAGATCCTTCTTAAGCTGCACAAAATTGTCTAAATATAGCTAGATTAAAAAAAAAAAAACAGACGTCGCCGGTACAGAAGGGGTTAAGCCGTTCAGTTGACCAAGACGCGTTTCTTCTTTTCATTCTGGCTATCAGTGGACGATTTAAAGGGAAATGGGCCGTTTTTCTGGTCCCCCTTCTTTCTCATGCTTATCCCCATTAGCATTGAGATTTTAAGACGTTTTGCCTTGTTAGTTTATCGATTTTAAGACCTACTGCCCCATTTTGTTGACAATATGAAGACTTTTTAGTGCCCTTTAAGGTGTCGATTTTTTCCCTGGCGAGCGATAGCGAGCCTGTAATTGTGGAGGAACCGGCCTTCGGCCATGACATTTTTCTAGCTTCCCTCATTCATGTTCTCATAATTAATTCCCCTTTCCCCTTCATTCTCCCAATTAATTCTCCTTTCCCCTTCATTCTCCCAATTAATTCGCCTTTCCCCTTCATTCTCCCAATTAATTCCCCTTTCCCCTTCATTCTCCCAATTAATTCCCCTTTCCCCTTCATTCTCCCAATTAATTCCCCTTTCCCCTTCATTCTCCCAATTAATTCTCCTTTCCCCTTCATTCTCCCAATTAATTCCCCTTTCCCCTTCATTCTCCCAATTAATTCCCCTTTCCCCTTCATTCTCCCAATTAATTCCCCTTTCCCCTTCATTCTCCCAGTTAATTCCCCTTTCCCCTTCATTCTCCCAATTAATTCCCCTTTCCCCTTCATTCTCCCAATTAATTCTCCTTTCCCCTTCATTCTCCCAATTAATTCCCCTTTCCCCTTCATTCTCCCAATTAATTCTCCTTTCCCCTTCATTCTTCTCCAATTAATCTCCTTTCCCCTTCATTCTCCCAATTAATTCCCCTTTCCCCTTCATTCTCCCAGTTAATTCCCCTTTCTCCTTCATTCTCCCAATTAATTCCCCTTTCCCCTTCATTCTCCCAATTAATTCTCCTTTCCCCTTCATTCTCCCAATTAATTCCCCTTTCCCCTTCATTCTCCCAATTAATTCCCCTTTCCCCTTCATTCTCCCAATTAATTCCCCTTTCCCCTTCATTCTCCCAATTAATTCCCCTTTCCCCTTCATTCTCCCAATTAATTCTCCTTTCCCCTTCATTCTCCCAATTAATTCTCCTTTCCCCTTCATTCTCCCAATTAATTCCCCTTTCCCCTTCATTCTCCCAGTTAATTCCCCTTTCCCCTTCATTCTCCCAATTAATTCCCCTTTCCCCTTCATTCTCCCAATTAATTCTCCTTTCCCCTTCATTCTCCCAATTAATTCCCCTTTCCCCTTCATTCTCCCAGTTAATTCCCCTTTCTCCTTCATTCTCCCAATTAATTCCCCTTTCCCCTTCATTCTCCCAATTAATTCTCCTTTCCCCTTCATTCTCCCAATTAATTCCCCTTTCCCCTTCATTCTCCCAATTAATTCCCCTTTCCCCTTCATTCTCCCAATTAATTCCCCTTTCCCCCCTTCTCCCAATAAATTCTCCTTTCCCCTTCATTCTCCCAATTAATTCCCCTTTCCCCTTCATTCTCCCAATTAATTCTCCTTTCCCCTTCATTCTCCCAATTAATTCTCCTTTCCCCTTCATTCTCCCAATTAATTCCCCTTTCCCCTTCATTCTCCCAATTAATTCCCCTTTCCCCTTCATTCTCCCAATTAATTCTCCTTTCCCCTTCATTCTCCCAATTAATTCCCCTTTCCCCTTCATTCTCCCAATTAATTCTCCTTTCCCCTTCATTCTCCCAATTAATTCTCCTTTCCCCTTCATTCTCCCAATTAATTCCCCTTTCCCCTTCATTCTCCCAATTAATTCTCCTTTCCCCTTCATTCTCCCAATTAATTCTCCTTTCCTCTTCATTCTCCCAATTAATTCTCCTTTCCCCTTCATTCTCCCTATTAATTCTCCTTTCCCCTTCATTCTCCTTTCCCCTTCATTCTCCCAATTAATTCCCCTTTCCCCTTCATTCTCCCAGTTAATTCCCCTTTCCCCTTCATTCTCCCAATTAATTCTCCTTTCCCCCTTCTTTTCCCGTCTCTTTGGCGGGATCGTAGTATAACCTGTTCTTTTGTGCCTGCTACGACCCAGGTTGGGTCGTTGGGTAGTGTTTGTCGGGCAGATACCGGGTGACAGCATACACAGAACACAGGTGCACAAGTTGAGGTTATTATTATTAGTATTATCATTATTGTTATACCAGATTTTTGCTGGAATTAATTGGATTAATTATGTAGGTTCTGGCTTGACTGGAGAAGTTGAATTCACTTAAACACATGCACAAAGGTAATAGAGGGTAAATATAACACAGCATGCATTCATCAATTGTATTGATAAGGTACAGATATTGATTTAGTAAAAGTAATAGTTTTAAAATATTAATATAGACGCATGAGCGAGGATCCACAATACTCTCACGATTAAAGACCTGCCTGTTGATATTACTTACAGTAAGTACTCCCTTAAATAAGGTACAGTCAGAAACCGCAGTTCCTGAGACACCTGGATAGGGCCCGGACATTGAAAGCGTATTGTTTCTGGACGACAGCCCACTTTAACTATCACAAGGCCACACACGTACGAACACACGTTTCGAACCAATAGATGTTTCACTCAGTCTGCCATGTAAAATTATGGTACTGTTGTTATGCTACGATACGATTCATACTACAGAATCTTATATATAAATAACATCATATTTTTCACCAACCAACTTTACTTCTAAACTCAATTAATGAAATCAACAAATACATGTGGCACTCCAAGGACTCGAACCTAGGACATTCACACCGGAAATTCCGCGCACCCATGCATTACGCTATCAAGACGGAGTGAAGCATCTATTAGTTCGACACGTGTGATCATAGGTATGCGGCCCTGTGATAGTTAAAGTGGGCTGTCGTCCAGAAACGATGCGCTCCACATGTCCAGGTCCTATCAAAGTGTCTCAGAAATTGTGGTTTCTGACTGTACAATATGCCAGTGCATGTGTAACATATCATCGGACTAACGTAAGAGGGCTGTTTTAACGCAACGTCTCTGAACTATCCTGACTGTTATAAGAGTCTTTCAGGGACTGAGTGGATGAGGTGATTTTGGGCCTTTAACAGTATATGCACCCCAGAACCAGTGCCTGGGTTCCATATCGTAAGGACTCTAGATGCAGAGTGCCGTTATGCATAGCTACGGTATCTCGCAGAGCCCTACCTTTCCAAAGCCCAGCCAGTGCGTGAACTTTAGTAAGGTTTAGAGGTCGGTTTACTACCAATAAAGCGCTTGACTAATCAGCATTATTTATTGACAGTAAAGCCTGGTAATCAAGGCAGAGGAACTGATATTAGGTTGCCTCCAGTGAGATCTAATAACGAATGCCTTTGGTAAGCCAAGATATAAATAATCGTAAATAGATCTTTACAACCAGTGCTGTCAGTGGTCTATTTAGTATCAACCTAAATCTTCCAGCTGTTATTTACCTTCCAGTGAGGGTAATTGATAGCTTTCCAACTGTGTAGATCTTAACTTTGCTTGTCATAGTCTTACCTCTTTTGGCGTTTCTCCCGGTATCCCTTCTCCGGGTAAGAAGAACATCTGTGCGAGGAGGAGGCCCTGAGGTGGTTGGGGTAGTTCCTCTTGACTTCTTGGTCATGGTGGTGATGCGGCTTGGAGGAAGAAGGGCGCGTGGAGGTATGGTGTTTATGCAGCCTTTTGGTGGTCTCCCTTTCCTTTGCGCTTTTCCTTCTCTTCATGGCATCAGGGTTATGAATGGTGACTTGGATATCTTTGCCGGGTGTTGGAGGGGGTGCGTGAGTTATGGATGCAACTCTGGCGTACCTTGGTGGTGTGGTGGTTATGGCTTCCTTCCTCGGGGGTGTGATGGTATGCGCAGGAAAACTGGATGGTGGTAGTGGTGTGGTATTTATTTTCTTCGTTATCTTATCACTATTATCATTATTATTATTATTATTATTAGTAGATACTCTCTGATCGGAAGTTTTGGAGGGATTATTTGTGTGTATTGTTTAATTCCCTCTTCACAGCATATTTGTATAATTTTCGGTAGATAAGTGTCCCGGCTAAAGATCAAGTTCTGTTAAATTGCAGGTTCACTTGCACTCACACCCCCCCCCCCCCAAAAAAAAAAAAAAAAAAAAAAAATATAAAAGCAGAAAAATAAAATAAAAGAGAGAGAGAGAGAGAGAGGAATGGGGTGAAACCAAACCTCCCTGGGTGAAATGTTTTATAATTTCCAACTAATGGGGCAAAACCTCTTATAAATGCCAAACATGGTACGAAACATCTTGTAATGGCAAAACAAATAAATATGGAGCCGAGGATAACCGGATTTTCCCTTGTGGTGCCTGTTATGCTTGACGTGTAGGTACTGGATGACAAGGGGGGGGGGGAGGCGTAGTGTGTGTGTGGGGGGGGGGGGGGGGGGGCGGTGTGGGGGGGGGGGCGTACGTAGGCATCAGGGTGGGGTGAGGGGGTTGGCATGGGGGGGGGGGGGTAGGGGAGGACGGTATGGGGGGGGGGGGTGCGTGGGGAAGGAAGAGCGGTAGGCATAGGTTTGTGTGTGTGGGGGGGGGGGTAGGCTTGTGGGTGTGTGTAGGGGGGGGGGGGGGGGTAGGGGAGGACGGTATGGGGGGGGGGGGTGCGTGGGGAAGGAAGAGCGGTAGGCATAGGTTTGTGTGTGTGGGGGGGGGGGGGTAGGCTTGTGGGTGTGTGTAGGGGGGGGGGGGGGCGGTAGGCATTAGGGGTGTGGGGGAGGCGGTGGGCTTGTGGGTGTGTGTAGTGGGAACGGTAGGCATGAGGGGTGCTGGGGGAGGGGTTAGGCTTGTGTGAGGTGGGGGTCATTTAAGAATATACATGGGGTTCTAGCAGTGGGGTTTCAAGATACCAGGATAGTCAACAGCAAGGGAGGGATTAAAGCAAGTAGTAGGTGAGGGGTCAAGAGAGGTTTAAGTAAATAAGCAATGGTTCAAGCAAGTGAGGAGTTCAAGCATGTGAGGGGTTCAAGCAAGTGAGGGGTTCAAGCAAGCAAGGTACAGACAAATATAAGGTACAGATAAATATAAGGCACAGACAAATATAAGGTGCAGACAAATATAAGGTACAGACAAATATAAGGTACAGACAAATATAAGGTACAGACAAATATAAGGTACAGACAAATATAAGGCACAGACAAATATAAGGTGCAGACAAATATAAGGTACAGACAAATATAAGGCACAGACAAATATAAGGTACAGACAAATATTAGGCACAAACAAATATAAGGTACAGACAAATATAAGGCACAGACAAATATAAGGTGCAGACAAATATAAGGTACAGACAAATATAAGGTACAGACAAATATAAGGCACAGACAAATATAAGGTGCAGACAAATATTAGGCACAAACAAATATAAGGTATAGACAAATATAAGGTGCAGACATCGTTTAGACAATTTTATATAGCATGGACAAGATATGTAGGAGTTGAAAGGGTAATGACTGGCCCAATAAGCCCCCTGACTTCCATAATAACCTTCCCACTCTGAATACAATCGTCTAATGAGAGCCAGAATAAACTGTCAAATTGCGTCATAATCTTCAAAGGGTTAAGAATGATCGACACGTTTAAAGAAGCACAGCATGGTCAAGCAAGCACAAATGAGTAAAAACAAAACAAAACAAACAACATTTGAACAATCTCAAAGACATTAAGCCACGCACCTAAACGATGAGATAATATCACAAAACTATTGAAGATAAGCGTATTATCTCTTTAGGCAGGCACAAAAACAGTCACTCGAGCACAGCAACGTTCAACTAAGCATAGCAACAGTCCATTAGGCACAAAAACATGTAATCCAGTACAAAAACACGCAATCCAGTACAAAAACACGCAATCAAGCACAAAAAACACGCAATCCAGTACAAAAACACGCAATCAAGAACACAAACACGCAATCAGGTACAAAAACACGCAATCAAGTACAAGAACACACAATCAAGCACACAAACACGCAATCAAGTACAAAAACACGCAATCCAGCACAAAAACACGCAATCCAGTACAAAAACACGCAATCCAGCACAAAAAACACGCAATCCAGTACAAAAACACGCAATCCAGCACAAAAACACGCAATCCAGTACAGAACACGCAATCCAGTACAAAAACACGCAATCAAGCACAAAAACACGCAATCCAGCACAAAAAACACGCAATCCAGTATAAAAACACGCAATCAAGCACAAAAAAACGCAGTCAAATAAATAAATAAAAAGGGCAGACAATGAACAAATATGGGCAGCTAATGAACAAAAAGAGCAGACAATGAACAAAAAGAGCAGACAATGAACAAAAAGAGCAGACAATGAACAAATAGGGGCAGCCAATGAACACAAAAGGGCAAACAATGAACACAAAAGGGCAGACAATGAATAAAAAGGGCAAACAATGAACACAAAAGAGCAGACAATGAATGAAAAGGGCAGCCACGAAACATACATCAAGCAAACAACAAATAGACATCACACAATCAAATACACAACAGACATCAATTAGTTATCAGACATCAAACATACATTAAGTAGACATCAGGCAAACATTAAGTAGACGTCAAACACCAAACAGACATAAAGTAGACACCAGACAACAAACATCAAGTAGACATCAGACATCAAACAACGTCAAGTACAAAGACACACACTCAAATACACAAACGCCCTAACAAGTTCTCAGACACTCGCACAAATACACAACTATCAAACAAGTACAATGACACTCACACAAATACACAAACGATCAAACAAGTACAATGACACTCACACAAATACACAACTATCAAACAAGTACAATGACACTCACACAAATACACAAACGATCAAACAAGTACAATGGCACTCACACAAATACACAACTATCAAACAAGTACAATGACACTCACACAAATACACAAACGATCAAACAAGTACAATGACACTCACACAAATACACAAACGATCAAACAAGTACAACGACACTCACACAAATACACAACTATCAAACAAGTACAAAGACACTCACACAAATACACACACGATCAACCAAGTACAATGACACTCACACAAATACACAACTATCAAACAAGTACAAAGACACTCACACAAATACACACACGACCAAACAAGCACAATGGCACTCACACAAATACACAAACGATCAAACAAGTACAATGACACTCACACAAATACACAAACGATCAAACAAGTACAAAGACACTCACACAAATACACAAACGATCAAACAAGTACAATGACACTCACACAAATACACAAACGATCAAACAAGCACAGTCACTCACACAAATACACAAACGATCAAACAAGTACAGTCACTCACACAAATACACAAACGATCAAACAAGCACACAGTCACTCACACAAATACACAAACGATCAAACAAGCACAGTCACTCACACAAATACACAAACAAGCACACAGTCACTCACACAAATACACAAACGATCAAACAAGCACACAGTCACTCACACAATCAAACCGACGTCTAAGCAAGCACAAAGAGAACACGAGAAACCCAACAAACACAGAAGAGACAGAACAAGCAGACAAAGCAGAGAGAACAAGCAGACAATGGCCTCAAGCAGAACTCAAACAGGGGCCGCGTCTCGCCTCTCTTTATAAAATTGCTCGCTGGAGGCACGTGCATGATTCAATGTTGCAAAACTAGGAGGGTTAGGCACAGTTGCAAGCCTAAATTTGCATCCAGCCTGTTAATATAAATGTAAAAAGCTCATTGGAAAATAGCAAATGTTAATAAAAATGTAAAGAGCTCAGTGGAAAACGTCAAAATATTATAAGTGTGTGTGAGAATTGGTCCATGCATGCAAGTGTATATACTGCACTGTATACTCTTATCTCTAACACATAAATCCTGGCTTAACCCGTTAAACGCGAGCTATTGGTAGTGCACATCCTACCACAAAGCGACGATATTAGGCTTCATTCCTGCCTAAAATCGTCAGTTTACGATTAATATCGTTATTACTTATTCATATGCGCTTATTTTACGTTTAATATGAAAATATTAACATGTAACAACAATAAAACAAGTGGGAATAGTATTTGGGGGGGGGGGGAAAGACGAATTATTGCCGACCCTCCAGTCATGAAGTGTGAGGCGAATGAGATGTATACCCTCTCTCTCAGAGGCCTAGAGGCAGACTGAGGGCTCTCTCTCACTCTCCCCACGCACTCGATATACGCAGAACACCTTGGAACCGGGTTGGAGAGATTGGCGCGGTAAATAAACCGATAAACAAGGGAATAAGAGGAAAATAGGTGATAATTGAATGGGGGGGGAAAGGAGGGGGTTTTGACACATGTGGAGGAGTGATAGTAGGAATGGAGGGGAATTATCTCACTTAATCACATATTCCTTTGTTTTTAGTGCTATTGGGGTTTTTTGGAAGGCTTTTTTTAAGCCTAGGATCTTAAGACGTTCGTCGCCTTTCACCACCAAAACCTCTTAAGAGTCTTCTTGCCATTCTCGGTTTAAGGGGAGATATGCCTTTTTTTTGGGGGGGGGGGTCTATTATATAATGTATTCCTATATTTCTTAGTATGCTCGCTAGACCTCCATCAAGCTTAGAAAAACACCTCCTAGACCCCCTTTCAAGATAAAGTTGTACATTTTTCGGCCGGGTTCCTCTTAAAATTTCAGGGTCGCTATAGCTCTCTAGGAAAACAAAAATCAACACCTAAATAGTACGAAAGGTCTTAAAATTGATAACGAAATGAGGCGAAAGGCGTAAAATTGCCAAACTAATGGGCCGAACGTCTTATAATCTTGAAACAAATGGGGCTTAGCACGAGGGATAAAGGGGACCAGGAAAAATCGACACCTACTATGGGTTTCAGAGGCCGTGTGGCATCGTTTTTCGGGAATAACTTATTAACAAACAGTTGGATCCGTATGATATTTTGACACAGCTTTTTTCACACCGTCTCCTAATTTTCATCAATATAGTGCATTACCAAAAGTGTAGAAATAAGCCATTTGTCCCTGTTTCATGAGGTTAAAGTCACACATTAATGACTAAGAAACGGACAAGGCTACCGTGGCTTACCTGTGAGAACCACCAAACCATTATTGCTCCTCCATCAAACACGGTAGTTATCAGCCACCACCCAACCCTATTAATGTCTTTAAATTCAAGGTATCTGTCAATATCAAGTATAAATATACAAAAAGTATGTATTTTTGTATATTTATACTTGATATTGACAGATAACTTGAATTTAAAGGCGTTACTAGGGTTGGGTGGTGGCTGATAAGTTATTCCCGAAAAACGATGCCACACAGTATCTGAAACCCATAGTAGATCGGGATAAACGTCATTAAAAAAGTAGGCTGAATGGGGCCGAATGGATACAACCCAGAGAGAAAGAGGGAGAGAGAGAGACAAAAAACGAGGTGGGACCCCTTAAGGCCACGATTTATGTCCCAGAATGTACAGTCGTGGGCAGGAATTTGTGGACAATTTATGGAAAACAATTATGATACGCATCTTATTACCGAGATTCATTTGTTAATACTCGCCGTCTTGTATATTGTTATTTTTTCACCATCCAACTTTACTTCTAAACTCAACTAATGAAATCAACAAATACATGCGGCACTCCAAGGACTCGAACCAAGGATACTCACACCGAAATTCCGCGCATTTATGCATTACGCTATCAAGACAGTTATGATATAACTGTCTTGATAGCGTGTCACATGTATTTGTTGATTTCATTAATTGAGTTTAGAAGTAAAGTTGGTTGGTCATAAAATATGAATTAGGAGGTGTTCTAATATTCTTGACCACGACTGTACACTCTAGTGGCCTTAACCCCTTCCGTACCGACGATGTTGTATATATTTTAGTCTAGCTATTTGGTCAATTGTGTGCAGTTTAAGAAGGATCTGTGGTAGCAAAAAGGTTAAGTGAGATAGTTCGAAGCCTGTTAATTGCTGGAGACCCTTTCTAAACTGCATGAAATCGTCTAATAGTGGCTAGAATATAATAAAATTATGTCACCGGTAGTGAAGGGGTTAATGGGGTAGCTGTTATTTATATTATTAGGCCTATTACTTTGTTTTGTTATTATTTTTATTTTAGTTTCCTCCCTAGGCCTCCATCAAGCTTAAAAAAATCGTCAAGATCCCCCTCCGCAAATAATTTGTAAATTTTTCGGTAAAGCATGTCCTGGCCGAAGGCCAATTCCT
The DNA here is from genome assembly GCA_032716605.1 of Paralithodes platypus. NCBI lineage: Eukaryota > Metazoa > Arthropoda > Malacostraca > Decapoda > Lithodidae > Paralithodes > Paralithodes platypus. The sequence goes on from CM064486.1 coordinate 21,841,742, forward strand.
CCAAAATTGCAGGCTTGCTATCGCTCGCCAGGAAAAATATCGACACCTAAATGGCACGAAAGGTCTTAATATTGACAAATTAATGGGGCGAAAGGCCTTAAAATAGACAAACTAATGGGGCGAACGTCTTAGAATCATCTGAAAACCATTGGGGCTAAACATGAAGGAGAAGGGGGTCTAGAAAAACGACATACCTCCCCTTAAGTTTTCGAAGCTATCCCGAACAGAATCGAATCTTCTCATTAATTCTTGGCCTAATACTTACATTCCTGCCCATTCCTGTCTTAGAATGTACACTCGGCCGCAATTCCGCGTGGGCCACCTAGTCATAGGGTTTGGGTAAATCCGTTGTGTAGTTTGTTCGCTCTGAATATAGTAAGATCTCACACTCCCCTCCCTGAATCAACCGAAGATTTTGCCCCATAGATGGCGCAGCTTGATGGGAAGGGAGGGAGCTTGTCGTAGCGTTAAAAGGGTAGGACACAATGGGAGGAGGTGACGTTTTATAACATACAGTGACGAATGTTAAACTTATTTACTTCTACTTGTTCATACAATAATGTTCCCGAAACTAATTCGTAATGAACAGTAGATTCCCTCTTTCAGTAACTGAAACGTCTCTCTCTCTCTCTCTAGGTTATAAGAGGTATACAGAATGTTGAAAGTAACACTATTATATATATCCATTTACACCTTTAATGAATCACATTATGAAATTTATTCAGCAATATGATGAGAACTTGAGAAGAATATATTTTGAAGTAGCACCACGAAGTAACATTATACTGACGCGGCCATGTATAATTATCCACCTTCCTCTCCCTCTCCGAGCTCGGACTTTTTTCTATCCTCTAGTCTATTTTTTTCCAGCTGAGGGTAAATTGTCATGTTTCTGTCTTTGTTACTCGGCTATAAGGTAGATTTTGTAGCGAAAGATGATTTTTATTCTGAAAACTTGGCATTAATATGACACACAGCCATAGTAATTTCATATATTTCCATTAAGTATCGAGAAATCAGCTAATAAGAGATTCAATTTACGATCAGCTGGAAAAAATAGAGTATAGTTGTCACTAAGGGATGGAGGGACGTAAGGGTGGCTAGGTGACTAACAAGGTGGGTGGAGGTGGAGGAGTTGTGGTGGGATTGTTTAGACTGGTGGATGAATGTATAATAACTAAATTTAGGATATTTCAGTGTGTGTGTGTGTGTGTGTGTGTGTGTGCTTAAAGGGCGATCGGGACACGAATGCATAGAGGTTTTGTGTTCGTGGACGGGTGGAAAATTATAAAGCTAAATTTATTTATGTACTATATATTGTATCTCTTTTTATACTGGCATGGCCTTACTTACTCTTTACTTTATATTATTTTTGCACACATTTTCAGCATATTTCACTAATTGGCTTAAATATAGTTATGTTTAGATGCATCAGGATCCCTTTGGACGATCCCCTGTTCGCTTGTTTATGCTTCCTCTTACAACTTCGGTTAATCATTGCACACAAATCTTGATGTCATATCATATTTCGTGAACTCGCTAATCTGATTTATCTATCTATCTATCTATCTATATATCCATCTATTGCCAGACAACCTTATCTCCCGAGAGGAGGTGGACGTGAAAGTATCACCTTCATAAGCTTATATATGCCGAGGTAACTCATTCGATTATCTAGCTTTTTTTCAATTAATTTCAAAATAAATGTGTAGCTTGATCATACAAGATTATTGCGCAATGCAATATAATGACAAATATTAATTGTCCTGTTGATAAATATTATGTTTGCGGTAATATGAACAATTGATAAAGGTATACTCAATTAGCTTCAGTAATTATATTTATTTAATTTATATTTATTAGACAGTCATAGTAAAGTAAATAGATCAAGGAAATAATGTGTTGGGGAAAAAATGGATTGCAATTCTCGAGGGTAATTTACTCTAGGTAAATATTTCCCCCTGTATCACATTATCTTATATTATCAGACTTGGCAATATGTAACAAACCACATGCAAAGAGTATAATATATAAGTATAAATAACTATATGTGTGGAATAATATTATCTGTGTATACCCTGGTCTATTTGTGATATCTAATAACCTGAGTTTACATGTAGTTACTCATAGTCTCACTGTTACCAAGGTAATGCACACATTATTTATCAATACCATATTTACTACATACATCGATTAACACAGTGCAACTTCTCTCTCTCTCTCTGAGAAACCAGACTTGGCTCTTCCGTGATACCAACAGATTTTTCATATACTTTAGTAATTATTTTATTTATTGTTTTTAGGTTAGCACACATCAATTATTAGCATTCGTCTATAGAGCAAGTTAATCAGAGAATTAGATTGGTATACTATAGCTGAATAGTTAAGGTCATAGAATTTACCCTGATAAATGTTGATAAGCCTGTCGTGTCGAGTAGGAAGTGTGTATTTTCAGCAGAAGTTTTGGTAAGGAGCTCTTTATGAAGATCCATACTCATTTCAACCTAATGTCAGAGAGCAATAAAGGTGAAACGAGACTCAAACTATCCATTTGGGGGAGGGAAGGGGTAGTTTACCCTGATGCACAGGAAAATCGACTTTAAATCGCCATAAACAGAGAAGAATTTTGTATCTACTGTAAGTTTAAACACTGTTGCCAGCTACTCTAAATATACTGATATTCCTGAGGGAAATGCTTTATCAACAAATTTGCCTCGATGTAAATTAATTGTTAAATATATAAATCAGACATGCCATACCTCTACCATTTGGCTTAATGTATCAATGTGATCATATGCAATGTTTTCTTTCTGGCCACAGGTAATTTAGAATCTTGATAATGATATTACCAATCTTAATGAATCCTGATCAATGTAATCAATATCCCACCGACTCAGTATTAACTGTGACTCTCATGCTTGAGGTAAGTCATCCACAGATCGACATATTTTGACACTACAAAGGTAACTCATCTAAATAATAATAGTTTACTACTTCTGTTAATCTAATTTGTCACTAGTTTGTTGTTTGCTAACAAAAGTTGTATGTTATATATTATATAGTATGACCTGTATACTATTATTCTATTCATACCAATAGAGAGAGAGAGAGAGAGAGAGAGAGAGAGAGACGTTTCAGTTACTGAAAGAGGGAATCTACTGTTCATTACGAATTAGTTTCGGGAACATTATTGTATGAACAAGTAAAAGTAAATAAGTTTAACATTCGTCACTGTATGTTATAAAACGTCACCTCCTCCCATTGTGTCCTACCCTTTTAACACTACGACAAGCTCCCTCCCTTCCCATCAAGCTGCGCCATCTATGGGGCAAAATCTTCGATTGATTCAGGGAGGGGAGTGTGAGATCTTACTATATTCAGAGCGAACAAACTACACAACGGATTTACCCAAACCCTATGACTAGGTGGCCCACGCGGAATTGCGGCCGAGTGTACGATACCGGTAAATTCAAGAGATAATATACCGAAGAATATTAATTATGAATAACCAGTAAAAATAGTGTACATAATAATCAAGTCTAATTTTTCTAATTAGAAGGAATGCTGATGATTTAGGAAAATCTTAGCTAATTAGGATAAACATTTGGATACTAAGATGAATCATGGGTAGTTAATACCAATCTTGAATAAATGCGGCGTTGAAGAGTAAAAACGGCAGCTAAGCGTCACTAGGACACTCCGCGCGGAAGAAGGAGAGGGAAAACGTAAACAAACATTGTGTTCCTGAACTTGGTGATACAGAGCCTATATACTAACCCCCCTCTATCTACCTGTGACAGACGTAGACATTCCATGACTGACCCAGACGGAACTGACAGCCCTACAGAAGATGATGAATGGCAAGACAGCGCCTATCATTCACGAACGAACCACAAAAGTTCAAAATCACGTAGGCATCTTGGACAACAACAAAGCGCCCAGAATGTACCGGTAGGCCCTAACCTAAACCCAAACATACCGAGTGAGTACCCATACCCTGTACAAACCATTCTAGTCCATCCAACTGATCCTAACAGCTTTTTTGCTAAGGAAACAAGATATCTGGACTTCTGTAAAACACTAGAGAACCAACTACAAATAAAAGTGAGGGACTTGAGATTCAACAAAGCCAAAGGTATCCTAGCAGTAGACATAGATACAGAAAGCCCAAACCTTAACACCCAAACGATTGAAAATGCCCTTCAGACAAATAAGATAGGAAATTGGGAACTCTCAGTCACTCTTCCCAAAGATAGCACTAGATACTACTATGGCATAATCCACATTCCCACATACGTGACCGTGGAGGAGGTAGAGACAAACCTAGCTGATACACCCCTAGGCAAAGACATAGTAGAAGTACATAGATTCAAGACCAAAACAAATGGACACCTAGAGGAGTCCACCAGAATATTATTAACCTCCCGCTCACCACTTCCCGAAATAATAAAAATATGGAGACTAGTTAGAACAGTTACCCCATACATTCCACCTCCCATCCACTGCCGCAAGTGCAAAAGATTGGGACACATCACGAGGAACTGTACGGCCAAGTCAGTCCGATGTGCTAGATGTGCCCAATCACATTTTACCAAAGACTGTGACAGCACAGATTTCAAATGTCCCAACTGTGGAGGAGACCATCCATCCACATTTAATAAATGTCCAGCTTTCCTACAAGCTAGAAACTGGAAAAACCTAAGGGTACCACAACAAAACCAAATAATGAAAATCTAGACAGCACTTCAAAACAAACACATAGACCTACTCAAATAATTATTAGTAAGCCCAACCCCCAACTAAATCAACAACAACAAACCAGGCACACCCCAATAAACCCTTGGTTTCAAAACCCACATAGGGCTAGGCTAGTACCGGTAACAAAAACCACCCCATCCACTTCTACTGGCCACAACCCCCAACCACCCAGTAGGGCCAGTTTGCCTACTAGCACACAACCAACCACAAAGACTAATACACAGCCAGAAGAGGACAAAAAACGTAAAATATTGAGTATGATCGCAACACTAACAACAGAAGAACAGTTAAACATAATAATCACAGTTGTCAATAACATTCAGAAAAACATAAAAGCCAAAAACTCGTCCCACAACAACAAAGACACATCAACACATCCACAACAACCACTTCCAATCACAACCCAAACCTTACCAACTCCAGCACCCACACCTGTGACTCCCACAATATCAACCACCCCACCACAAAATGTCCCTACAGTTACAACTCCACCTTCCACAAATGTACAGGCAATCCCAGATAAGACACCTCTACAATCTACCCTACAACTACCCCCGCCAGCAAGGGAGTCTGATACCGGCAACGGTTCAGATAACACCTCCCACTGCCTACAATCTACCCTACAACCACTACAGGAAGAAGGGGAGTCTGATACCGGCAACGGTTCAGATAACACCCTCCATGACCTACAATCTACCCTACAACCACTACAGCAAGAAGGGGAGTCTGATACAAGCAACGGTTCAGATAACACCTCCCACTGCCAGCTTGGAAATAGACTTACACCAGCAGAAGCAGAACAAAGCCAACCACCGACAGGTCCGACTCAGACAGAACCCGATACGGATAAAGTTTCCGAAAATCTGAATAATCATGGCAACGATGAACCCAACGAACAACCAGAAAAAAGGGAAACACATGGTGAAGATCACCAAACCCCTCCCATCACCCAAGCTCCAACTAACATTGCAGAAACTACCCAAGAAGCACACAACACAAGAAAACCACAAAACCACACAAACAATACCCAAAAACAACACCCACCATCGCAGCTGACGGATAACCGTGGAAGACCCTCTAGGAACTCTACTAAGAAACGACCACAATAATGGCTCCATTACAAGTAATGACCTGGAATGCAAAATGCCTTAAGACATCATTATCAGAGTTAAAAAACTACCTTAATTATAAATCCCCACACATAGCTATAATAACAGAAACCTGGCTAAAAGAAAAATACCAACCCAACTTAAAACCTTATATAACTCTGAGGAAAGACAGGCTTGGAAGACCAGGTGGAGGAATATTATTTTTAATGAAACAAGAGCTTCCTATTAAAGAAATTAAACTCAGGCCATTTCCCAATGGTACATTAGAAATCCTTGCAATTTCACTACCATATCAGAATACTCAATTATCCATCATTGGCACATATAATCCTGGCGGTCCGATATCACATCAAGAATTAGATCACTACATCCAACAAGTCACCTCGCCATTCATGGTGATAGGTGACCTAAATGCCAACCATCTATCTTGGAGCAGAGGGACACCCAACACTGCCGGAAACAAAATTTATAACTACATGCAAAATACCAACTATAGCCTGTTATCAGAACCCTTTTCCCCAACATATTTCAACCTACAAACAAATTACACGTCTACGATTGACATCTGCTTTGGATCAGGAATACTATCTGCGGACATAACATCCAAAGTAGGACCTGACCTAGGTACAGACCACCGCCCCCTACACGTAGTATTTAAAAATTTCACCCCTCCAATTTACCCAGTAGCACTACCCAAATGGCGCATCCCTTCCAAATTCAACTGGAAATGTTGGCAAAATTCAGTTACAATCCCAGAAACCAGCTCCACAGATCCCAACAATATGCACAACAATCTGACCGAATCAATAAACAATGCAGCCAAACAACATTTTAAATGCACATCAGGTCAACCCTCCAACAAAATTTTAAGGCCATGGTGGAATGAAGAGTGTTCCAAAGCGGTAGCTACTCGCAGAAGAGCGATTCAGAAACAAAGGAGATCAAAATCGCTACAGAACTGGATCCAGGTAAAAAAAAACACTGCTTATGCCAAGAAAACCACTCGGTCAACATGCACCTCTTGCTGGAGGAAATACTGCAGCGAAATAACTCATGAAACACCACTAAAAGAAGTCTGGAACAGATTCCGAAACATTAAAGGCCGTCCATCATTCCCAACATATCCCTTTATAATAGACGGACAAATGTGTCTATTACCAAAAGACAGAGCAGACGCAATAGCCAACCATATACAGTCAAAACAGCAACAAGAACCCCCTGCAGACCCAGAAGAAACCGCTACAATTAACAACGAAATCTTTACAGCCGCAAAACGGCCCAATCAAATGAATCAAGCCTTCACCCATTTTGAGTTGGAAACGGCAATAACCCACCTTCCTACAGGCAAAGCAGCGGGGGAAGATCGCATACCGTATGAACTCGTAAAATACCTGCCCCCAACATCACACCCTCAACTACTCAACCTTATTAACACAACCTGGAAACAGGGCAAGCTCCCTCACTCATGGCAGAAGGGCATCATCATCCCCTTCCTCAAACCAGGAAAAGACCCATCCCTCTCCCCATCATACCGATCTATTACCCTCCTACCAACCTTGAGCAAGCTAGCCGAAAGAATGGTAAACACGAGGCTAGTTTGGCATCTAGAAAGAAACAATATCATCCCACCAATACAGGCTGGCTTCAGAACCACCTGCTCAACAGTAGACCATGTGCTTAACCTAGAACAAGCAATCCTCTCTTCACTCTCAAACCAAAAGACATGCATTGTTGTATATTTAGATCTGTCATCAGCCTTTGACACAGTTCCCCACGACCTCTTGCTCTCCAAACTAGCCGGCCTTGGTGTACAAGGGAACTTGCTACAATGGCTACAAGCATTTCTATCCAACAGAACAAGCCAAGTGTACATCCAAGGCCAAATGTCAAATCCTATCAAACACAATAAAGGATTAGCTCAGGGCTCCTCACTAAGCCCCCCCCTTTTCACAGCATACCTATCCGACACGCCAACAGTAGCACCCGCCAAGATAATGCAATATGCCGATGACATAACATTATATGCCTCGGATCACAAACCTCAAATAGTGGAACAGCAAATCCAGGACGCACTCAACACCTTAGGACGTTGGATTAACAAAGCAAAACTAACCATCAACCCAACAAAGACAGTATATCAAATCTTTACCAGAAAGAAAAATGTAAGACCCCTACGGCTCACACTCAATGGAGAAGATCTACAACAAACACTTGCTCATAAATATCTGGGAGTAATTTTTGATGCCCCACTCCTCACATGGAAAAAACACATCGAATACCTTACACAATGCACCAATTAAAGACTCAATATCATGAGAGCACTTACTGGAACAACCTGGGGTGCCGATGCTACCTCCTTACGAACCTTCTACATAGCATACATAAGGAGCAAACTAGACTATTGTGCCCAGGCCTACACCTCAGCCGCACCAGTACACCTTCACAAGCTGGAGGTGATTCAAAATACTGCTATGAGAATCATAACAGGAGGTCTCAAATCATCACCAATAGCCAGCCTCCAGTGTGAAACTAACCTAATCCCCCTAACCACCAGAAGAGACTTACAGTGCTCTTCATTCTTCTCAAAAACATATAACGCCCCCCCCCTCTCACCCTTTTTCAGCATCTCTCCGCAACATACCAATACGACCTCAGGAGAACCGGACCCGCAAATCACCTTTCCGAGAAAGAATAGGCCAGATCATACACAGGAAGGCCCGTATTTTTCTGGGCTGCCAAACGCAACCCATGGTACCTCCAGTCCCACCATGGGAATATACCCCTCCTAAAACTCACACAGATCTCATAACCTTAAAAACTAAGAAGGAAAACCCATCCCAATTAAAACAGGAATTCCTAGAAATCCTGAATACCCAGCATAAAAATTCCACTCACATATACACAGACGGATCACTCATCAAAAACGGAAACACCACATCCACGTCAGCAGCACTATGGATCCCAAAATTTCATCTAATCGTGGGATGGAAGCTCCCCAAACAAACATCAGTGTTCACTGCAGAGCTGTACGGACTCAATCAAGCACTAGAAATCATCAGTACCCTTCCACCAGGCCCATACACAATATGCTGCGACTCCAAGAGTGCTATCCAGGCCATTACATACAAAACAACACAAAGTAAGGAACTCGTATACCCCATGCTCCAACTACTCACTAACCTCCCCCTACAAGGTTATACTATGAGCTTCCAGTGGGTACCTGGCCATATAGACATACTCCACAATGAAATAGTCGATGAACTCGCCAGGGGCATGCACTCCCTCAGAAGAATTACACCCCTCCCCTACACTACAATAGACAGAGCCAACATCCTAAAAGAAGACATCCTCCAAGACTTCAAGGGTGAATGGAAAGTCACCATCACTGGCACAAGATACGGAAATATCAAACCCGAATGGTCCATATGGAAACATACAAAATACAAGAACAAAACTCTAAATACAGCTACATTCCGCCTACGGACAGGACACACAAGACTAGCGGAGCACATGCACAGAATGGGACTAGAAGAAGACGAGAACTGCCCCTACGGCCTCACCCCAGAAACAGTGGAACACTATCTACTTCATTGCCATAGACATTACAGCGCTCGCACCCACCTGAGAAGAACAGTGGCACAACACGGAGGGACCTTCAATCTACAACATATCCTAGGAGGAGGAGATATTGACCAACAAGGCAAACATGCAATTGCCTCAGCTCTAGGAACATACATAAGAGCCACAAATAAAACTTCAGACATCTAATAACATCAACGACAAAACAACTCCCAACACACAGAAAACCTACCCCTAACCAATACTGTACGGTACCACCCATACTGGTACTGTACTGTACTGTACTAGACCTCTGCCAACCTTACAAAACCCGAACATGACTCAACCCGACTTGACATAACGACTTACCTCCTATTAGACCTTAATAACCAATCCTCATCTTACCTATTTACTTACCCTCAAAACACTTTCCAGTCCTTAATGACCTTGACCTATAGTTAAAACTATGTAGGGTACAATACTTGTACTCACTATTTAGACATCCTATCTGTAGATCCCTTTCAACTAACAAACTTCCCTTCCCCTCAGCAAGCAACTCTATGCCTGTGCAGTAATCTGGAGATCTGAAATACTCCGAGCAAACTGCACATATAAATATCAAGAAGATACAGAGCCGTCGTCTCTATTGTATTTACCGAAAATAAGGGAAAATACGTGTCAATTAGTCATGTTGTTCTCTTCTGTGTTGACTTGAATGAACTCTCAATATATACGGATCCCCTTTATCAACAGTGAAAGAAACAGAACCGTGGACATGGAAATAAAACAAGAGATGGGGAGGCACGTCCTGCGTCCGAGAACGATTGAAGTACGATAATTATTCCCGTAAGTACTGTAGATTATATTTCTACTGTAGATTATATTTCTATATATCTTTATATGATATATATATCATAAAATGTAGTACGTTCGGTATTAGTGTAGATTGTAGAATAATATGTGTAGATTAAGCGTTACGTAGTGGGACCCGCAGAAGGCTGCTCTCGGACAGATTAACCCTTTCACGCATATGACGCGATTTTGAGCCTATTGGGGATACTTTAAAGCCTTTGTTACCATCAGGGGTACTTATAAACCTTTAGTTTAGTTACTTCAACCTCTGCAGTTGTCTTTGAGTTAGCTGTGGACAGAAAACTAATTTTGGAGAGGTAATTATAAGAGTGAGAGAACTCTATTTATTATTGCTAATCTGGCAACTCTGCGTCATAAACGCGTGAAAGGGTTAGTGTGCGAAGGGTTATACAGTGAATTGCGAGTACCTAATAGACGAAAAAGGAATAGGATTAAAGCGAAAATACTTATCCTAGTTAATAAGCGGGGCTATTAACATACATGAAATATGAGACGATTTCACTTTTGGATGCTGCGGGGATGGTAATAATCTAGATTTGCACACCGAGGCTGTGTTGTTTAGGGGCTAGATTGACTGGGAGAGGGAATACCTTTATTATTAAGGAAGCTGCATTATTTCAGCCATTTAATCTCTACTGGGGGTATAAAACTTTCAGTCAATATTAACCCCTTCTGTACCGGCGACATCCTTGTCCTTATATTCTAGCTATATTTAGAGGATTTTGTGCAGTTTAAGAATGAGCTGTGGTATTAAAAAAAGAATACATGAGATAGTTCCAAGTCTGTTGATTGCTGGAGGCGCTTTTGAAACTCAATGTAATCGTCTAATAATAGCAAGAATAAAGTTAAAAAGGACGTCGCCAGTACAGAAGGGGTAAACATATAACCGAAACTATAGGTAGCGCCAACGAACTTGACAATTATCTCGATCCCTGACTTCTTCGTAACTCAAAAGTACCTTGAGCAAAGTGGCTGAAAATTTCCACACATATTTCCTGGTGGACTCCTCCCAAATGATAGAAATGTCAGCCTGATTGCTTTCATTAATTTTGAGTTATAAGAAGTTAAAGGGTCCAGATTATTGTCAAGTTCGTTGGCACTACCTATACCACTAATTTTCCCATGGTTTTTCTATTTGGTTTTAGGTAGTTTTCATCATTATACAGTAGTTTAAATTAGTTACAATCCCCGGAAAATGTTATTTCTCCCATTATCCAACAATCTTAAAGCACTCAGATGTAAGTCATTTTCAGAGTAAATATACAATATTTGTTGCCTTTGGATACAGGATGGGTTGAGGGGGGGGGAGCTTTGCCCCCCCCCCCCCCCCCTTTCCCCCATGAATGATTGAAATCAGCATCTATTTTAACAGTAAGGGGCTTAATAAGAGTTTCACTGCCGTTAATAGGGAGAATTATAGGGAGAGTTTTTTGTTTTTACAGTACTTTTTATATAGTGCACATAAAATGTATCTCCGGAGGTTGAAACACATTTTAATATGATCTTTGCAACATCCTTTTTCTATAATAGCCTTCAAATATTGAGAAATAATTAGTGGTAGTTTCGGTTATAAGTACCCAGAAGGGGTTAAGTTTAGATCACAGATGTTAAGACAGTAGGCACGCCCCCCGAAAAACATACGTTGTCTTTAACCTAACCTAACAACCCAACCTAACCTGGGGACTGCCGCCCCCCGATCCCAGGTGGTCTTACCATTTCTATAGAGGATAGCAAATACTAAAAATACGGTAGAAAGGTAAACAAACAAACAAAATACTGTAGTTCTCCAGTGATTCAAGATGACCGCCTGTCTTGCTTCCACCCACATTTAACCCGCAAAGTATAATGAACAACAAAATCATTTGCGGTGGTAATGACATACTGTACAGTATATAGCAATTAATATACAGGGTACCGGTATATGGCAGACCTATAAGGCACAATAGCTAGAATTCTAGCAATGGCTCCAAATCGATTTTAGCATTGATACTGTTTTCATTCCCTAGTTTTCCTTCACATTTCATGTTTTGTGATATTAATAATTGGTGCAATTAAGTTTATAATACCAGAAACCAATAAGTAAGGATATAAATAGATGAACGGAAATAATGTTAATACCCAAATCAAGTTGGAGCCACCTCTAGAATTATACCGCTCAATGCAGTTAATGGCTAAAATGTGTGAGCTAAACTAATATTGTACCAACTTTGCATATTTAATAATAATGACTGAAAACAAGGGACATAGTATTTGGACTAAATATGAACAGTCTCTTTTGCCAGCCTGACCGATGACAATGATGACAATTTTTTCAACTCTTTCCACGGTCAAAACCTTCGCATAATTGGACGATATACCTAAACAAATTACGTTACCTTTGGAAATTGCAATAGTAATCAATACACTCTCTATAAACAACATTCATTCCCATAGCATTCGTTCAGTATGGGGAAGGCAACACCGCTCCCACATGTTTAAGAATACGAACCCAAGTGTCTAAACATGTGCTCAGAATAAAATGTTGGCAAATTAAAACGCCGGAAAGCTATGCCCGTGTGAAGCCATCCTGAGGTAGGTGGGTTTGGATACTAATGTATAATCACTGTCATTAATGCTCATACATACCATTTCAAAGTTGTCTTGGGCTGATTTGAATTTAATTTAGCATTTAAATTTGGTATTTGCATTTCGTAGGTTCTTTTAATAAGTTTGAGGCTTCGGTACTTATTACCAATAATTTGTCTCAGTATTTGAAGGCTATTATAGAATAAGGATGTTGCAAAGACCCTTTTAAAAAATAATTCAACCACCGGAAATGCATTTTATGTGCACTATATAAAGCACTGTAAACAGAAAAAAAAATCTCCCTATTGACGACAGTAAAACTCTTATTAAGCCCCTTACTGGCAAAATAGATGCTGATTGCAATAAGTCATAAGGGGAGGGGAGGGGGGGGGGGGGGGGTTGATCAACCCATTATGTATCCCAAGGCAATTTTGTTTTTGTTTACTCTGAAAATGACATACAGTACTGTACTGTATATCCGAGTGTTTTAAGATCGTTGGTTAATGGGGGGAAAAAAAAAAATCCGGGGATTGTAACTAATTTCAACTACTGTATAATGATGAAAACTACCTAAAACCGAAAAAGAAAAACATGGGAACATTTGTGGTAGTTTCGGTAATATTTTCAGAGGCTTCAAAATGTATTATAATTAATGACCGCGACTGTACGTCTATATATTTGCATGCCTTCATAATACAGGACAAGCACACAGACTAAAACTAAACGAAGTGATTTTTTATTGTATAAGTTGGTAACAACCTGTTCAATTCCTCTCTTTAAAGATAACTGCGCAAAAACAGCCTTGCACAATGGCATAGCGTGTTTTTTTGTTAACCTTGGATCGTTTTACTAGTATATAAGTCACGTACCTCTCAGTGTAACCACGACAATAGAGCTGTTCACGATAGGTGGCTGGCATGGGTGTCTTAGGCCTGAGAATGGGATATGTAGTGATGTAATGTATACTTATATGTAGTAAATATATATAAAATTTAGTAAAATTTAATCGTTTAAGATATGTATCGCTAGCTCACTCACACACACTCTCTCTCTCTCTCAGCTGTGGCAATCAAAAAGAGAAAGGCTGCCTACAAAAAGGTTAAAAGAAGTCGAGGACCAAAGGGACCTTGACTCCTTTCAAACTGTTTACATGAGAGTAAAATCTCTAATAAAGGGAGCAAAGCGAAATGGAGAACTCAGGGTTGTAGCTCTGTCCAAAGAGAGTCCCAAAGACTTCTTCAGCTATGTAAATAGTAGGAAACTATTCAAGTGTAATATTGGACCCCTAAAGATGCAGCAGCAGAGAAACTACAAGTCTCTGACATTGAAATGGCTGAATCTTTTAAATAATATTTTGCTTCAGAAGTACAAGGGAAGCTACCAGTGACATTCTAAGTTTAGGATTAGTTCATTAGGGTGAAGTTCTTAAGAATTAGATGTAATCCAGAGGAGGTGGCAAAGTGAATATGCACACTAAATAAGCTTAAGTTATCTTGCCTAAATGACTTTCTTTCCAGAGTCATGTGAGAAGTGCGTGATCAAGTGGCATCCCATTTAGTGGAAATCTTCATTAAATCGGTAGAACCTGGAGAGGTTCCCGAAGACTGAATGTTGGTCAACGTAACCCAAATCTTTAAGAAAGGGGATCATGAGTACCCCAAGAATTATCGGCCATTTAGCTTGACATCTATCATAGTAAAAATATTAGAAGGTATATTAGTAGATAAGATAGTTAACTACCTGGAAAACCACAACTTAATTATGGACTCCGAAAATGGCGTCAGATGACACCGATAATGTTTTACCAACTTGCTGGAATATTATCATGAAATGTTGAGTGAATATGAAAAAGTTTGAGCCATAGATATCATTTGAATATATTTTCAAAAAGCTTTTGACACAGGGCCTCATTATAGGGTTACGGTACATCAAAAGTGACTGCACTAGGCATCAGTACAGAGGTAACAAAGTGGATAGAAAGTTGGCTAACAGGTAGACTTTTTTACAGCAACCCAGTATGCATTCACTCCAAAAGTCACGTGACGAGGCCATAGAATACCTATCTTCTGATCTATCAATTATTTCTGATTGGGACAGAGAAAATTTTGTTAATTTCAATGCCTCCAAAACTCAATTTCTCCATTTAACTAACCATCGCAATCTTCCACAAGACTATCAATTATTCTTCAACCATACACAAATCAACTCTTCATCTTCTCACAATATTCTAGGTGTATCATTTTCATCCAACCTCTCTTGGAAAGATCATATTACCACTCTTGCTAAAGCAGATTCCCAGAAGTTAGGTGTGCTCAACCATTTCCGTGGGTTCTTCACCCCCGCACAGTTTCTTGCTCTGTATATGGGCACAGTATGCCCGTGTATCGAGTATTGTTCACATGTGTGGGGAGGTTCGACCCATACCCCACTTTTCGAAAAAGTAGAGTCTAAAGCATTTCGCCTCATTAACTCACTTCCTCTTACTAGTTCCCAACAATCTCTTTCTTCAAGCCGTAATGTTGCATCTCTTTCACCCTTCTATCGCTATCACAACAATCAGTGTTCTTCATAGCTCTCTCAGTGCATACCCCCTCCCTTGTGGCGAGTACGAGCCACCCGCCTTTCAAAACAGCCCCACTCCTTTTTTGTTCAACTTTCCAACCTAAGAATTGGCAAATTTCCTCAGTCTTTCTTCTATTCAAGTAGTGAACTCTGGAACTCTACTTTAAACTTTGTGTGTCCAGGCATTTTGACACCAACGTCCCTTGAGTTGGCTCTCTGTCACCCTTTTGGCTCTGGTGGAGACAATCGTTACAGGCAACCTGTCCTTTGTCTCCTTTATACATATAGAAAAAAAAAGACAGCAGCGAATTGTCATCAACGGTATTTCTTCTGAGTGGACTCCAATATCTTCTGGAGCTCCACGGGGATCTATCCTTGGCCCACTGCTGTTTATCACATATCTCAATGACATTGATATTGCTCTGTTGAGTGTGATCTCCAAGTTTGCCGATGGCATTAAGCTTGGAGTGACTGTGAAGGATCCTAAAAGGGTTGAACGACTCATGATGGATCTTAACAAACTGGGTAAATGGTCTGAGACATGGTATATACTTGGAAAAGTGCAAGATGATGCATATCGTCCAAGCAAATCCCAAGTCAGACTACTCTATTGGGAGAGACTCTGTAAGTGACAGACTTGGAAAATGATTTGGGTGTTCTGATACGGCCTCTCCTGGAGTGTGGTGTCAGGTTTTAGTCTTCAGCACTCAGAAATGATATAGATCCCAATCTAGGCCTACAAAGCATATTCCATCGATTAGAAGTCTGAGCTATGAGGACCGTTTGAGAGCTCTTGATCTCTTTTCTCACAGGCTACTGTAGAGCAGTTCAAGTAGAGAGAAGATAGTATTTTGCACACTCTATGCACTAAACAATCTCCCTCCACTTCGAGTATCTCCCCGGAATGGACCTCAAGGTCTCTGAGATACTAACTATTCCTTGTAACTCCTAGTAACTCTCTCCACTCTCTCCAAGACCTAAGCTTCTCAACCTAGGCTCTACACTGTCACGGTCGTATTCGTGATTTGTTGAACAATGTTGCATCACCAAATCCCACGTCGCCACTGCTCCCGTCTCCTGCCCTCCCCATTGTTGAAGTGGTTGCTCGCTCGCTACGCGGGGGAAAGGCCTTTTATCTGGTTTTATTGAGTCATTGTCCAGTTTTATTCACTTTTTTTTCTGGGTCTTCTTGCGGCGTTTGCTTCTGATATTCTGTTTGTTGAAATCTTTCATGTTACTGATCCCTAGTGGTTACACACACACACACACACACTCACACACTCTCTCTCTCTCAATCATTTGCACTTGCGGCGTGTGAACATATCCATTATCAGCAGAGCATTTGTCGTTGCCAATGAATACTTTTAATTCATATGAAGCCGAATGACATTAACCCTCCCAGTACAATGATACAGTTTCTCCCTCTATTCTGGCTACCATTAGGCGATACTATTTTCTTTCCATAATTAGGCCCTTTGGAAATCAAGGGGGTACAAATGATATCCATTAACCCCTTATCTTCTGCCAACTATTAGATGATTATGTTCAGCTTAGGAAGGACCTCTACCCATTAACAACGCTACAGACTATCTCAATTAGTCCTTTTTGCTACCATATATCCTTCCTAAGCTTCATAAACTCGTCCAAATGTAGGTGAAATAAAAACAAAAGGACGTCGTCGGTAAAGAAGGGGTTAACCATCTAATTATCACAGATGTTTCCTAAAATGAATATAAGTATATAGATATAACTAGAAAAGGTTATATAATTGATTTTTGCAGATCAAATCGTGTAGCGGTAACTGGATAATACATAGATAGAATAGGTTGGATGTAAGTGGCTTATATCAAACATCATCAGTATTTACCATTGTCTAAATCAGGGAAATGTTGGTATTACCTTGTTCTGCTGTATGTGTGTGTGTGTGTGTGTGTGTAATAATAATAATAATAATAATAATAAACGGTTTATTGATAATTGCAGCCGCAGGCTGAAAATGCACAGAGGAACAGTTTGTAGCTTAACTCTAACTTATATTATCTTATAACAAGGTCCAAAGCATGAGGTTGTATCAGAGCTGTTTGACGAAGTCAATATTATGTATAAGGTTGGCAGATGATTTTCCAGATTGAGATAATAGATTGCATAGGAGCTATTTGACCAGTAAACATAATGTACGGTACTAGGTATGCTGAACAAGATAATAGTTACGCATTTATAAGGGTTTGTTGAAAGCTATTGAGTTGATTTACTGACAACTTTACTGTAATTCACTCACTTGTTCGTCAAGGGGAATCCACGCAATGCGAGCTAAGCTCATTATTATCGTGCCTCCTTAACTGGGAATGTATTACGTGAAATGCATGTTAAGTGTTTATGTATCGTTGGAATGGCTGTGGATGTGTGTGTAGTCTGTATTTTAGTCAATTAGCGACATCTGGAAACGAAGGCTTAGGGTTAATCTGTACGGTACCATTCTCACTACGGTACCAGTCTCACCCGAAGGCTTAGGTTGACCAGTAGCTTAGGTTGACCAGTACGATACCCATCTCACCTTGTAACCGATCACCAACCCCAGAAGGGACGTCACAACTTCGTCCACTTATACCAGGTTCCTATTTATACTGCTAGGTGAACAGAGGCTACACCGTTAGGAGACTTGCCCAACTGTCTCTTCCCCGCCCGGGTCTCCAACCCGGGACCTTCTGGTTGTGAGCCAGACGCGCTATCAGTTACGCCACGGGGAGGTGTGTGTGTGCGTGTGTGTACAAAGTAAAACAGGCAACAAAATATCTACTTACCCTTACGAGGCTGCTTGTAACTAAATTCCCTAACGTATGTGACCACACGTTAATTACCCTTTTCTAACCCTCTTTAAACCCCCTTTTTTCTGTACATATTAGCGTTGAGTATATGGGATAAACAAGGTAGTTCAATGGACACTTAAATGACCCTTTGCATACCATCTTTAAACCGTAATATTATTTACATTGTACTAATTAATGACTATATTTATTAATCAAGTTAGTTTAGTGGACACTTTAATGACCCTTTCCATACCTTCTTTAAACCCTCATTATTTACATTTCATTAAGGACTATATATATTAATCAAGGTAGGTCAATGGCCTCTGTAGTGGTATCTAAATCTAATTTTGGAAGCTGGGTACAAACGGGGAGTAAATATGCTTGGTGGAGTTTATGTGATCGTACTCTGACACCCGCACACACACGCACACACACACACACACACACACGCACACACACACACACACACACACACACACACACACACGCACACATACACCTAATACATAATATTGATCTCGTCAAACAGCTCTTATGAAACCTCATGCTTTGGTCCTTATTATAAGATAATATAAGTTAGAGTTAAGCTACAAACTGTTCCTCTGTACATTTTCAGCCTACGGCTGCAATTATCAATAAACCGTTTATTATTATTAAACGCACACACACACTGAATGACACAAACATTAATACAACCCCCCTCCCCGTGATACATATACAGTAGAAACACACACACACACTCAATGTCACAAGCCTTTATATAAGCACACACACGCCTCCCCCCCCCCAGTGATACGTATACTGTATGTTATAGGTAGCGCCAACGACCTTGACAATTATCTTGATACCTGACCTCTCTGTAACTCAAAAGGGCCTAGATCAAACTGGCTGTAAATATCCACACCTATTTCCTGGAGGACTCTTCCCAAATGATAGGAACGTCAGCCAGATTGTTTTCATTAATTTCGAGTTATAAGAAGTATAAGGGGTGATGATTATCTCACCTGACCCACCTTACCTGACTCACCTTACCTGCCCCACCCACTCACCTGACCCACCCACCTCACCTGACCCCTATCACCTGACCCACCTCTATTCTGGTATAATTTTGAGACTGTTTTACAATGGTATGGAAAACTAGACTTAAAGTAGATTGACTGTGGTGGCAGGATTGTTATGATAAACTAATTCAAAAGTTACCATATTAATTTTGCGGAAGAGAGCGCTCGTGGAAATCCGTCTCCTTGCCTCGTGTAAATCCATCATTTGCCTCGTGTAAATCCGTCTTTTGCCTCGTGTAAATCCATCTTTTGCATCGTGTAAATCCATCTTTTGCCTTGTGTAAATCCGTCTTTTGCCTCGTGTAAATCCGACTTTTGCCTCGTGTAAATCCGTCTTTTGCCTCATGTAAATCCGTCTTTTGCCTCGTGTAAATCCATCTTTTGCCTTGTGTAAATCCATCTTTTGCCTCGTGTAAATCCGTCTTTTGCCTCGTGTAAATCCGTCTTTTGCCTCATGTAAATCCATCTTTTGCCTCGTGTAAATCCGTCTATTGCCTCGTGTAAATCTGTCTTTTACCTCGTGTAAATCCGTCTTTTGCCTCACCTTTCCCCTGCTTACCGAGTCTTCTTTGTATGTAAACAATGAGGGAGGGAGGAAGGTAATTCAGCTTTCACCTCCTCATCCTCATATTCATCCTTCAACTCTCTCTCACTCTCACACACACTTTCTCTCTCACTCCTTCATCCTTTTTAACTAAACTCTCGAAGCTATATTTCTCCAAGCATTAAACTTCCCAAAACTACGCGCTACTCAAGCACGTAGTTTATTAAGCTTAAAACTTTATAAGATATTGATATATCTAACCGTTCAACTATTCACCTCTCCCCACCAAAAAAATAAAAAATAAATAAAAATCCCGTTTTAGTTTGTTCTGTTTTCTGGGTATTCTTGCGGCGTTTGCTTCTTATATTCCAGCGAATTACATTAATAACAATGATTGTAGACATGAACGGAAGAAAAATGAATGAATATGTAAACAATGACGAACACCCAAGAACTGTTAACCCCTTCTGTACTGGTGACGTCTTATCAATTTTATTCTAGCTCTACTTAAACGATTTTTGTGCAATTTAAGAAGGATCTGTGGTACTGAAATGGGTTAAGTGAGACAGTTTTGAAGCCTAATAATTGCTGGAGGCCCTTTCTAAACTGAATAAAATCTTCTAACAATTGCCAGAATAAAGTCAAAAGGACGGCACCGGTACTGGAAGTGTTAAATATACATCCCTCCCTGGTTAAACAGAAGGCCACTGCTATCTCTAGTAAACCCTGGATAAGGTATGAAGTTAACAAGAGGCGATCCATTATTGCCTTGGCTGTCTCATTAGGCATGCTGAGAGTGGTGGGATTGGCTGTTGTTATCTTGGTGTGGTTGTTGTTGATGGGTAGGTCATAGTAATTTGGTCTTGTTGTTTGCTATTGCTGCTGTTGGTGGGTTTTGCTGGTAATAGTGATATTGTGTTTGTGTTGTCATTGTTGTAGTTCCCCAGACTGTCTGGAGGAACAGTCCCGAGTCCGATAGACCGAAGCCGCTCCAGATGCTCGGGCCCCCGAAGGCGACAGGGTGAGATGAGATCTGTCTCTGAGAGGGCAGCAGGGGAGGGGATCATCAGCCCACGGGCTTGAACTCCCGGGCCAATGTCGTTGTTTTTTTGGTGTTCTTGGGGCTGTTGTTGTTGTTGAGTTGGGTTGGTGATGGCAATGCTAATAATAATAAAGTAGACGTGCCGTTTCGTCCAAAATCAAAACGGCATACCCAACTCTGCGAAGGGTTACCATCATCACTAATATTACCACCATTATTACTACTACTATCATCATCACTACAATTGTCACAATCATCACTACTACTACCATCATCACTACAATTATTGTCACCTTCTAATGTCAACTAAACTAACTTAACCTAACAAATGCGGGCAAGTTTTTTTTTCGCCCCCTGAACTATGGCGTTCTGTGTGAGTGTGCCCCTACGGGGCACACACACAGAACGCCATCATCATTGCTTGGGAATAGGTACAGGGTGGGCGGTGGGTGTCCTGAAGGGGGGAGGTGGGGGAGGGGGGGAGGGGTGTCCTGAAGAGGCGGGGGGCGGCTGGTTGGGGGGGAGGGGAACACCATTTTTGGGCCTAAGATCATAACTATTGCACAAATTCAAAAAATATTGTTTTAATTACCGTCGCATTCACGCACCGAAGGTTCGTGTGAATTTTGGTGAAAATCCGTCAAACGGTCTAGGAGGAGTTATCGGACGGACAGACAGACAGATAGACATTTCGGCTGGCATGTACCACTATACGGGGGGCGATACCACTCTGCTTACGCAGAGTTGATGAAAACAAAATCAATGTGAATGTTGCATGTCTTGTTGCTGTTTGATGGCTATTATAATATGTAATCATCACATTCTGCCTGTCTATTTGCTTGCCAGTAGGATGCCTCAAACCTAAATAACAGATTTGGGTGAAATTTGAATCTTCATCACTGCCTTCATTTTATACCTAAATAGAAACTATTAACTTTTGGCTAATATCTGATGGCCCCCACCCCCCTTTCCCCTCTTTCTTTTTTGCCCAATCCATAAAAATATTATATGTATATATATACTGTATATGAGTGAATGAGAGTGAGAGAGAGTTGAAGGATGAAGATGAGGATGAGGAGGTGAAAGCTGAATTACCTTCCTCCCTCCCTCATTGTCTGCACACAAGGAAGACTCAATAAGCCGGGAAAGGTGAGGCAAAAGACGGATTTACACGAGGTAAAAGACGGATTTACACAAGGCAAACGATGGATTTACACGAGGCAAAAGACGGATTTACACAAGGCAAAAGACGGATTTACACAAGGCAAAAGATGGATTTACACGAGGCAAAAGACGGATTTACACGAGGCAAAAGACGGATTTACACGAGGCAAGGAGGTAGATTTACACGAGCGCTCTCTTCCGCAAATTGAATATGGAAACTTCTGAATTAGTTTATCATAAAAATCCTAACACCATAGTCAATCTACTTTAAGTATAGTTTGCCATACCATTGCAAAACAGTCTCAAAATGAAACCCAAAAAAAGATGGGTCAGGTGAGGTGGGTCAGGTAAGATGGGTGAGGTGAGGTGGGTCAGGTGAGGTGGGTCAGGTAAGGTGGTTCAGGTGAGGTTGGTCAGGTAAGGTTGGTCAGGCAAGGTGGGTCAGGTGAGGTGGGTCAGGTAAGGTGGGTCAGGTGAGGTGGGTCAGGTAAGGTGGGTCAGGTAAGGTGGGTCAGGTAAGGTGGGTCAGGTGAGGGGGTGGGTCAGGTAAGGTGGGTCAGGTGAGGGGGTGGGTCAGGTAAGGTGGGTCAGGTAAGGTGGGTCAGGTAAGGTGGGTCAGGTGAGGGGGTGGGTCAGGTAAGGTGGGTCAGGTGAGGGGGTGGGTCAGGTAAGGTGGGTCGGGTAAGGTGGGTCAGGTGAGGTGGGTCAGGAGTAACCAATGAAGAGCGAGGTCATTGAAGAAGGCTGGGACTCCATTGGTTTAGGAGGGTGACTGGGGACAGCCACTACGGCATGACAAGACTTATCGCTGCAGTACATAAATATACAGGTTCTGGTGTTTCTTCTACCATCACGTGATCAGGGAGTGCTAGGGTGGAAGAGTGTGTGTGTGTGTGTGTGTGTGTGTGTGTGTGTGTGTGTGTGTGTGTGTGTGTGTGTGTGTGTGTGTGTGTGTGTGTGTGTGTGTGTGTGTGTGTGTGTGTGTGTGTGTGTGTTTGAGTGTATTTGTTTGTTTGTTGTTTCAATCTGGTTTTCGCCATATAGGATAATGAAAATGACGACCAATATGTGTAAGGTGCATATGGCCAACAAAACTAACAACAACAACACCAATTGTCTGACCCTGGTGGGGAACAAATGGGGTAAACGGCATTAACTAAACTGGGTTGGGAAAAAATGAGGGAAACGGCCTGAGGAGTGCCTGATCTATACCAACAAAAATAACCCGTTCAATACCAGCGACGTCTCTTTCATCGTATTCTGGACACTATTAGACGATTTCATTCAGCTTAGGAAGGCCGTCTATCAATAAAAAGGCTACAGACGATCTCAATTAAACTATTTAGCTGCCACATATTTCTCCTAAGCTTCATAAAATCGTCTAAATGTAGCCGAAATCAAATGAAAGAAACGTCACCGGTACTGTACGGGATACCCAAAACATGAGAGACGTCACCGGTACTGTACGGGATACCCAAAACATGCAATGAACACCATGAATTCCTCTGAACACGCAGTCGTTGCTTTACCTTGAAGGGGGCTTGAGATTGCATTTCTTTTTAGCTTCAATATATTAGAAAACAAAGAAAATAAAAGAAAGGCAGAACACTCTAGTGAAAGTTAATATATCTCAGTCAACAGGTACCCTAGATAACTAACTACCTTGACAATGTACCTTAAGGAACACATTACACACACACACACACACACACACACATTGTGCACACTTCCACATTATAGTGAAAGTTAATATATCCCGGCCATCAGGTACGTTAGCGCTAATAAGTCATGTCTCAGCTGTCATTACTTTTGGCTCTCTCTGTGCTGTATTAATGTCTGCCAGATGTTGAATAGGGTGGGTAAGCGCCGGAACTTGTTTGTGTATCTCACTTGAAACGAATAAATCAAGCTGCAGATATTTCTGAAACCAATTATTGATCAAGATATACCTGGTGCCGGGACATCATTTCTTTGGCCGACTGTACACTAAATAACTAACCCCCCTAACGAGGTACCCTGAGGAACACATTACTTGGAACCAAACCCGCGCCATTTTCGACAATTTTCCATCGCCAATTAATGTCGGGTGCCAATCAGACGACCGTTTCAACTGGTATCGAGAACTAGATTGGCAGTAGATTAATTTAGGTGGCTGAATGATTGTGTTACTATTTATAGGTTGTTATTATTATAACTTGTTTATTTTCTTTGTTAAAGTTTGCGCCCTAATCCTCTATCAACCTTAAAAAAGCACCCCCAAGACCCCCCTTCGAGATAAGTTTGTACATTTTTCGGTTAAAAATTATTCCGGCCGAAGTCCGGCTCCTCCTAAATAACAGGCTCACTATCGCTCGCCAAGAATAAAATGACACCTAAATTGCATGAACAAAGAAAGAAAAAAAGATGGGTGTTAACCTTCCCTCTTGTACCCTGTGGCATAGTTTGTGTATAGTGTACTGTACTCACACACACACACACACTCTCTCTCTCTCTCCCTCTCTCTCCTGAACCTGTTGAATATGAAGCAATATGTGAGAGACCTGAACGACGGAAACCACCATTGTAACAAACCGCGCGAAAAGAGTCAAATACAACTGAAAAAGCACCAATAACAATACAAAATACAGTAAATACAACCAACAACAACAACAGCAGTAACAAGAAGCAATAACAAAAATAAAAATCAATGCCACTAATGGCAATGGAACAACAACAACAACAACAACAACAACAACAATGGCAACATCAACAACAATGTACATTAAATAGCAATGACAACAGCAATGGCAATGAAAGCAACAACAACAATAACAACAATAATTAAGACAGCAACTAGTGGCATTGAACACAGCATCAACAACAAAAGCAACAACAGCTATTAAAAAGGCAACTGCAACAATAACAAAACATCAATAAAGACAAGAACAAGAATATAAACAACGGCAATGAAAACAACAGCAACAACAACAACAACAACTATAGCAACAACGGCAATGAACACAGCAACCACAACAATATCAAGAACAACAACAACCAATGCAGTAAAGGCGACAACAACAACAACAAACCCATAAACAGACCAAGGCAATGCGGAAATGATGATGACACTCGTAAACAAACAGTAAAATTTGCAAACAAACGCAAGATCCCTGACGAAGCAAACTCAAGGTGCTAAACAACGCAACATGAATAAGTTTACCTGTGTGGCTATGTTCTTTGTAGTTATTTATACTATAGCATAATTGAGTTATATGTATACATAGTATGTGTGTGTGTGTGTGTGTGTGTGATTGTGTATGTGTGTGTGTGTGTGTCTGTGTGCGTGTGTGTGAGTGTGTGTTTGTGTGTGTGTGTGTGTGTAAGGGTGGCTTGAGCAAGGATAGAGAGTGATAGGTACTGGTCACTGATTACTACCGTACTATATAATACTATCATTAAGACGTCACTATACTTTATGAATTGTACTACAGTGTACCCCCAAGACCCTTATTACAGTCAACTGATGTACAGTATAACTTATAGTATCTCACTCAATATGGTCACCTCTCTCTCTCTCTCTCTGTGAGTCACACACCACTCACACTTACTGACAGGCCCCGCTGCCACTGACACACAGACACACACACACGCCTGTACACCACTTACCCCTTCAAGCTCACTCACTCATGCAGATTCACACTCATAAACCCACTCCCTCTACCCATCAAATACATCTACACCCCCCCCCCACACACACACAAAGTCAGTCAAAGTAAAAAAAAATATTTGCCTTATTGAATAAGATTACAAAACTGAATGCAGATTTATATCAGCATAAAAACAAAAATAGTAATACTCAAGGCTGAGCTCATGAAATGGGATATTTTGTATGAGCTCAATTAAAATGATATTAACCATATATTAATATGGGTGGACACCAAACATACCGCAGCCAATATGTGGTTTTCTCCATTAAGGGGAGGCAGACTGTTTTTCTGGACCCCCTAATTCTCCCTAATGTTTAGCCCCACTAGTTTTGAGGTTATAAGACGTTCGGCCCATTTGTTTGGCGATTTTAACACCTTTCGCCCCATTTCGTTGTCAATTTTAAGACCTTTCGTGCCACTTAGGTGTCGATTATTTCCTGGCGAGCGATAGCAAGCCTGCAATTTTAAGAGGAACTGGCCTTCGGCCGGGACATTTTCTACCGAAAAATGTACAAATTTATCTTAAAGGAGGTCTAGGGGGTGTTTTTCTAAGCTTGATGGAGGTCTAGGGAGGAAACTAAAACAATATATGAATAAATGAAATAATAGACCAAACAAATGGCCAGTCTCCCTTTAACTATAATCCAGTAATATGTCGAAAATTCAGAACAGTATCTAATCGTTATATATATTATTATCTGATTCAAGGCATTACGTCATCGAGTGTTCATAAAACAAATATTTTATCTGGCCTAGCTATTTGGAATTGGGTATAGTATTAATGCCTTCAAAAATATTTATAACAATTACTACATTAACGGGGCCCACCTCGTTTGTTTTCTCCCTCTCAACTGTACCTCTCTCTCTGGCTTGTAGCCATTCAACCCTATTCAGCCTACTGTTTTAAGACATTTATCCCCATCCAGGTGTCGATCTTTTCCTGGCGAGCGGTAGCCAGCCAGAATATTTATTAAATGTTTTTGATAGCAGGCTAAATTTCTACATTTTTCGATAGAAAAAATTCTCCGGCGAAGCCGAATTTCTTCAAACAATACTGGTTCGCTACCGTTCGCCAGGAAGAAATCGAAACCTGGATGGGGATAAACGTCTTAAAACAGTAGGCTGAATGGGGTCGAATGTATACAAGCCAGAGAAAGATAGAAAAAAGCAGGTTATCCCCCTTAATGAATCCCTGAGAAGAGGTAACCCTATGAGCATTACTCCCTAGCCTCTTATATTATATCACTAAAGGTAAGCGCCTACCCCCCCCCCCCCCCCACACACACACAGTAATTACCACCACAAGCTCTGTCTATCGTGATGCAGACACTCCCACATAAACCCCACCACACACGCACACGCACACACACACATATAAACCACACCATACTCACTCACTCACACACACACACACACACACCAAACCCACCTCTGATACACACGCATAAATCCACAACCCCTCTCTACCAAGCACACCTATTCCTCCCCCCCCCCCCCCACCCCACCCCCAAACCAGGGTATTCTCTGGACCCTGCCCCAAACACACCTACGATGCACACCCCATCTCACACGTATAAATCCACAACCCCCCTCCCCACCAAGCACACCTATTCCTTCCTCCACCCCACCCACCAAACACACCTACGATGCACACCCCATCTCACACGTATAAATCCACAACCCCCCTCCCCCCCCTCTCCACCAACCCCACCTATTCCTCCCCCCCCCCCACCCCCCAAACACACCTACGATGCACACCCCATCTCACACGTATAAATCCACAACCCCCCCTCTCCCCCAAGCACACCTATTCCTCCCCCCCCCCCCCAACCCACAAACACACCTACGATGCACACCCCATCTCACACGTATAAATACACAACCTCCCTCTCCACTAAGCACACCTATTCCTCCCCCCCCCACCCCCCAAACACACCTACGATGCACACCCCATCTCACACGTATAAATCCACAACCCCCCCTCCCACCCTCTCCACCAAGCACACCTATTCCTTCCCCCTCCCCACCACCCCCCAAACACACCTACGATGCACACCCCATCTCACACGTATAAATCCACAACCCCCCTCTCCACCAAGCACACCTATCCCCCCCCCCCCCAAACCCGCACCGAGCCACACGTGTTTCAAGGTGGCACTGCGTCTCTACCATATGACCTCAGCCTCGTCACGTGATCACAACACCAGGGGTACAAGGTCAGCCTGATCACGTGACCCCAGGATGACACACACACACACACACACACCTTGAGAGAGTTAAGACGTTCGCCCCATTAGTTTGGTGATTTTAATACCTTTGCTCCATGTCTGTACATTTTAAAACCTTTCGTGCCATTTTAGTGTCGATGTTTCCTGGCGAGCGATTGCGAACCTGGAATGTACAAATGTACAAATAAAAAAAAAAATAATAATAAGAAAATAAGAATAATTACTGATTGTTTATTTATCTGGGTATAATTTAACTATAATTGAGGGTTTATTTGTGTTCATATTATATTTGTGTTGAGGGAGTATGCCTATGCGGAAAGAAATACATACAGCAAAATATCACAAGCTGAGATTAATAACATTACCAACAGGTATGTAATGTACAGTTTGCCGCACATATTATATTCCGTTGGGATCGTGATTTAGCAAAGCTGCACCCACTTCCCCAACCCCCTTCCCTCGCTCCACCTCCTAATTTCCACTATTAATAGGAGGTGGAATGAGGGAGGGGGCCTGGGGAGGTGGGTGGTTTGAGAAATGGAATATGTGCGGCAAACTGTACTTTATATATTATAATAATAATAATGCTGTCTGTAGTCAAGATTATCACTTGATAGGTTTAACTTCCATTTTAATGTATTTAGAATAAAAAATCTAATTTTTCTGCCGAAAAATGCACAAATTTGCCTCGGAGGGGGATCTTGAGGGTATTTCTTTTAAGGTTGATAGGGGGTCTAGGGATGAAGAAAATAGTAAATAAACAGACAAATAAATAAATAAATAAATAAATAAAAAATCTCCCCCTAAAGGCCATTGTTAGTAGTATATGACAGTGTTTTAGTTAAAGTGTGTTTGTGTGTTGAACATGGTAGTAGGGGCAGGGTATTGTCGCTTAGAAGGTTGTAGGTGTTTTGAAAAGATTACGTAATGGCTATCCTATTCAAGATCACGTTCGCCATCACACCTCTCTCTCTCTCTCTCTCTCTCTCTCTCTCTCTCTCTCCCCCGCCATGACAGCAGGCCTATAAATAAGTGTGTGCCTTGCATGGGTACGAATAGGTGCTTTGCTCGAGTGCCTTTAGTGGGTATCACACCAGAGTTTTGGTCGACAATTCCCGATGAACAACTGTACATTATTGGCAATATTTCTGGAATTCAGGGTCCTATAATCCATTCATTATAAGTAGGCCAGAACTCATGCCCCTAATCTCAGCAACTCAAAAAAGGCTAGAGTAAATAGGCTGTAATTTACCTCGCCTATTCTCTGACTGACTCTCCCCATATGGTAGAATGATTTGCTCGATTACTCTAGTCGGTTTTGAGTTATAGAGGTTAGTGGTTGCAATTATTGGCCTATTCATAATGCATAGACTATAGTGTATGTTATAGTGACCTGAAGAAGCTATCTGCGAATCCTTGTCAATAAAGTGCTCCTCAAATGATGTTTCTCTTCAATATGTCAACATTTAAATATTCTGGAATCTATTCTATTTATTACCGTTAACTATACGGAAGATAGAGATTATATTTAGGTGACAGAATTCTTATTAAGATTAACTTATAAGTTGCCATCCCAGCATTGTCGATAAACGTTCGTGTGAGACCTGCTTTAAGGGGATAGTGGCGGTTTTATTTGGTCTATTAATTAATTTATTAATTTATTTATTTTTGTTTCCTCGCTAGACCTCCATCAAGCTTGGAAATATACCCCTTATACCCCCCTTTCAAGATAAATTTAATTTTTCGGTAGAAAATGTCCTGTTCGTTTAAAAAAAACTACAGGCTCGCTATCGCTCGCCAGGAAAAAATCGACACCTAAATGGTAAGAAAGGTCATACATTGACAACGGAATGGGGCAAATGGTATCAAAATCGCCAAACTAATGGGCCGAACGTCTTAAAATCTCAAAACTAATTGGGCTAAACACGAGGGAGAAAGTTGTCTTACTAACCCTTGCAATAACATGACACCAATCTTTATCTGTATTCTAGCAACCATTTCTGTCAATTTTAAGACTTTTCGTGCCATTTAGGTGTCGATTTTTTTCCTGATGAGCGATAGCGAACCTGTAATATCATAGGAACCACCCTTCGGCCGGGACATTTTTCGACCGAAAAATTTACACATTTATCTTGAAAGGGGGTCTACGGGGTGTAATTTTAAGGTTGATGGAGGTCTAGGGAACAAACTAAAAACCTCCCCTTAAGGAGGTAGTGCTTGGTTTTTGGTCGATATATTTATCTATTATTTTAGTTTTTGAGCTTTCTCGCTAGAAATCCATCAAGCTTAGAAAAAACACCTCCTAGACCCCCTTTCAATATAAATTTGTACATTTTTCGGTAGAAATAGGTCCCGGCCAAAGGCCAGTTCCTTCTAAAATTAGAGGCTCGCTTTCGCTCGCTAGGAAAAAATCGACACCTAAAGGGCAGGAAAGGTCTTAATATTGACAACAAAATGAGGCGAAAGGTGTCAAAATCGCGGAACGAACGTCTTAAACCCTCAACATTAATATGCTAAACATGAGGGAGAAGGGGGTCTAGAAAAAGCGAGTACCACCCCCTAATTAATGTGACCGGTGATGCCTAGTGATCCTGTAGTGAGTGAGCGTGGCCAGGGGAAGGTTGATAACAAGGACGATAAGAAGTTTGCTTGTTAATGAAGGTTACCCAGATATTCGTTAGGACCTTTGACTAAGAGAGGTCCTACATAAACTCAATAAGGTCTTCTAATATGATGAACAAGTACGAAACTGAGAAGGTTATTGGCGAATGTTTGGTGTCCAGAGGGCTTGTTTAACTGTGCTTTATTTTAGTGTTTATGCCTGCGTCACTGATTTTTGTATATGTGATAATATTTACTAGTTGATGATTATTTGACGCTTTGTATGTACATTTTTTATTTTATTTTTTTGTGTTGTCTATATTCCAACTACTCCCTCTCGGGCATAGGCTGAGAGCCTGTACAGTACATTCCACCGCTCAACTCGGTGAAGCCCGTGAGGTCTTGTTCCAGTCTGGGGAGTGAGACATGTGAAGCATCCATCATGGCTCGAAGCAGCTCCATCTCTGAAGGGGCTGGTTGCTTCGCTCAAGTGCTTCACCATCTCACCCTCCAGACTCAGACCCTCACTCTCAGAATGTATGTCCCTGTGTGTGTGGGGGGGGGGGGGGGGAGAGGAGCAGAAGGGGGAGGAGGAAAAGAAGAAGAAAGGGCAACAGGAGGAGGTGGTGGTGGAGGAGAAAGAGGAATTACATGTAGTGGAGAAGAAACAGAAGAAACGGTAGAAAGGAGAGTGTTTAGGTTCCTCCAAAATGTAAACAAATTGATCGCAGCACGAAAAAGGTTTACTGGGAACTCAACATATCAGCTCTTTTTACTACTACAGATCCTTCTTAAACTGCACAATATCGTCTAAATATAGCTAGAATTAAATTATAAAGACGTCGCCGGTAGAAGGGTAAAGATGTAAACAGAACGACTACAGGAGTAAAATAATGATCTTAAGAACTTGACATATTAACTTACAAGACTGTGGTAAATAAAGAGAAGGAAATTAGGAAAGGAGGAGGAGGAGGAGGAAGATGAGAAGAATAAGCCACAAGATAAGAAGACAAGAGAGAAGAAGAAGGCGAAGAAGAAGCAGCGGGAGAGGGAAAATAGGGTCCTTCATATTGTAAACAAAGTGACCGTGGGACCAAAATGAATGTGCTTAGTATTCAACAGATCAACTTGGGAGATTGTGGTACGGGTTGATAGGCCGTGTGTGTGTGTGAGTGTTTTGAGTGAATATGTGTGTGTGTGTGTGTGTGTGTGTATGTGTGTGTGTGTGTGTATGTGTTTGCGTGTATATGTGTGTGTTTGCATGCTTCAATGCGTGTTTGTATGCTTCAATGTGTGTATGTCCTTGAGATGCTGTATATTTCTGAATGGGATATTGTCCATTATAAATACCTGTACTGATAAATGCGAATGCTATTAGGAATATTCGTCCTTGAGCAAAAACAGTACTGAACCCCATGTGGGGACTCCCAAGCCATGCTAACGCTGTACTCGATTTTGTTGTATTGTATTCATATTTTTATAATTGGAGAATAGTTGACTCAATTTATCAATAATTAATGGACAAATAAGGTACTGCATGCTATATCTCTGCTACATCATCTTAATGCCACGTTTTCACAATTACCACCATTCTAGTCTATAACATGGTGTAATAACTGAGTAATTACGGTGGGAACAAGTCAATATTTCGCCAGCTTGAAAAAATAGAGTGTAGGACTGCGGCACAAATATTACTAAACCCTTCAGCAACCTTTTATTAATTTCAGATTAGCTAGCATTCCACGATTTATGTCGCATAGGACCTATACTAATCATCTAGTTACTTATATAGCGCCCGTATCTCTCCCTTCGAGGATTCACAAGCGTTTGATCACATAGATTAACCAAAGATCATTACCCATCTCCCTTGCTCAAGGGGAGATGGCATCCGCCGGCTATATCCCAGAAAAAACTTTTAACTTGAGCTAGGATTGAGCCCGAGTCTGCAGGGTAAGTAAGCAGGGACGTTATCAACTAAGCGCCTCTGGGAATCAAAGGGGAAATAGTGATAATCTCCATTAGCTCGCTTGCTATTACAGTTCCTTGCTAGGCTAAAGTATATATATAAAGAGAGAGAGAGAGAGAGGGGGATGAGAAGAGGGAGAGAAAAGAAGACATATACTGTAGATAACAGTGTGAGTTCAAAACATCCTGCTAGCTAGAATCTGACTCATGCTGCTGTCAGCAAGCAAACCCAAGCAAGACGTCTGTTTATGTGTGAAAGGAAGTGACTGTATGTGGACTTATGGTGGCAGGGTTATAGAATGTTAGATGTGAGAGAGAGAGAGAGAGAGAGAGAGAGAGAGAGAGAGAGAGAGAGAGAGAGAGAGAGAGAGAGAGAGAGAGAGAGAGAGAGAGAGAGAGAGAGAGAGACCGGGGGGGGGGGGGAGGAGAGGAGGATTATATAAGACAAACAGCATAACAATTAACTACTTGTGAGTTTCAGGCTACACGGAAGTTAGAGGTGTACACATCGATATTCAGCAGATTTAATAACTAAAATACGTTCGTAGAATTTTCATAAATACATAAAACTAAATTAATCATCCTTTCTATCTATCAGAAATCTACATAATCATTGCCTTTCTGCACAATTTCTATGTTTACGGTTCCAACTTCCTTATAGCCTGAAACTCGCGAGTGATCAATTGGGTTTTATGTATTTGTAAATGTACTAAGACCTTATTTTACCTGTAAATTCTGTTAAATATCGTTGTCTACAGCTCCAACTTCTTTATAGAACGAAACTTACAAGTCGGCAATTAAAACCATATAATTATCTGTATTTATATTTTTTATTAATTTCACAACAACACCAAACACCTCCAACGAAACTAATGAAAGCATATATGTGATCCACAGGGATTCGAACCTGGGTTATCACACACAGATTTTAAAAACTCTAACCATTACACCACCAGGACGTGTATATCAAATCGATTTTGCTATCTATCTGTAATCTAGAAACGAACTAGATGGAGGCGATTCATTTGTGGTCACCCCCTCGGGGATCAAAGAAGGTGTCTGGCAATAGATAGATAGATCGATGAATATATGTTAATTCGTGTAATTATCTATGTATGTACAGTATCTATACTGTATATCTATCTAATATGTGGATAGCAAGGTAAATCACTATCAATCTCTCTATTATGTGGATAGCAAGGTAAATCACTATCAATCTCTCTATTATGTGGACAGCAAGGTAAATCACTATCAATCTCTATTATGTGGATAGCAAGGTAAATCACTATCAATCTCTCTATTATGTGGATAGCAAGGTAAATCACTATCAATCTCTCTAATATGTGGATAGCAAGGTAAATCACTATAAATCTCTATTATGTGGATAGCAAGGTAAATCACTATCAATCTCTCTAATATGTGGATAGCAAGGTGAATCACTATCAATCTCTCTATTATGTGGATAGCAAGGTAAATCATTATCAATCTCTCTAATATGTGGATAGCAAGGTAAATCACTATCAATCTCTATTATGTGGATAGCAAGGTAAATCACTATCAATCTCTCTAATATGTGGATAGCAAGGTAAATCACTATCAATCTCTCTATTATGTGGATAGCAAGGTAAATCACTATCAATCTCGCTAATATGTGGATAGCAAGGTAAATCACTATCAATCTCTAATATGTGGATAGCAAGGTAAATCACTATCAATCTCTCTAATATGTGGATAGCAAGGTAAATCACTATCAATCTCTATTATGTGGATAGCAAGGTAAATCACTATCAATCTCTCTAATATGTGGATAGCAAGGTAAATCACTATCAATCTCTCTAATATGTGGATAGCAAGGTAAATCACTATCAATCTCTCTAATATGTGGATACAAAAGTAAATCCATATCAATATACCCTTAATTTTTATAGTTTGCTATCTCATTATAATCTAAACTATGGATTTAACAAGGCATGGGAAGGTTAATTAGTCTTCCAATGAGTCACCCATTTAACCCGTTCAGTACCGGTGACGTCCTTGTTATTCTTGTCTGGCTTCTACTAATCAATTACAGTCAGTTTAGGAAGGATCTCTAGCGATTATATGGCTTCGAACTGTCACAATCAACCCTTTTAACTACCACAAACCCTTCCTTAGCTGCATACAATTGTCTGAAAATAGCTAGACAAAAATATAACATACGTCGCAGGAACAGAAAGGGTTAAGGACTATTGGTATTTTATCAACCTATTCAATTTAAGCAGATACGAGTATATCATATAATCAAGAGTATATCAGGGTGTCAAATCGGGGCAGTTCAGTTTCAAGATTGGTATTAATGTGAGAGGGAATACAGCGAAGTTTACATCAAATCGTATTGCTTGGACAGTTTCATCACTTCCTAAGACGTAATATAACCTGTAAACCATAATTTTATCTTTACATCTAGAATAATAAACGCTATAATGAAGGGACTTGGTACACTCGCTTGACACCCTGGCTCAGTAAATCACTATCAATATATCCACCTTGAACCTATTCCACTAGTTTATTACCGTGCCAATGCCGCGCCAGGTATCCAAGTGCAAATATATACCTGGAGTGTTTTGGTTGTGTGTGTGTGTGGGGGGGGGGGGGGGGGTGAAACCGGTGTCACATCAGTAGGGTTTACCGGTGTATTGTATTGGCATCTGGAACCCGGTAATAGTTGTCATATTATTTTGACAGATTTGTGTCATTGTCTTTACTGTACGATGTATGATCATTTAATTATTATGAACTGCAAGATACTACAAGTTGGGGAGATTGTAGGCACAATTCGAGCAGGGCAGTACCCAGGGCAGGCCACGTAGGCATATGATAAGGAGATGCTGGAACTCCTGTTTCATTTGCCTGACTTCCCCCACTGTTTCTAATTATGCTTCACCTACACAGAGAGTAATCCAGCGTACCCTCACAAACACCTTCTCCTATTCATATCACCACCCTTAACAAGCACACCACACTTCTTTCCAATACACATAAATTATCTCTAATGTGCCTTGAATTTGTCATTCTGTCGCTCTTTCAACCTTGGGGGAGGGGGGTGGGGTGGGGGCACCTGTTGCGGGCAACTTTGCCTTTTGTCTTCTTCATGCACCTAGGAAAAACGTGACTGTCTTATTGTAATTGGATATAAGCAAATCATATGGAAAGTGTGTGTGTGTTACCCAGATACATCCTCCACTAGAAGCGTTTGCTTGACGGTTTCAGCGGTGGCTTGTACTGTACCAAAGGCATATACTATTATATAGTATACACAAATATATTCTAGTTGTATTCATTTCACTCCAACACCAAACACCTCCAATGAAATCAATGAAAGCATGCGATTCACCAGGACTCGAACCTGGGTCACCACACACAGATTTTCAAACACTCTAACCATTACACAATCAAGACAGTTAAAGGTTTATGCACAAGTTTACGAATTATAATCCATTATCGAATACTGGATATTAATCTAATCATGTACATATTCCCAACTGCGCTATGGTAGCCTAATGGTTAAGTGAGAGGAAAGAATATTCATGGGGCGCAGATGATGACTTGATTATATTCACCTCTACTTTGACTGTATGTTGAATATTGTAGTTTTTAATTGGAGTTGTGAATAGGTTGGTGGTAGTTGGGGAAGTGAAGGGGGGGGGGCAGAGATTATAATAGAGAAGGGTTTGGAGCCGGCGTTTGTGATAGTGGGTTGTGATAGGTAGGGGCTGTAGGAGCTGTGGGGGTTGTGGATGTTTGGGACTATGCTGGGAGTTGTGATAAAAGTGGGTTGTAGATGGGTGGAGGGTGGTGGTGGAGAGGTGGGGGTTGTACGATGGGAATACGTTGGAATGGAAGTGATATGTGCCGAGGTGGGAGTTGCAAAGAGTTAATGAGTGTGGGTTGTGAAAGAAGGGTTGTGAGTTAAAGTTGTGGAAAGGGTGAGGTTGTGGAGAGATGGAGCTGCAGTTTGGATAGTGATAGGGGGGGGGGGGGTTGTGGAGGGCGTGGTTGTAGTATTGGATTGGGTTGTGATTGCGAGGCGGTATAGAGGGGTAGTGGTTGTGGAGGTTTGAGAGCTGTAGTATAGGTATAGGTTGTAATAGATGTGGTAGTGGAAGGGTTGTGGTTGTGGAGGGATAGGGATTTGTTATAGAGGGTTGGGGGTTGTAGTATAGCTATGGGTTGTGATAGATGTGGATTTTTGCAGGAGTTTGGGGGTGGTGTATGTGTGGGGGTTGTGGAGAGATGAAGGTTGTAGTATAATTATAGGTTGTGAGAGTAATTAGGGGTGATGGAAGAAAATGGGTTGTGGAGGTTGTTGTTGGTATGGATTGTGATAGATGTGGAATAGGAAGGTGTGGATTAGGAAGGTGTGGATAATGAAGGTGTGGATTAGGAAGGATGAAGGTGTGGATTAGGAAGGATGAAGATGTGGATTAGGAAGGATGAAGGTGTGGATTAGGAAGGTGTGGATTAGGAAGCATGAAGGTGTGGATTAGGAAGCATGAAGGTGTGGAATAGGAAGGAATGGATTAGGAAGGTGTGGATTAGGAAGGTGTGGAATAGGAATGAATGGATTAGGAAGGTGTGGATTAGAAAGATGTGGATTAGGAAGGTGTGTATTAGGAAGGTGTGGATTAGGAAGGAATGGATTAGGAAGGTGTGGATTAGGAAGATGTGGATTAGGAAGGTGTGGATTAGGAAGGTGTGGATTAGGAAGGTGTGGGTTAGGAAGGTGTGGATTAGGAAGGTGTGGATTAGGAAGGTGTGGATAATGAAGGTGTGGATTAGGAAGGTGTGGATAAGGAAGGTGTGGATTAGGAAGGTGTGGATTAGGAAGGTGTGGATTAGGAAGGTGTGGATTAGGAAGGTGTGGATTAAGAAAGTGTGGATTAGGAAGGTGTGGATTAAGAAAGTGTGGATTAGGAAGGTGTGGATTAGGAAGGTGTGGATTAGGAAGGTTTGGATTAGGAAGGTGTGGATTAGGAAGGTGTGGATAAGGAAGGTGTAGAGGGAGGTAGTCGCGTTTTCTGGACCCTCTTCTCCCTCATGTATAGCCCCATTACTTTTGATATTTTAAGACGTTCGCCCCATAAGAGGAATGATAAAGTCACGGGGGAGTTTGAACAGATGTGTGGGGCCTGATATATGTGGAATGTGATAGTTAAGGAATGTGCAAGGGTGTGGGCCCTGGGGAGGGGGGGGGGGGGGGGGCGTGTGCAGGTGTTGGGGTGGGGCTACAGGTGTGTGTGTGTGTGTGTGTGTGTGTGTGTGTGTGTGTGTGTGTGGATTATCAAGGTGTTAGGTGGAAGGAGTGGAAGAAACAAGTTAAATATGGTGGGCTTGTGATGGTATTAAGGTTATATATTAGTTTATGTTAGGATGATATAGTGGCAGGGTATATATACTGTATATATATATATATATATATATATATATATATATATATATATATATGTATAGGTTATTAGTATAGTTTATGTTAGGATGATATAGTGTAAGGATATACAGTATATAGGTTATAGAGGAGGCTATGCATGTGCGAGGGTTGATAGGGTTGTGGAAAGAGGGGAGGGGGGGGGGGATTAACATAGGCAATATAGTCAGTTTTACTTCAACTGACGGTAAATTCAATCCCTTAGTAACTGATTTTTCGATAATTAATGGACAAATATGAGACACAATGTCTCTGTGTTCCTACTAATGCCAAGTTTAAATAATTAACACCAATTGGTAGTGGAATGGTTAAATTAATGGTGTTGGTTGTGGTTGTGTGGGGGTTATGTGGGTGTGGGGGTTGTATAGGGTTGTCGGTTATGGAAGGGTGCAAGTCATGTATATAAATTACCTTAGGCTGAGGTGGTGGAGGGGTGAAATTATGGTGCTGGCTGCAGTGGAATTAGGCCCATGAAAGCGGTTGTTGTTTTCCTTGTTAGTTATTTTAAAGATAACTGGTTATACTAACGGGTTAAAAGGACCAGTGGAAATTTCCCGAAAACCATGCTTTGCCAGACGGGGTGAACCAGCTTCCACCTTTAGCAGGCAATAATTATAGTCTTTATTTAACCTGGTGGAAAATTTAATTCCTTAGCAGCTGATTTCTCAATACTTAAGGGGAGATGTCCACTTGAGGGATTTTTTTTCTTGACTCCTTTCTCCCTCATGATTAGCCCCATTGTTATTCTAATTTTAAGACGTTTGCCCCATTATTTTGACTATTTTAAGAACTTTCAACCCATTTCTGTCAATTTTAAAACCTTTCGTGCCTTTTAGGTGTCGATTTTATCCTGACGAGCGATAGCGAGACTGTAATTTAAGACGAACCGGCTTTCAGCCTGGAAATTTTTCTACGGAAAAATGTACAAATTTATCTTGAAAGGGCTCAAGGGGGTGTAATCTTAATCTTAAGCTTGAAGGATTTCTAGGGACCAAACTAAAAACCTCCCCTTAAGTGGGGTTATTTATTATTATACTTATTTATGTATTAATTATAGTTTTACTTTCCTGCCTATTCTTCCATCTGAACCCGTTCAGTAGCGGTGACGTCCTTTTCATCATATTCTGCACACTATTAGACGGTTTTATTCAGTTGAAAAGGGGCCTCCAACACTTAACACTATGGTTGGCACTGTGTTATGGTTGGCACTGTGTTATGGTTGGCACTGTGTTATGGTTGGTACTGTGTTATGGTTGGCTGGCACTGTGTTATGGTTGGCACTGTGTTATGGTTGGCACTGTGTTATGGTTGGCACTGTGTTATGGTTGGCACTGTATTATGGTTGGCACTGTGTTATGGTTGGCACTGTGTTATGGTTGGCACTGTGTTATGGTTGGCACTGTGTTATGGTTGGCACTGTGTTATGGTTGGCACTGTTTATGGTTGCACTGTGTTACGGTTGGCACTGTGTTATGGTTGGCACTGTAATTATGGTTGCACGTGTTATGGTTTGCACTGTGTTATGGTTGGCACTGTGTTATGGTTGGCACTGTATTATGGTGGCACTGTGTTATGGTTGGCACTGTGTTATGGTTGGCACTGTGTTATGGTTGGCAATGTGTTATGGTTGGCAATGTGTTATGGTTGGCACTGTATTATGGTTGGCACTGTGTTATGGTTGGCACTGTGTTGTGGTTGGCAGTGTATTATGGTTGGCACTGTGTTATGGTTGGCACTGTATTATGGTTGGCACTGTGTTATGGTTGGCACTGTGTTATGGTTGGCACTGTGTTATGGTTGGCACTGTGTTACGGTTGGCACTGTGTTATGGTTGGCACTGTATTATGGTTGGCACTGTATTATGGTTGGCACTGTGTTACGGTTGGCACTGTGTTATGGTTGGCACTGTGTTATGGTTGGCACTGTGTTATGGTTGGCACTGTATTATGGTTGGCACTGTGTTATGGTTGGCACTGTGTTATTGTTGGCACTGTGTTATGGTTGGCACTGTGTTATGGTTGGCACTGTGTTATGGTTGGCACTGTGTTATGGTGGCACTGTGTTATGATTGGCACTGTGTTATGGTTGGCACTGTGTTATGGTTGGCACTGTGTTATGGTTGGCACTGTGTTATGGTTGGCACTGTGTTATGGTTGGCACTGTGTTATGGTTGGCACTGTGTTACGGTTGGCACTGTGTTATGATTGGCACTGTGTTATGGTTGGCACTGTGTTATGGTTGGCACTGTGTTATGGTTGGCACTGTGTTATGGTTGGCACTTTGTTATGGTTGGCACTGTGTTATGGTTGGCACTGTGTTACGGTTGGCACTGTGTTACAGTTGGCACTGTGTTATGGTTGGCACTGTGTTATGGTTGGCACTGTGTTACGGTTGGCACTGTGTTACGGTTGGCACTGTGTTACGGTTGGCACTGTGTTACGGTCGGCACTGTGTTATGGTCGGCACTGTGTTACAGTTGGCACTGTGTTACAGTTGGCACTGTGTTATGGTTGGCACTGTGTTACGGTTGGCACTGTTTTATGGTTGGCACTGTGTTACGGTTGGCACTGTGTTACGGTTGGCACTGTGTTACGGTTGGCACTGTGTTACGGTTGGCACTGTGTTACGGTTGGCACTGTGTTACGGTTGGCACTGTGTTACGGTTGACACTGTGTTATGGTTGGCACTGTATTATGGTTGGCACTGTGTTATGGTTGGCACTGTGTTATGGTTGGCACTGTATTATGGTTGGCACGGTGTTATGGTTGGCACTGTGTTATGGTTGGCACTGTGTTATGGTTGGCACTGTGTTATGGTTGGCACTGTATTATGGTTGGCACTGTGTTATGGTTGGCACTGTGTTATGGTTGGCACTGTGTTATGGTTGGCACTGTGTTATGGTTGGCACTGTGTTATGGTTGGCACTGTGTTTTGGTTGACACTGTATTATGGTTGGCACTGTGTTTTGGTTGGCACTGTATTATGGTTGGCACTGTGTTATGGTTGGCACTGTGTTATGGTTGGCACTGTGTTATGGTTGGCACTGTGTTATGGTTGGCACTGTATTATGGTTGGCACTGTGTTATGGTTGGCACTGTGTTATGGTTGGCACTGTATTATGGTTGGCACTGTGTTATGGTTGGCACTGTATTATGGTTGGCACTGTATTATGGTTGGCACTGTGTTATGGTTGGCACTGTGTTATGGTTGGCACTGTGTTATGGTTGGCACTGTATTATGGTTGGCACTGTGTTATGGTTGGCACTGTGTTATGGTTGGCACTGTGTTATGGTTGGCACTGTATTATGGTTGGCACTGTATTATGGTTGGCACTGTATTATGGTTGGCACTGTATTATGGTTGGCACTGTGTTATGGTTGGCACTGTGTTTTGGTTGGCACTGTATTATGGTTGGCACTGTGTTATGGTTGGCACTGTATTATGGTTGGCACTGTATTATGGTTGGCACTGTATTATGGTTGGCACTGTGTTATGGTTGGCACTGTGTTATGGTTGGCACTGTATTATGGTTGGCACTGTGTTATGGTTGGCACTGTGTTATGGTTGGCACTGTGTTATGGTTGGCACTGTGTTATGGTTGGCACTGTATTATGGTTGGCACTGTGTTATGGTTGGCACTGTATTATGGTTGGCACTGTATTATGGTTGGCACTGTGTTATGGGTTGGCACTGTGTTATGGTTGGCACTGTGTTATGGTTGGCACTGTATTATGGTTGGCACTGTATTATGGTTGGCACTGTATTATGGTTGGCACTGTATTATGGTTGGCACTGTATTATGGTTGGCACTGTGTTATGGTTGGCACTGTGTTATGGTTGGCACTGTGTTATGGGTGGCACTGTATTATGGTTGGCACTGTATTATGGTTGGCACTGTATTATGGTTGGCACTGTATTATGGTTGGCACTGTATTATGGTTGGCACTGTGTTATGGTTGGCACTGTGTTATGGTTGGCACTGTGTTATGGTTGGCACTGTATTATGGTTGGCACTGTATTATGGTTGGCACTGTATTATGGTTGGCACTGTATTATGGTTGGCACTGTATTATGGTTGGCACTGTATTATGGTTGGCACTGTGTTATGGTTGGCACTGTGTTATGGTTGGCACTGTGTTATGGTTGGCACTGTATTATGGTTGGCACTGTATTATGGTTGGCACTGTATTATGGTTGGCACTGTATTTTGGTTGGCACTGTGTTATGGTTGGCACTGTATTATGGTTGGCACTGTGTTATGGTTGGCACTGTGTTATGGTTGGCACTGTGTTATGGTTGGCACTGTGTTATGGTTGGCACTGTATTATGGTTGGCACTGTGTTATGGTTGGCACTGTATTATGGTTGGCACTGTGTTATGGTTGGCACTGTGTTATGGTTGGCACTGTG
Organism: Paralithodes platypus; assembly: GCA_032716605.1. Classification (NCBI taxonomy): domain Eukaryota; kingdom Metazoa; phylum Arthropoda; class Malacostraca; order Decapoda; family Lithodidae; genus Paralithodes; species Paralithodes platypus. Next base: position 21,884,138 of record CM064486.1, read on the forward strand.
TTATGGTTGGCACTGTGTTTTGGTTGGCACTGTATTATGGTTGGCACTGTGTTATGGTTGGCACTGTGTTATGGTTGGCACTGTGTTATGGTTGGCACTGTGTTTTGGTTGGCACTGTATTATGGTTGGCACTGTGTTATGGTTGGCACTGTGTTATGGTTGGCACTGTGTTATGGTTGGCACTGTGTTTTGGTTGGCACTGTGTTTTGGTTGGCACTGTGTTTTATGCCCCGGGATGAGGAAATAGCGAAGATCCTGGGAGCTTAGCAATTAACTTTCCCCGCTGACTGGCTGTGTATTACCTTCTTCTCTGCAATCCTTTTAATTCTTCTTCTTCATCATCATCATCATCATCATCTTCTTCTTCTTCTTTGGCGTCATCATCATCTTCGTCATCATTATCGCTTTCTTCTTTCTTGTTGTTAATCATTGTTTATTGCACTGTTGTTACTGTCTGCCCTCTTTGTTCTCGTCAATGAGAGAGAGAGAGAGAGAGAGAGAGAGAGAGAGAGAGAGAGAGAACAGCAAGGAGAGAGCGGAGCTGGGAGAGGAAAGGACGAGAGAGAGGGGGAGGTAGAGGAAGAGAGAGAGAGAGAGAGAGGAGAGGAGAGAGGTAAGCGGAGAGAGAGAGAGAGGAGTAGGAGAGGGGAGGAGAGAGAGAATTGAGTCTGAGAAGAGAGAGAGAGGAGAGAGAGGAGAGAGAGAGAGATGAGGGAGAGGAGAGAGAGGAGAGAGGAGGAAGAGAGAGAGAGAGAGAGAGAGAGAGAGAGAGAGACAGATATAGTGTGTGAGAGAGAGAGTGTGTGAGTGCCAATCCAAACACTCAGACCATGATACTCCTGGCCCAAAGTTGCTAGGTGGGCCGAGGTCAACGTCACGGAGAAAGAGAGAGAGAGAGAGAGAGACAGAGAGAGAGAGAGAGAGAGAGAGTTTAGACATGTCTACTGTTCATCAATAGGTAGTTGACGTTATCTGGTCCGACGTCTTTTTTGTATGATGTTTGATTACTAGTGAACATTTAGCTTGTTTTTGCCATGTTCAAGCAATGTATTTTAGTCTGTCCCTTAGGCTAAAAAAAAACGCCTTCTCAGACTTCCTTCAAACTAGAAAATGCCCTTCAAACTAAAGAAATGTCCACCCAGATCTCCTCCAAACTAAATTTGTACAGTACTTATGAATCTTGAACGAGAGAAAATGCGCTTAATAGAAGACCTGACTATTATTATTATTGCAGTACTATTATTAGACAAATTTCCCTGCCGAAGACCGACTTCACGATAGGCTCGCTATCGCTCGACCAGAACAAATCTACACCTGAAAACAGCGAATAATTATATTTTTGTTTCCTTCTTAGACCTTCATCAAGCTTAAGAAAATACCCAAAGATCCTCCTACGAGATAGATTTGTACATCTTTCGGTAGAAAAATGATCCGACCAAAGACCGGTTCCTCCTAAATTGCAGGCTCGCTGTTGCTCACCAGGACAAATATAACATCTAAATGGCGCGATAGGTCTTAAAATTGACAAAGAAATTGGACTAACGTCTTAAAATCTGAAAAATAATGAGGCTGAACACGAGGGAGAAGGTCTGCCTGTCTGCTCGTGTGTGTGTGTGTGTGTGTGTGTGTGTGTGTGTGTGTGTGTGTGTGTGTGTGTGTGTGTGTGTGTGTGTTGGAAGATGAATGAGTGTGAATATAGGTGTTTGTACGTGCGTAGATGTACGAGTGGCGAATAAGGGTATATATGAGTGTGTGGATGTTTACCTGTATATATGTAGGTGTGTGACTGTGTGCATGGGTGGAAGAGAGAGAGAGAGAGAGAGAGAGAGAGAGAGAGAGAGAGAGAGAGAGAGAGAGAGAGAGAGAGAGAGAGAGAGAGAGAGAGAGAGAGAGAGAGATAGAGAGAGAGAGAGAGAGAGAGAGAGAGGGGTATTGTTGCCTAGGAAATAGAGAGAGAGAGAGAGCCAAGAGACGCAGAGGACATACTATTATATTATTGTGGTAGTTGCTGGGCTGGCTGAGATATTGTACATACTGGCTGTCTTATATATACAGTATATACAGTATATATATACATACATTTACAAATATATATATATATATACATATATATATATATATATATATATACTGTATATATATATATATAATATATATATATATATATATATATATATATATAATATATTATATATATTTTATTATATATATACAGTATATATATATATATATATATATATATATATATATATATAGGTATATATATATATATATATATATATATTTGTAAATATTGACACATTAATTGATCAAGTGATTAGAAGTAGGCTATTCAGATATAGAGTGTGCATCTTGATGGTGTAAAGGTTAAGGTGTCTAAAAATCTGTGTGTGATAACCCAGGTTCGAATCCTGGTGGATCACATATATGCGTTCATTAATTTCATTGGAGGTGTTTGGGGGTGTGGTGAAATGATTAAAAATAGAATATAGAGAACAATTTCAGAGTGAAACGGAAAATATGAGCAGATTAGAGCATAAATGTATATATTACAAAGCATATTACAGTAATAATGAATTGCTCCTTGTATAATAATTAGTACAGGATAGAGGTTTAGCAAGTGTACCGTAGTATATCAAGGTGTAAGTGTATGAAGTGTGACCTAGGTATAATTATAATGAAAGGGTTAATGGTGTACAAAGGAGTACAAAGGAAATCAAGCAACAACAGGTCTAGTGACCCTTCTAGGTTGCTTGTCCTCCAAAACACTGAGGATCAAGTGTCCAAACAGTGGTTTAGAGTGGGTAAGGGAACATTGGAAAGGGAATTACTGCCCTGGAACTAATGTCCGTGGCAGGATTAGGAAGTTAGTAGAGGACAGATGGGTTAGTAACTGAGGGGGGGATAAAATAAAGTTATTCATTTACAAACGCAGTCAGTCGCGGGTTTGATGAGAGATATTTGTCTAGGCGGAGTTTAAGTGAATCAACGGTGATGCAGTCTATAACGTTTCGGGGAAGCCCATTCCACAAGTTGACAACTCGATTGAAGAAGAAATTCTTAGATTCGTGCGAGTTAAAAGATTTACCAATAATTTTGCAACCGTTTCCCCGCGTGTAATTAGATTGGTCGATAGTGAAGTACTTACTACAGTTCATATTGTCGATGCCTTTGATGATTTTGAACACTTGAATTAAGTCACCTCTTAATCTGCGCTGGGTTAAAGGAAATAGATTTAATTCTCTAAGACGCTCTTCGTATGGTTTGTTCTTTAGGCTAGGTATCATTTTGGTAACTCTACGTTGAACTCGTTCTAGCTTGTTTATATCTTTTTGGTAATAAGGGCACCAGGATTGAACGCAGTATTCCAGAAGAGGGCGGACTAAGGAATTGTAAAGGGTTAGGATAACTTCTTGGATTTATGCTCAAATGACCTGCCTATAAAGCCAATTATTTTGTTTGCCTTCTTAACAACTTCTGAACATTGTTGACTCGGTTTTAGGTTACTCGATATTGTTACTCCCAGATCGGTTTCTCTGTTTACATTCTTAAGCTGAGTGCCATGCATCGAATAGTTTGCTTTCTCATTTAGGTATCCGACATGTAGTACTTTACATTTATCCGCATTGAAACTCATTTGCCAAATTTGGACCCAACATGACAATTTATCTAGATTGTGTTGCATATTGTCAACTTGTTCTTTTGAGAGTACGTTATTTGTAATTTTTGTATCGTCAGCAAATTTTGAGATTGTACAGGTGAGACCCTCATCTATGTCGTTGATGTAAATTAGAAAGAGAATTGGTCCTAGTACCGATCCCTGGGGTACCCCGCTACTTACATTGGTCCATTTAGATGCCTTACCGTTTATGACTACCCTTTGCTTTCTGTTGCTGAGCCAATTTTCTATCCATCTCAACACACCGTCTTGTATTCCATGCGCTTTTAGTTTTAGCAGTAAACGTTTGTGGGGAACTTTGTCAAAGGCCTTTTGAAAATCAAGGTATATAATATCTACAGCTTTACTCTCATCGTAGAGGTTGAGGATATCGTGGAAGAAGTCTAAGAGGTTTGTTAAACAGGAACGTTTTTTACGAAAGCCGTGTTGAGTATCTTTAAGTATGTTATTTTCCTCTAAGTGATTTACGAGTCTGTCTCGTCTGACCGTTTCTAGCATTTTACATACAACTGAGGTTAAGCTAATTGGACGATAGTTACTGGGTAGGGATTTGCTGCCTTTTTTGAATATCGGTGTTATGTGGCTAGCTTCCACTGATCAGGCATAGTTCCAGACTGCAAGGATTTATTGAATAGTAATGTCAGTGGTTTGGAGAGCTCATCCTTAGCTTCCTTTAGAACTCTAGGCGAGATTTGTATCAGGTCCTGGCGTTTTATTTACCTTGAGTTTATCTAAACAATTCAATACTTCTCTCTCTGTAACGGTGATATTGCTTAGAACATCTGAATTATCAATCTGAATCGGCGATGGTGTAGGGATATCACTGAGGTCTTCTGTTGTAAAAACTGATGCAAAGAAGGTATTGAGGGCATTACTCATTTGTACTTCGTCTTTGGTGTATTCTCCATTTTCATCGACTAACGGTCCAACAGTTGAAGTAACTACTTTTTTCTTTCTGATATAACTATAGAATTCTTTCGGGTTTGTTTTACTTTGATTCGCAATATGTAACTCTAAGGTCTTTTTACTCTGCTTAATTAACTTTTTGGCTTTGCGTCGTAGCTCTACAAATTTCACCCGTTCTTCGTCATTTTGTGAGGATTTTAATCTATCATTAGCAAATTTGTTAGCAAGCAGGCAGTTTGAAATATCTTTATTCCACCATTTGGGCTTATTATTATGGCCTGGACGCCGTATTTTCGATGGTATGCAGTCTTGCACTGCTTTTAGGTAAGTGGTTTCGAATAACTTCCAAGATGTATTTATGTCGTTATTGTTAATTTAAATTATAGTGGGAGAACAGAAGGGTTTACCAGGTGATCCATTACTCTATCAATGTATGAGGGTACATAAAGGGTTAATGGTGGTGGAACAGAAGGGTTTATCAGGTGATCCATTAGTCTATCAATGTATGACGGTACATAAAGGGTTAATGGTGGTGGAACAGAAGGGTTTATCAGGTGATCCATTAGTCTATCAATGTATGACGGTACATAAAGGGTTAATGGTGGTGGAACAGAAGGGTTTATCAGGTGATCCATTAGTCTATCAATGTATGACGGTACATAAAGGGTTAATGGTGGTGGAACAGAAGGGTTTATCAGGTGATCCATTAGTCTATCAATGTATGACGGTACATAAAGGGTTAATGGTGGTGGAACAGAAGGGTTTATCAGGTGATCCATTAGTCTATCAATGTATGAGGGTACATAAAGGGTTAATGGTGGTGGAACAGAAGGGTTTATCAGGTGATCCATTAGTCTATCAATGTATGAGGGTACATAAAGGGTTAATGGTGGTGGAACAGAAGGGGTTATCAGGTGATCCATTAGTCTATCAATGTATGAGGGTACATAAAGGGTTAATGGTGGTGGAACAGAAGGGTTTATCAGGTGATCCATTAGTCTATCAATGTATGAGGGTACATAAAGGGTATATTATGAGAGAACAGAATGGTTTACCAGGTGATCCATTAGTCTATCAATGTATGAAGGTTACTGTCTTGAAGTGTACGTGTGTGTGTGTGTTATAATGAATCTTTGTGTGTGATTGTTCCCTCTGTGTTAATATAGGTCAAGAGCAATATTAGTAACTGCCACTAT